>CM067374.1:24392631-24848631 GCA_034401795.1 Chaetoderma sp. LZ-2023a
TCATCTATTTCGGTTCATTTCATGCTTTTGAAAACTTATCACTGGAATGACTGGCTCGGTAACTGAGCCAGGCATATTAGTGTTAAATTTTCAAAGATACTTTCTCTTGGTCTGCAAATTGACATTTTCTATGAGGAAATCAAAAATTTTTCTTGAACAACTTTGAGGTTTTTAAAAATTTATCACAGGAATGACTGGCTCAGTTATCGAGCCAGTCATTCCAGTGGTAAACTTTTAAAAATTGTCTTCTCTTAGCCTGTAAATGGACATTTCACTGGACAATATTAGAGGTCAGTTTTGGCCGGGCCGACATGACCATAATAGGCTTAAAGAGTTAGCTTGTTTATTGCTTGAAATGATTAAAGGAACAGACCAGGGAACTAACAAATGCTCTTGAATGATAGATGTAGATAATAATCAACCTATATCTACAAGTAAAAAACATAAATAAATCAAATTAATTTGAAAAAAAGCAAATAAATACCATGTATGTTACTCTGGCGGAAACCAATTAATGACGCATGTGGTGCTGTGTGCTCTGGTGTATGCCGAGAGAGTATATAATACCCGCTACAGCTGGTCATATACTCTCAGTTATACTCATGTTAAACTGATTAGCCACTACTTCCTACAGGTAAAATACTGTCTAATCTTAAAACTATTTGACTGAAAGCTGTTGTTTCCAGAGACATGGTCTGCATTCAGTTACACGAATTTCAAAATATTCATTAGGCATCATGTTGTGACCTTGGAAACTGGCAGTGTATTTTGAAATCATTCTGACCGAAACATTGCTTCCACCAGAAAAAGTGACTTTCAAATATAACGTTTTCAAAAGGATCAATAGTGAATTAACAGTAGCGAGTTAATCGCTCTACATCAGCGCCTATAGAGAATACTATTCACACCGCTTACAAACAATATTCAGGTGTGCTTTCATTTTATTCAGGTAGGCTTATGCGGTATACCTGCCCACACAGTTGACGCACGGCAGAGTGCGAAACACCAGCTTGGTCCCTACATCACTAATTGGCTCCAAGTTAAGCACTCCTAGATTTAGTAAATGCTTTTTTTCAAATAATCCCTATTCATTTCCATTTTTACTGATGGTAGTTTATTTAATATTGTATGAAATTACCAATAAACATCATTTGTTATTTCCCGTTTCCATCCCTTTAACAATTATTTATTGCTCTATAGCATATCTATTGCTATGTGGTGTTTTTGTCATCTAAGCCAGTCAAGCTAAGCAAACAAACAGATTTGTTAAATTGGTTTTTCCATTCTTTCCTGTGAAATTCAGAAAGAAATGGGTTAGATTAACCGTTTGACCACTGAAATGTCAGTGTCTCAATTTGAGCACATCTATGCTGGACAGATGTTCAATGTTTTGCCATAGCCAGCAACAAACAGCTCCAAAGTAAATTAAGTTTGAAATATTCTTCAGACAATTCCTTACATTGTAAAGAATTTGTCGTTTCTGGTCTGTGAGTGTTAAAGCGTTAACTGGGTTTTATATGACAAACAAAACACGCCTCAAGTAGGAAGTTTAATTCAGATTGGAGTTTGTGAGTTTGTTACATTAAAATTTGTGTAAGTGTGTGTGTATATATATATGCTTGTGTATTGGAACGCATTCTCTTTATGTGCTGAGCCGTGGAATATGGTCTGTATACAAGTAGATCTTATTCTTAATCAAGCCTATTTTTAATCCTTTAACCCTCGAATTTGTTCAGGAAAATCTAAGTTTTCTAGAAAATTTCCATTTGCAGACCAAGAGAAGATTATTTTTTTAAATTTTACCACTGGAATGACTGGCTCGATTATCGAGCCAGTCATTCTAGTGGGAAATTTTTAAAAATAGTATGCTCTTGGTCTGCGAATGGACAGTTCTCAAGACCATTGAAGAAGCCATTTTTGATTGGTATTCGTGTTAAAGGGTTAATAGAGGGATTCGTTTGTGACATCGTTATCAGAATGCGTCACATGCTTTACTGGCATCACAATTAAATGTTCGACACAAAACAGGCTTCAGTTCTGGCAGTAACCATCTGTATTGGATGTCTTTGGTGAAGAAACTATTTAATAATCATTCTGTTGAATATTTTGAAACTAATTTGACTTGGTCCTGTTACCATAGGTATAACAATGGCTATAGGCAGCAACCACTTCTAGTCAAATTAGTTTTAAAATATTCACCAAGTTAGATGTATTGTTTCCTTGAAATTGGGATTGTCGGAATTTCCGGGTTTAATCTTAAAATCGATTCAAACATGCATACAAAGTGGCTGGGGCATGAAATGGGTGGGCATAGCTGGAACTGGGCGGAGCATAGCTTGAAATGGGTGGGCATAGCTGGAACTGGGCGGAGCATAGCTTGAAATGGGTGGGCATAGCTGGAACTGGGCGGAGCATAGCTTGAAATGGGTGGGCATAGCTGGAACTGGGCGGAGCATAGCTTGAAATGGGTGGGCATAGCTGGAACTGGGCGGAGCATAGCTTGAAATGGGTGGGCATAGCTGGAACTTGGCAGAGCATAGCTAGAACTGGGCAGGCATATCTATAAATGGGCGGGTATAGTTATAAATGGGTGGGTATAGCTATAAATGGGCGGGCCATAGCTAAGAAATGGATCTATCTATGGTGCCAAGGTATCGGAATAACATGACAGAACATATGACATTGGATGGGATAATTTGTTATCATATCAAGAAGTTAGTTTGACATTGTGTTTGGGATATATATGGACAAAAGGTTAATTTTCTGATTGTATCTGATAGGTAGTATTTATACCATTTTAAAATCTTTTGAGTTATTTATATGGTCAAACCTATTTTGCATCCATGTATATAAATGTATATTGCATGGTGAATACCTTTTTTATCCTATTTCAAACATGTTTTTAAAATTAAAAGTATTGGATTCAACTGGCTGAAAGATACTAGGTACTTTGCACGTTTCATAGTATTTAGAGCTGTTGACATTTAACTTCGTGGGTGTGTGGGCAACATTGAGCAGATGTTTAATATTTGCATTGAGAGCCTCCTTTGGTATCTGACCCACCTACTCCAGACCTGTAGTGCTTTCACTGCACATAGTTTAAGTCTGTGCCTATCAGGGTATGGCGCAGAAAGATTCACTTACCTTAATTTAAATAAATATTTAACTGCTGTCATATATGGATACTTGAAATTTTGGAACTGGTGTTTCAGTGATAAAATACTTAGCACTGACCTACAAGCTTCGGCAAATTTCCTTTTCCACAGACTGAGTATTTATTTACCCTTTAAGGGCCAAGCTGGCCAGAACCATCCTTTGTAGACTTGGTCTCGGCGAATGCTCATTATGTTCCATGTTTGAAAACCCAACCAGACATTCCAGTGGTAAATTAAAAAAAATAATCTCTAGGTCTGCAAATGGATATTTTCTATGAGAAAATTTACATTTTCTGGGGCAATGTTGTCCATTAAATGGTTAACTTACAGAATGATTTTTCTATGTTTCAGTGTTTGTAAGAAGGCTTGGATGTCAATAATGTTCCTAATATAGACACTGAATGTTACACCTCAATATGATGAAAGCGGACCTTCACACAATATTCTTCCTGTTTATCGTGAGTATATATAGTGTGTGCTTGCCACTTAATTTACGTCCTGAATAGCAAGAGTTTTGAAACATTGATTTTGAAACATCGGCTGACTGGACAATCTATATATAAAGTTGCAAGAGTACATTTAATAATAATAATAATAATAATAGGAATATGATCCTAATAACCATTCAAGTTTGTTTTGATCGATTAATTAGGGCCATGCTCCTATAGTAATCACTGTGTCTGTCTGTCTGTCCATCCGCAATATCTTTTTGTCAATTTCCTCGTAAGCAACATAAGATACAGAACCGTTACAGATATATTCATGAAACTTGGTGTATGCCTCGGTAATGATGTTAACTTTCCTGAAAAATATTTAATTAGAATTATTCTTTTCAAACCAGTGAACAAACGACATCATGTTCATTATGCATATATCAAATTACAAAATATTTAGTGATAAATGTAAATTGTTAAAGAGCTGCTGGAATGAAAGCTGGTGATCGGAAATCCAGTTTTGCATGCATTTTGAAAACATTTGACTGAAAGTTGTTGCTGTCTTACATGTAGGCTCTGTAAGCATTATTAACCCTTTTAATGCTACAGTCCCAGAAAACTGAATTTCAAGACAATGATACAGGCAAACTGTTGAATATTTTGAAACTAATTTAACTGGAAGATGTTGCTGCAGCAACAGCTCCTAGTCAAATTAGTTTTAAAATATTCAACAGAATATTAATTTATAATCAACCTTGGTGTATACAATCATTGTTAGGTTTAATCATATGTAATGTAACAAAAGTAGGTCACACCTGGTTCTACAATTCAATATGATCAAGTCTTAATCCCCAACAAGTATTGGACTCATTGGAGTATTAGTATTAACATAAAACATGTTGCTGGTGCACTTTTCTATTAATTAGTGTTACGTTAAAAATAATTCTAAGAATAAATAATACAATTTACGCAATGAGATGGGAAATGGTTTCAGATAAAAACTTGAACATTTTCTGGAAAAAATGTCTGGGTAACTTTTTGGAAAATTTTCCGATCAGAAGATTTTCAGACTTACATCATTATGCCTCAGTTATGATATGCAGATGCGCCTTTTGAAGAATTCACCTTTATAGATCCAATATTTTGGGTTAAAATGGGCTTTTTAATGCAAAAAGATTTTTGTCAATTTCCTCATAAAAGCCATTTCACATCAAGAGTATACTTACCTCCCTAATACTTTTGATATTGCTAAATATTGGCGTTCACTCAATAAACACTCGGATTAAAAACAGTTAGGTGCCCCTACTGGGCAGGTAGACAGAGGGTAGTCCGGCGGATGCCAGCCCCACCACCGCGCATGCGCCGACTACTACTTCCTCTTTGCTAATTTATTGGCAGAGGGTTCACATGCTTTTTGTGCTTGTGCAAAGTTTTCACTCGTTCTGGGCTTGTTTAGTCTTGTTGTGTGAGAGTATATCACCTGGATTATGTCTGAGAGAGCTACTTCGCCGGAGGAAGGCGCAGGATCCTTCTATCAGGTGATTTCAAATATATTCTAGCAAGTTTTTCCCGTTGTAATGTGTTTCCAGGACTCGCGCTTACCGTGATAGGCGCCTTGTTTAGTTGGTGTATTTCAACTAGGTGCTATATAATGCTAATCTCTCTTTGTGTTTATGTCCACAGGTCTAGGTGAGGATATGTAATGGACATCACAGCATCAGAGAGTTTGTTTTTCTCCACCTTGGTTCCATTTCCTACTAATACTGTTAGGTTATCTAACCAAAAAGTCTATGTCCAGTGAGTCGGAGGCCTAGTATAAAGGTCTTCTCACTTTGCCCTCTTGATCCAATTCCTTCGCCTAAGGTGGAGAGAGTTAAGAGCCGTGGTCTTGGTGGAGTGATACAGTGCATCAGCTGGATGGTTTGTCTATACCAGGTATCAGGTATCTAACTAATGATATGAGGTGATGTTAATTATTTGAAAAAATAATGACTGTATTTACCATTGTTATCATTGTGTATCTGATGGTGTGTAGTCTGAATATCCAAGTGAGGACGTTATGTTAGGAGTACAATTCGTTCTTGCACTTAGATGCTTGTTGCGGACCGATTTAATTTCTGTCATGGGATTGATGACGTCATAATCAGCCTTGCTCTTTATTTACATTTAAAGTTTTGTCCAACGCTGGTTTTCTTATGGTTACTGATCTTTATGATCTTTTCCCTCTCTTTAGTTGGTTTTGAGTTTTTCTAACCTTGACTAACTTGCTCATTGTCCTCGTCCTGTGTCCTGTTTCAGAAACCTGGTTGTCCGTCCTGTGGCCGGTTCCTAAAGGATCGTTCCGTCCCCCACTTATGTTTTAGCTGTAGTCCCTGTGGACCACTGCTTAAGTGTGAGGTCTGTAAGCAATGGGGGGGCGAGCTAATGTCTGAGTTTCTGTGTTTACAGGCTAAGGACAAGGTGGTGGAGGAGGAGAGGAAGCAGAAGAGAGAGCGTGTCAGTAAAAAGGGTAAGAGGAAGGCCTCGTCCGCGGTGGATATGGAGGCCTTCCGGTCCGAAATGTTGGGAGAGATGAAGAGGACGATAAAGGATTTGGTCCCAGAGTTGCTTCGTAGCATGCTTCCTGGACCAGATCCTTTGTTGTCCTCGGCGTCTGCTTCAGAGCAGGTGATCCCCACCTCTGAGTCGCTTTTCCATAGGTCGGTTACGTTGTTCGACGACTCAGAGGTGGCCCCATTAGTGGGGGCGATCCACGACCCTGGCAGCAGGCTTGGTGCCGCGCCGAGGGGCCGTGGACGGCTGTCGCAGGAACCCGCGGGCTGCTTATCAGTCCAGGGGGATCCGCACGCCGCGGGTGCCAGTACCTCCTATGGCACCTTCCCTGGCCAGTCCGGGTTAGCTCTCTTTGCTGACCCGGAGTCTAATCTTTCTGGCCAGGAGGAAGAGGATTTCCTGCTAGGGTCGCCGCCTGGGGATGTGACCATGGAGTACGACGTCTGTGCACCCCTCGCGGGGGATGCGGGCGACGTATTCCATGGATCTACTCACGCAGGAGTAGAATTCACGGTCCAGAAGGTGGCCCTGGGCGGTGCTGATGGCCAGGGTTACCGCATACCTTGGCTTGCCGAGCGTGTCGCTGGTGCTGGCCAGGACCGTGGTGGGGCGGTGTCTGCCCCGCGCTCTACCACGGCGCCTGCTCCTGGTCAAGCCAGGGAGTTTAGCATGCCTGTTCTTTCGGGCCCGCATGCTTTCTCTGGCTTGCCAGTGGTATCAGCATATCCGCCGTCAAGCTCTGCTGCGTGCGCTCAGGAGGAAGACGAAGGCCCCCGTCTTGTAGAGCGCTCGCAGCTAGCCACGGAGGAGGATTGGTCGGACGCTTGCCAATGGCTGGTAAGTGTTCGGCCAGATCTGCCCGTGGAGCAGTCGGCTAGCCAGCGTGACCACAGGCCGTGGTTAGCTGGTAAGGCTACTGCTAACGCCATGCCATCTCTGCCACTGGCTGAACATGTCGTTGACATGTTCGAGGCGGCGGAGTCGTCCATTAAGGCGAATGGGCGTCTCGCGAAGGCCCCTCGTGAGGTGGCCAGGCATTGCCGCATCGTGCCCCTGGACTACGAGCGGTACGGTGTGGTACCCAAGCCGAGCGTGGATGACCGCGCGGCTTTGGGTGAAGATGCGCAGCCAGGCGCCCGTTCTGACACGGGTGTTCTGTGTTCGAACGCGTTGCGTTCGGCAAATACCGCGCTGCGTGATGCGGAGGAGAGTGGGAGGGCGTCGATTGCTGCTCTGTCCCACGTCTCCCAGCTGTTACAAGGGGTGGTAACAGCATCCGCATCGCGCCAGCCGAGCCCGGCCACAGTCCAGAGAGCCATCCAGGATGGTATCAACCTGGCTCTGGACTGCATGACGCGTGCGGTGACCAGGAGTGTCCGGGCGAGACGCACGTTTGCCTTGGACAATCTGTGCCCGTCCCAGGACCTGTACAATAGGCTACTGCGTACGCCTATGACAGGTCCTGGTCTCTTTGGAGGTGAGGGATGCAGGCACCTCCAGGAGACAGTGACCCTGGTCAATAACCAGAGGGCGCTGCGCGAGCAGTTTGAAGTGCTCTGCCGTGCGAGCGTTCACGCCGCACCCCCTGCGTATCGTCCCCTGCAGGCTCGAAGTGGAGGTGGCCAAGCCAGAGGCCACCCGCCATCGCAGCGTCGGCCTAGGCCGCGTGCGCTTCGGCCAGCAGTGAGGGGGGCGCAGGCTCCCCAGGCGCAGCCAGCCAGGCAGCCACCCGCGCACCGAGGTGCGCGTGGTGCTGGGCGTGGCGCGCAGGGATCTGGTCATGGTAATCGTGCCTGATGGGCCGATTGCCACGGTGAGAACCACTCTGGTGTTTCTGGCGGAGGAGACAGTGCCACTCTTGCACTCCTTATGTCCACCTCTCTCCCTAGGTGGACCGGTGGGAGGCCGGCTGGCCGCCCACATGCAAGAGTGGGAACGGTTGACTCAGGACCGTTTAGTCTTGCGATGGCTTTCAGTCGGGTATCATCCCGATTGGATGACAGGCCCGCCGTCGCGACTGTCTCTCGTGCCGATCTGGACTCCGAATCCGAGAGATCCAGATCAGAGGTTGTGTATCGAGGAGGAGATAACTTCCCTCATACAAAAAGGAGCTATTCAGCCGGCACAAAGGTGTCCGGGCTTCTATTCAACCGTGTTCTTAGTAACAAAAAACACCGGAGGGTGGAGACCAATTCTCAACCTCAAGCCATTGAACAAGTTCATAGAGACGCCCAGTTTCAAGATGGAGACTGTGCGCTCGGTGTTGGCAGGGTTAGAGAGGGGAATGTGGACAGCGTCGATAGATTTGAAGGATGCTTATTTCCACATCCCCATAGCCAGGAGTTTCTGTCGCTTCCTGAGATTTGCATTCCAGGGCAGACAGTGGGAATTCAGGGTGTTACCCTTCGGAATTTCCACGGCTCCTCGGGTTTTCACCCGTGTGGTTCTTGCGATCACCGCATACCTCCGCAGGAGAAGCATAGCAGTCCACACGTACATAGACGACTGGCTGTTAAAAGCACACACCCAGGAAAGTTTAGCGGCCAATCTGGAGATTGTTTTGAAGACTCTCACAGACTTGGGCTGGATAATCAATTTCCAAAAATCAGAGTTGACTCCATCCCAGAAGTTTGTTTACCTGAGGATGTTCTTCGATCTAGAGACAGGATATGTTTATCCTACTCAGGAGAGAGTTCAGAAACTCATCTCAGTAATTCAGTCAGTGTGCGACAGTCGCCATGTCCTGGCACGGGTTTACTTGAGAATGCTGGGGTTGATGGTTTCATTGGAACCAGTCATTCCTCAGGCCGCCTTACGCAGGCGGCCGATCCAGTTATTTCTCATGACACAATGGACCCAGAGTACAGGTTCGCTGGACTCGAACGTGTCAGTGTTGGCGCCTCTGATTCACCACCTGCAATGGTGGTTGAACACAGAGAATCTCTTGGTGGGGGTTATGCTAACCCCTCCCCACCCTCAGGTGACTGTGTATACAGATGCATCGAGGGAGGGGTGGGGGGCTTGCCTGGAGGAATCCACAATATCAGGGCTTTGGAATCTGGAACAGTCAAAAGAACATATCAATCTACTCGAGCTAAGAGCAGTAGTCCTGGGCCTGGAACATTTCTTACAAAAAGTTCAGGGCAAGATTGTTCTTATTCGTTCAGACAACTCAACAGTTGTGACTTACATAAACTGCCAGGGCAGAACGAATTCGCCCAGTCTCTGTATGATGACATGGAGACTGCTTTGTTGGTGCCTGGATCACAGGATTACCTTGAAAGCAGTTCATATTCCGGGAAGGTTGAATCTGCTAGCAGACTCATTGAGCCGAAGGATGAGTGTTTTACCGACGGAATGGCAACTAAATCAATGTGTGGCGGATCGTCTGTTCGACCATTGGGGGAAACCCAACATCGATTTGTTCGCAACGAAGAAGAATGCGAAGATGACGACGTACGTCTCTCCGATTCCAGATCCAAGCGCTTTCGCAACAGATGCGTTAGCTATCAGCTGGGGGAGAATGTATGCATACGCATTCCCTCCAGCAATCCTGATTCCAAAAATTCTTCAGAAAATCAGACAGGAGGAATGCCAAGTGCTTCTGATCGCCCCGGATTGGCCAAACCGATCATGGTATACAGATCTGCTGGACCTTCTGGTCTGCAATCCGGTTCCTCTACCTCTGATGGACGACATTATCTTCCAGGGCAAGGCCCTTCACAACAATCCGTCAATGTTCAGATGGACTGCGTGGATGTTGTCAAGGAATCTAGAATTAAGGAGGGCTTTTCTGAGCAAGCAGCCATGTTTATGACCAAAGCCAGGAGGGGGTCAACCTCCAGAGCATATAATTATAAAATCAACAGATTTGCAGAGTGGTGCTCAAAAAGATGTATTAATCCAATGGATTCATCTATTCAAGTAGTAGCTGATTTCCTCTGTCACCTGTATGATGCCTATAGCCTCAAGCCTAACTCTATTGCTGGTTATAAGTCAGCTTTAATGACTGTTATTCCTTGCTTGGCTAAGAGGGGAAGTGATGAAGTAAGTACATTAAATGTATTAATTAAAGGCATGGGCAATCTAAGACCAAGGAATCCCCCGGTGATTCCGTCTTGGAGTTTATCGCTAGTGCTTCAAGTACTAGGAGATAAGCCTTTTGAACCACTTAGTTCCATTTCTATGAAAATGTTAACTCTTAAAACTGTGTTTTTAATTGCTGCGGCCTCGGCTAGGCGTAGGAGTGAGATTCATGCCTTATCAGCCGAGGATGACCGTTTTGTGGTTACAGGGGAAGGCCTTAAGTTACTACCTAGGATTAATTTCTTAGCTAAAAATCAGTCTTTGAAATATCCAGGTCAACCTATTTTTTTGCCTGCTTTAACTAGATATGATCCTAATTCTAAAGCATGGTGTCCCGTTCGGGCGCTACTTCGGTACAAACAGCGTACTTCGGAGTGGCGGACCGATCAGTCAGCGTTATGGTTGTCATATATTGAACCCCATGGCAGGGCGTCTAAGGACACCATTTCCAGGTGGATTGTAGAGTGTATCCAATTTTGTCACAAATCCGCCACTGGTAAGCAGGTTGACATAGCCAAGGCTCACAGTGTCTGCGGCGTAGTGACTTCCACTGCCCTATTTAATGGGGTCCCTGTGGATGACATTATGTCCGTGGCTCAGTGGCACTGTGAGTCAAGTTTTACAGACCATTATCTCCGTGACACCTCGAATCCTCTCGCCTTGTCGATTTTGAAAAAATAATCGCTTATATGTTTTTGAGGAGGGTTTCCTCATTGCTTATATACTTCACAATTAATCAATGGAATCATCCACTTTTTGGGACTGCATCGGTCTTCTCCACTGGGAAGAGGATGACAGCTGCCAAGTTCAACAAGGTCAGTCTTGTTCATGTGTTGTTCATTGTTGATTGTATTGTCACGTTACCTGTTTTTATTAATATGGTGATGGTTGTGTTTTGATGTGGTTCATCATTGAGAGTATACGAAAATGGAGCCTTTTCGTCTCTGTCCTATAGTACATGGCACTGGTACCTAGAGAGCGTATAGGACATTGAGGTCATTCTAGTCTTCCTCCCAGGAAGGAGGGGCGGGGGGGGGGGAGCGCATATGACATTCGGTCATCTCATCCATCGGTTGGTGTTAGCCGATGTTCATCAAATCCTGACTGTGTTTTCACACAGTTTCAGACGTTTAAGTGCCTTGAACGCGTGAAAGCGCATAGGGAAGAGCTGGTCTTTTGACCTCGCCTCCCTCCCGCCGAATTCCCTGTCGAATTCTGGCAATATCAAAAGTATTAGGGAGGTAAGTATACTCTTGATGTGAAATAAACGAAATCTAGGATTTCTTTTTTCACGAGAGAGTTGATACTTACCTCCTTAGATACGGACCCGGCCTCTCCACCCTTCAGAGGCTCGGTCTTCAGGCTCTTATTAGTTGCATGTGTGTCAGCCAATAAATTAGTCAGAGGAAGTAGTAGTCGGCGCATGCGCGGTGGTGGGGCTGGCATCCGCCGGACTACCCTCTGTCTACCTGCCCAGTAGGGGCACCTAACTGTTTTTAATCTGAGTGTTTATTGAGTGAACGCCAATATTTAGCAATATCAAAAGTATTAGGGAGGTAAGTATCAACTCTCGTGAAAAAAGAAATCCTAGATTTCGTTTATATCATGCATAATCGCATAATTTAATGAAACTCAGCAGGTGGCTTCTTTATGATGGGTAGATATGATGGCTAGATGTGCGTTATGAATGATATACATGTACCTTTAGAGGTCCAAGATTTTGGGTTAAAATTTGCTTTTTAATGAAAAATTTTGGTCAATACTTTTTTCTTTTTTTAATTTAATATCAGAATTGAGCTTAAATTATTAGTTGGTGGATTTGGGCGACATAAGTTGAATATGAATCAAAAACTTCAATCTCATTGCGCGATGCACCATCATAAATTCTTTATTTGTCTTGGCCAAACAGTCGATGTTTCCTTGTTGTAATTTGTTGACTTACTTTATACAGCAATGTTTGTGCTTCAAATACAGAGACGCTCAGAAATAACTTAGAATGTTTCCCAAACTAAATAAAGCATAATGGTGAATGTTTTGGACTAAGGCAGCAATGGCTTCCAATCAAATTAAGTCTAAATTGTCCAAATTGTACTGACTAATGTGTTTCTGTTTTTGTTTTGCAAACATGTTAACTTATTTATGTAATGGTCTGATGTTTGAAGCGAGCGACACTGATGATGCGTATTTATCCATTCTCAGGTTGTGACATTGTGCTCAGAAGCTCAGGGACAGAATATTATGCCTCTTGTTTATAATGCTGATGATGCGTATTTATCCATTCTCAGGTTGTGACATTGTGCTCAGAAGCTCAGGGACACAAGCCCATTATGCCTCTTGTTTATAATGCTGATGATGCGTATTTAGTCATTCTCAGGTTGTGACATTGTGCTCAGAAGCTCAGGGACAGAATATTATGCCTCTTGTTTATAATGCTAATGATGCATATTTATCCATTCTCAGGTTGTGACATTGTGCTCAGAAGCTCAGGGACAGAATATTATGCCTCTTATTTATAATGCTGATGGCGCGTATTTATCCATTCTCAGGTTGTGACATTGTGCTCAGAAGTTCAGGGACAGAATATTATGCCTCTTGTTTATAATGCTAATGATGCGTATTTATCCATTCTCAGGTTGTGACATTGTGCTCAGTAGTTCAGGGACAGAATATTATGCCTCTTGTTTATAATGCTGATGATGCATATTTATCCATTCTCAGGTTGTCACATTGTGCTCAGAAGTTCAGGGACAGAATATTATGCCTCTTGTTTATTATGATGATGATGCATATTTATCCATTCTCAGGTTGTGACATTGTGCTCAGAAGTTCAGAGACAGAATATTATGCCTCTTGTTTATAATGCTGATGATGCATATTTATCCATTCTCAGGTTGTGACATTGTGCTCAGAAGTTCAGGGCATTACATCACCAGGTTTGTACTTCATCTCACAATGGACAGTTCCATTTTTAGCTATGCCCCGTCCATCTCTGTCTAAGCTCCACCCACACCTCAGTTGTGTTGGGGTTGATCGATCTCTGAACTCCCTGACTATAAATTTCCAGAAAACTATATAGGTAAGCTGTTGAATATTTTGAAACTAATATGACTGGGCAGGCGCTGTTGCTGCCATAGGCATACCCAGTCAAATTAGTTTCAAAATATTCAACAGCATGTTTATTAAATAGCAAAAACATAGAATTTGTAACACACGTTGGACTATTAAGCGTTAAAGACTGGCTTAATTGAATCATTCATGACGTCATGGTTATGACATTAGAATACATGTTGCGCTGTTGATTATGATGTCATATGATTGACTAAGGAAATGGACTCATGAATTAATGATGGATTTCTCACCATATTGAACAATGCTATAATGACAAGGCCACTTGTGGAGGTCAAATAGAAAACTGATGATTTAATTACCCTACGGTCATGACAGTATTCAATATTGCTGGTGCACCATATGCCTCCATTGTGTGTACAGCACAGCTCAGAAATAAGTTAACAGGTTTCCAAAACAAGAACAGAAACATGTTAGACAATTACGACCATATACATTACAATTTTGAACCGGATGTAAGAAATGCCGTTAACCTTGCCACTGATGTTGTAGCTCGCCGGATAGGGCCATTCTGATGTATCATGTCGACTCGTCGCAAGTGCATAACGAGTGATGACGCTGGTTAGCATCCGGTCTCGGGGTGACGGACCTTGAACGAGACTGCCCTGCGGGAAACAAAAACCGGCTCCTAAGGCCGGTGGAACTCAATCGTTCCGGTGGGGCCGTGCGACCATCGTCGCGAACACTAAACACAATGGTCACCAGTATGCCTGTCCATAGCAATTTCGTGATCTATGGACTTACAAGATTTGATTTGGTGACCTAAAAATATAAGTCTATACAATGCGTTTACCTAAACAATTAAAGAGATGCTAGATACAACTACAGTAAGAGCATATGAAAATACAAGACATAGCGGCAGGTAGATGAACTTTTAAACATGGGGCTCCCGGAGGTACCACACACTCGTAGGTCCGCAGAGGTATCCCCGCAAGGGAGGCTCCCGTACACGAGACATAGCTATTTAACTTAATATATGTTATTATACCTCTAAGCTGAAAGGAAGACAGCTATCTCAGACGAAAAGGTGATGTGCCTCACGCGGGCACTACTAGTGCTAGTTTGGGTGAGGAGTGTCGCCACGGCTTAAAGCGGGAGAAGAAAAGGAGGCAAAAATGGGCCCACTCTAATATTTCAAACAAAAATGCTGTAGAAAGAAAAGACCATACCTAGTGAGATTATGACTAGGGGTGCGTACTGTTTTACGTGAAGACGGAACGGAAGATTCCCGATGGATTCCTTCGTCACCGTCTTGTGTGATTCCTAATAGGCCGAGTTAGTAGTTGCCGCTTTATTTCTGCGGGCCGTCTGCTTTTGCTTAATTCCTTTTAGTTGTTTTCAAAACAAGAATTAGTTTAGGTCGCAACTGGCCGATATCTACCTAGCTATTAGACACGGCTGTCACAGAGAACAGATGCCGTAGGACATCAATACTGTAGACAGCGCTCATACATGTTACTTAGTAGGATCTCCGAACTGGGTAAGAATCTGGACATTCCGCTTCGTAACCACATAAAACATTACAAGACATGGGTTAGATTTCACGAAAGCATTATTAGGCCATTTCTCTTATCGTTATGGTGGGGATAAGAGAGACGAATACCCACCGTAAATGTCCTTCCCACAAGGGCGTGGCAGATCTAAATATCATGCCCAAACATTTTAACAGAGTTCGGTGGGTAGACGCATCTCGCCCGTCACCGGGTCCTATGGAACTAACTGTTTACCCTGTCGTTAGGTTTATATACAAGTTGCCCGTTTTGCGCTGCGATGCGGGAGGATTGTCAGTAAATAAAATACATGTGTTTTCGCAGTGCTTTCCTACATTGGCATAAAGTACTATCTAATAAGTATCCGAAGATACATGGGAGTGTGTATGATACCGCACCCTAGCCATCACCGCTCAGAAACCCCAATAGTTTCTCAGAGTCGGATCAGCCCATGGTACGGATAGGGATATCCAAACAATTAAGAAGCCACAAGGCTGAGTGGAGCATGAAGAGAGACAAAATCGTAGAGTTATGAGTCTTACCGGAGTGCGGGGCTAAATTATCGCACTACCGGGAGAGAAGAGTATATTACACAGTATGTAATGAAGAAAGTGTCTCTAATCATTTTGAACCTATCCTATCGAGCTGTGTATAGAACAGGTTAGTCGGTAGCATGCCGGGCTAAACAAAGTAATAGCACAGACAGCGACCTCAGTGAAAAACTGTTGGTGGCGGGAGAAAGTGCTGCATATATAAATGTTGCTGTATAGTGTTTCCTACCTGCACTGCAGTCTTATATTTTCTATAACTAAGCAAAACAAGTGAACGGATGGCCACTGGCCATATACATACATAATCTAACCAGAACAAACAATACGGTGTCAAATGATTAAGATATATATATATTAATAAAGGTTAACGAACCTACTATAGTGCGGTTAGCAACACATTGAAGAAAATGATAATAACTATCTACAAATACAGAAATTATAACTATCGGCCCTAAGACCGTTACGGTTCCTTTTAGTCATCAGGACCGTTTTTACGGATACGATATAATTAACAAAACCTATATAGAGAAATAATTAAACTGTGAAGTATAGTTACTTGAATACTTGGTAGTCATTCCCAGGTTAGGCTACCGTGTTACTGAAATTGACACATCAATCCGTAGTCGACATGAGATGATGCGCTCTCCGGAAGCTGGAAAGTTCCCGCAGGCTGGTTCCCGCAAGCTGTTTTCCGCAAACAAGACTTCCGCAAGAACACTCATGGTGGGAGTGCATCGCTTAGTGCTGTAGGCCTAATAGAATGTCTAACGAGCAGTCAGTAAAAGATACGATAGTACTACGTGGTAAAGAAAGTTCCCGTACACCGGATGAAAGGTGTAAACAACCCGATCACTAGCGGGGGTTGTCAGAGGCAAATGAAGATACAAAACAAAGCTTCACGTTGCTGGGTACGTCAACCAGCTCTGAAGACGCACCGGGCAAAGTTTACTTGCTGCGGTTGAAAGTCGAAACAACTGACACGATGTGTGCGGCGGCGATTGAAATACCACTTTTAGGCGTGGCCGGCAGATCCGGCGAGTCATCCATCAAAGAACGTCCTGCCTCTACATCTGTAGACTCACATATTCAGGCCGTAAAGGCCTCGCCGCAAATTTGTGTTCCGAATGTAGCTGTTGGTATGCGGGAACAATTATCAGAAGTTCCAAATTACTCCCGTAAATGGGGAGTTACAAAATTGTTTTAGTGCGGTGGGTTGAGAGAACTGCACACTATGGGATAAAACCCCGACGCATAGCGAAGGAACACGCGTATTGTCTGTCGCGCTTGTAGTGGCTGGTACAGATCCAACCTGTTCGGCCCCTGGCCAAGGATGCTCTCGATCACTGGATCGCTTCTTTTATACTCCTCGTGACATCACAGGCGCAGACTATCCAATCATCGTTCGAGCAACAGCCAATCAGCGCGCAGCTAATAATAGCGCAGTCGAACGTTCTAGAACATTCTAGAAGTTTTGCGTCCACATGGCTATGACGTCACGGCAATATTTTAAAGATAATCATGAGCTTTTCCTGGATAACTCAGCCATTTCTCAACCGATTTTGAAATGGTTTACAGATTTAGAAAGCCCGTCGAATTCTGGTCTTGATTACTGCCAGATTTAACGGGAACAGGAGATCAACAATAATTACAGAGTACCATCTCGGTACACTAAAAGCGCCATCCTATCTAGGTCGTAACTACGTGCTCCATATAAACAGCGTCCTGGCGCGCTCATGCACATCATGCGCTTTAACGAACTTAGTCGTTTTTTGACACACTATCTCTCCCATAGGCCTATATACGCTTATAGCTCTACCCACAGGGGTGTGTTCAGGAAACAAATCCAGGACAGGCGGCGCGTACCCAGCAGCTGGTACGGATCCGAACTACACCGTCAATCCTATCAATTTTCGATTTAAATTAAAAGATGAACTGGTGTGCATTTTGACATAGACAGCAACATTGTCCACCAATTCACCAAGTTCTTTAATATTAACACAAATAAATATAGAATTTGCACATCAAAGTTGTAAGTGTTAACCCTTTAATGGTCAAGCCGGCCAAAACTGGCCTCTTTTATGGTCTTCTGGAATGTCCATTTACAGGCCAAGAGAATACAATTTTTGAAAATTTTCAAACATTGTATTCTCTTGTCCTGTAAATGGACATTCAATAGGTAGATATTTATATTTTCTTGACCAAATGTGACCATTAAAGGGTTAAGGAAGCAATGTCTTCCGATCCTGTTATGTTCAAAATATTCAACAATAAGTTTTATTTTGTTTTGGAAACATGTTAAGTTCCCTCTCTCCCTGAATCTTAATTACCTGAAAACTATACAGGTAAGTTGTTGAATATTTTGAAACTAATCAGACGGGGTGCTGTTGCTTCCATAATTACAAAATATTCAACATCATAATAAAGAAGTATTAGTTACCTCTCTGGAATGTAGAAATTGTTTGAGTGTAGCTTTCGTGACTATCTCGGTCACTTCTTCAGCACTAACTGACGTTTGCTGGCAATGTCACTCTGGTCAGTTCTTGTGAAGACACGTGACAGCATTGACTGGTTGACTGCTTGTATACGGTAGACCTCATCTTGATTCATGTTCAGTTGATGTTTGTAGATTTCGATGGCCTCTGACTTTCCGTTTAAATAAATTTAACATGTTTATTATATAGTAAATGCATACAATTCGTACCTTCATAGTTAGAAATGTCCAGCAAATCACAGAGAGAGAGAGAGAGAGAGAGAGAGAGAGAGAGAGAGAAGAGAGAAGAGAGAGAGAGAGAGTAACCGACAAAGCAATGGATCTTGGTCATATCCTTTATTGTACCTTTACCATGATAAAGATAAATCACCTTCACGCAAAACACGGGGAATCGGCATATTTCATCCAAAGTATGGTTAACTCTCACTGTTACAGTGAATATCTAATCGAAAGAAAAGACGGAGACAGAGACATACCACAGCTTGTGAATTCAGACATCATCACAAATATCTGCTGCTTCAAGTTAATTCAATATTGCTTGGTTCTATCTTTCTGTACAAAGTACAAATGTAATTCAATATTGCTTGATTCTATCTTTCTGTACAAAGTACAAATGCACTTCAATATTTATTGTCTATCTTTCTGTACAAAGTACAAATGTAATTCAATATTTCTTGTCTCTATCTTTCTGTACAAAGTGCAAATGTAATTCAGTATTGCTTGTCTCTATCTTTCTGTACAAAGAACAAATGTAATTCAATATTGCCTGACTATCTTTCTGTACAAAGTACAAATGTAATTCAATATTTCTTGTCTCTCTTTCTGTACAAAGTACAAATGTAATTCAATATTACTTGACTCTATCTTTCTGTACAAAATACAAATGTAATTCAATATTGCTTGACTCTATCTTTCTGTACAAAGTACAAATGTTAATTCAATATTGCTTGACTCTATCTTTCTGTACAAAGTATAAATGTTAATTCAATATTGCTTGACTCTATCTTTCTGTGCAAAGTACAAATGTAATTCAATATTGCTTGATTCTATCTTTCTGTACAAAGTACAAATGTAATTCAATATTACTTGTCTCTATCTTTCTGTACAAAGTACAAATGTAATTCAATATTTCTTGTCTCTATCTTTCTGTACAAAGTACATATGTGATTCAATATTTCTTGTCTCTATCTTTCTGTACAAAGTACAAATGTAATTCAATATTGCTTGACTATCTTTCTGTACAAAGTACAAATGTAATTCAATATTTCTTGTCTATCTTTCTGTACAAAGTACAAATTTAATTCAATATTTCTTGTCTCTATCTTTCTGTACAAAGTACAAATGTAATTCAATATTGCTTGACTCTATCTTTATGTACAAAGTACAAATGTAATTCAATGTTTCTTGTCTCTATCTTTCTGTACAAAGTACAAATGTAATTCAGTATTTCTTGTCTCTATCTTTCTGTACAAAGTACAAATGTAATTCAATATTGCTTGACTCTACCTTTCTGTACAAAGTACAAATGTAATTCAATGTTTCTGGTCTCTATCTTTCTGTACAAAGTACAAATGTAATTCAATATTGCTTGACTCTATCTTTCTGTACAAAGTACAAATGTAATTCAATGTTTCTTGTCTCTATCTTTCTGTACAAAGTACAAATGTAGTTCAATATTTCTTGTCTATCTTTCTGTACAAAGTGCAAATGTAATTCAATATTGCTTGACTCTATCTTTCTGTACAAAGTACAAATGTAATTCAGTATTGCTTGATTCTATCTTTCTGTACAAAGTACAAATGTAATTCAATATTTCTTGACTATCTTTCTGTACAAAGTACAAATGTAATTTAATATTTCTTGTCTCTATCTTTCTGTACAAAGCACAAATGTAATTCAATATTTCTTGACTGTCTTTCTGTACAAAGTACAAATGTAATTTAATATTTCTTGTCTCTATCTTTCTGTACAAAGCACAAATGTAATTCAGTATTTCTTTTCTCTATCTTTCTCTACAAAGTACAAATGTAATTCAATATTTCTTATCTATCTTTCTGTACAAAGTAAAATGTAATTCAATATTGAAAGTTTTACTACCAAGGGTAGATGATGGTTACCCATCTGCGTGATTGATGCCTATTGGATCCATGCAATGTAGTTGATGGATCCAAAATTTTTCACAGTACTTGCGGAAAGCAGTGGCTTCCGTGCTTTCGGGATCATGACATAACACTTCAATGATTCTGTGGTTGACATCTGTGGGTCCGTGGTTGGGAAGATTAAAATGTTGTGCTACAGGTGTGTCTTTTTGTTTTTAATGTCCCTCATGTGTTCTTTAATGCGAACCTGAAATTCCCGTTTAGTTTCACCTACATATTGTTCAAGGCATTTTTTGCAGGTAGGTAGGTAGATAACATTCATGGTGTGGCAGAATGTTTTTGTTTTGATAAAATATTGTAACCAAGTGTGTTAGCTTTTGAAACTGTTTGTGCTGTTCGTGTTTTTACAAAATATGCAGTTATTTTTGGTGCATGGATGTATAGGGGTCGCTATGCTTTTCCCTTGTTGTCCAAATTTCCTTGGGTCTGTGAATTTAGCGGTGATCAATGTGTCCTTGAAGGAATGATTGCGTCTGTGGCCAAAGATAGGTGTCTGTAAATGTGACCCGACATTTTAGGCTTGACTGTAGTTGTGGCCAATGGCGTTTGATTATTTTTGGGCTAGTTTGCTATGTTGGTAGAAATCAGTGATACATGGTATCCGAGTGTTGATTTCCTTAGTTGATTTTGGCAAGAGTAGGTCTGTGCGGTTTTGTTGCATTGCTGTGTGTAAGCTTGTGATAAGGGTATCTGTTGGATATCCTCTTATTGCATAGTGGTGTACCATTTCATGTGCGTTTTTGAGAAAATCTGTGTACTGCAGATTCTCTGTGGTCTCAAGAATTGTCTGTATGGGTTCGCTTGTTTAGAGGAGTTCGGGTGAGCTGATGAATAGTGTAGATACCCATGTGTATCTGTTGGTTTTGTATAGAGATCAAAGCCTAAGTGTCTATTTGGGAGAATAAACACTTTGGTATCCAAATATTTAATGGATTCTGTGGATTTTTCTGCTGTAAATTTGATCATCGGGTGCACGTTGTTCATATGTGTTATGAAATTCTCCAGTGAGTCGAATCCTTTGGTCCAGATTATGAAAATATCATCAAATGTAGCGATAGTATAGGGCTGGCTGTACTTCAGCTGTCCTAAGTAATTTTTCTTCGCGTTGTGCCATGAAGATAATGGCATAGTTAGGTGCTAGTTTTGTGCCCATGGCTGTGCCGCCAATTTGGAGATAATGTTTGTCATTAAATTCGAAGTTGTTGCATGTGAGCACTATTTTGAGTAATGTTAGTAATCTGCGTGGTGTTAATGTGGCTGGGCAGCCATGTACTCTTAGGTGTTGGGATACAGCTCTAAGTCCCTCAGTGTGAGGGATGTTGGTGTATAGTGATGTAACATCCATAGTAACTAGAATGGCGTGTGGTGGGATGGAGCCAAAAGTTTCTAGTTTGTTTATGAAATCAGTGGTGTCCTGGATATATGATTTGATTTTGTGAAGATGAATTTTGATATGTTCATCAACAAAGCTACTGATGTGTTCAGTAGGGTTTCCATTGCCACTGATAATGGGTCTCCCTGGGGTGAGTGGGCCATTCAGTTTTTTGTGTATTTTAGGAAGTAGATAGAACCTGGCTGTACATGGGTGGTCGGGTCTGAGACCGTTAGCTATGTCTCTTGTGATTTCACCACTGAGAATCATATCCGTGATGGCGGTTTCTACTTTCTCTGCATGATACGTGGTGAGATCTGCAGTTTGTTTGATGTAGTAGTGGGTGTCACTAAGTTGTCTGATTGCGGTGCCACACCCCCTGAGGTGTTCGATCCAGGCTTTAACAGCCCTGACAGCGGGGTCGCAGGACCGACACTTGAGGAAGATCTCCAAGAGGATCAGAACACCATGTCTCTGGAGGACCCCTTAGGATGCTCGCAATGGACAAGACACAGAAAAGGTTGAAGAAAAACTGATTGCAGCTGATAGAAGTTTTCACTTTCTCAGCTGCAGAACAGTCACAGCTATCTTTGATTTTGGCCGTTTTTTTAGAAACGTTTTCATGAAAACAAATTCTCCAGAGTTACTGAACGGATGGGGACGAGATTTGTGAGATATGATTAGGCACTAAGGGACATTAACCCTTTCATGCCTTAATATATTTACCAAACATTCTATGTGGACTACATTAATTTGTGAAATTTTTCGTAAATTTGTAATTTTTTCTCAAAATCATCAAATGTTTTGTTGAAATAAACGAAATTACATCTATGCTCACTCCAGACTGTAACGGCCCAGACCACCCCATACTTTACCAGTGGTATATCTGACAATGTTATGTGATTATAAAGTAAATCTCCATATGCCCTGTGACAAGCTTCTTAAAATAACTTCAACGCATATAATGGTACCATATCTCACCACACAAATACAACTGCAAAACAGATGGCTAGCAGCTAAAGGAAGAGCACTCTTCCAAGAAAAGTTTTATAACCATTGCCATTTTTTATGGATTTTGAAACCAAAATTGGTCTTCTATAGTTTTTTGAATCGCTGATTACAAATTTGCTATTTTCCAAACTGTCGGATAAGCGGGTTCCAAGTTGGTGGCCATCTTGGATGTTTTTCCCCCTAAAAAACTCCTGTAGTAAAGCAATGTGAAATTTAAAATGTCTTGAACTACTGGATCGATTTTAACCAAGTTTGGTAGAAGAGATCCCTGTTCATATTGCAATTCTGGCCACAACGTTAGGGTTTATAGGTGATCACCTTTATAGTTGAAATACATATGTTCCAGGTGAGCAATACAGGCCCCTTGGGCCTCGTGTTCCCTTCCAAATTTTGACATCAAATTATTATTTTGAGGTATTTGTGCTCCCACATTACATTATTTTGCATGTTTATTACAGATACGGTTGTTCTAGAATATGTCAAACCATCCGCTGATGCTCATACCATAACGGTCACATGGGATTGGAGCAATGCTTCTGTTTCTGCTGATCTGAAGTTTAACATTATCATTAATGAATGGGATGACACGTCCTCATCGTTCCTAATAGAAGTTCAAACAAAACTAGTCAATGCTACTGCTGTCAGCCTGACGAGTGGTCACTTTGAGGAGGGGATCATATCTACACGACTGAAGTTTGGTGGAAAGTATCAAGCATCAGTAAAAGCACTTTCTGGAGGTGAAACAAGTACTGCAGCAAAATCCAATGAGATTGTAATTAGTAAGTACAACATGTAAAGCCTACTTCACCGTTAAACAATCAGCTATTTCATTAGAGTATGTGAGTGACTCATGATGTTATATTGAGTGAGGATTCAGTGGATAGGAAGCCTACTTCACCGTTAAACAATCAGCTATTTCATTAGAGTATGTGAGTGACTCATGATGTTATATTGAGTGAGGATTCAGTGGATAGGAAGCCTACTTCACCGTTAAACAATCAGCTATTTCATTAGAGTATGTGAGTGACTCATGATGTTATATTGAGTGAGGATTCAGTGGATAGGAAGCCTACTTCACCGTTAAACAATCAGCTATTTCATTAGAGTATGTGAGTGACTCATGATGTTATATTGAGTGAGGATTCAGTGGATAGGAAGCCTACTTCACTATTAAACAATCAACTATTCCATTAGAGTATGTGAGTGACTCATGATGTTATATTGAGTGAGGATTCAGTGGATAGGAAGCCTACTTCACTATTAAACATTCAGCTATTACATTAGAGTATGTGAGTGACTGATGATGTTATATTGAGTGAGGATTCAGTGGATAGGAAGCCTACTTCACTATTAAACATTCAGCTATTCCATTAGAGTATGTGAGTGACTGATGATGTTATATTGAGTGAGGATTCAGTGGATAGGAAGCCTACTTCACTATTAAACAATCAACTATTCCATTAGAGTATGTGAGTGACTGATGATGTTATATTGAGTGAGGATTCAGTGGATAGGAAGCCTACTTCACTATTAAACATTCAGCTATTCCATTAGAGTATGTGAGTGACCGATGATGTTATATTGAGTGAGGATTCAGTGGATAGGAAGCCTACTTCACTATTAAACAATCAGCTATTTCATCAGAGTATGTGAGTGACTCATGATGTTATATTGAGTGAGGATTCAGTGGATAGGAAGCCTACTTCACCGTTAAACAATCAGCTATTTCATTAGAGTATGTGAGTGACTCATGATGTTATATTGAGTGAGGATTCAGTGGATAGGAAGCCTACTTCACTATTAAACATTCAGCGATTCCATTAGAGTATGTGAGTGACTGATGATGTTATATTGCGTGAGGATTCAGTGGATAGGAAACCTACTTCACTATTAAACAATCAGCTATTTCATTAGAGTATGTGAGTGACTGATGATGTTATATTGAGTGAGGATTCAGTGGATAGGAAGCCTACTTCACTATTAAACAATCAACTATTCCATTAGAGTATGTGAGTGACTGATGATGTTATATTGAGTGAGGATTCAGTGGATAGGAAGCCTACTTCACTATTAAACATTCAGCTATTACATTAGAGTATGTGAGTGACTGATGATGTTATATTGAGTGAGGATTCAGTGGATAGGAAGCCTACTTCACTATTAAACAATCAGCTATTACATTAGAGTATGTAAGTGACTGATGATGTTATATTGAGTGAGGATTCAGTGGATAGGAAGCCTACTTCACTATTAAACATTCAGTTATTCCATTAGAGTATCTGAGTGACTCATGATGTTTTATTGAGTGAGGATTCAGCGGATAGGAAGCCTACTTCACTATTAAACATTCAGCTATTCAATTAGAGTATGTGAGTGATTGATGATGTTATATTGAGTGAGGATTCAGTGGATAGGAAGCCTACTTCACTATTAAACAATCAACTATTCCATTAGAGTATGTGAGTGACTGATGATGTTATATTGAGTGAAGATTCAGCGGATAGGAGGCCTACTTCACTATTAAACATTCAGCTATTCAATTAGAGTATATGAGTGGCTCATGATGTTATATTGAGTGAGGATTCAGTGGATAGGAAGCCTACTTCACTATTAAACATTCAGTTATTCCATTAGAGTATGTGAGTGACTGATTATGTTATATTGAGTGAGGATTCAGTGGATAGGAAGCCTACTTCACTATTAAACAATCATGCTTCATGTTATGCTGAATCACAGCATATAAGAAGTTTGCTTCATGTTTTGCTGAATCACACAGTATTTAAGAAGTTTGCTTCATGTTTTGCTGAATCACACAGTATATAAGAAGTTTGCTTCATGTTGTGCTGAATCACACAGTATAAAAGAAGTTTGCTTCATGTTATGCTGAATCACACAGTATATAAGAAGTTTACTTCATGTTATGCTGAATCACACAGTGTATAAGAAGTTTGCTTCATGTGATGCTGAATCACACAGTATATAAGATGTTTGATTCATGTGATTCTGAATCACTCAGTATATAAGAAGTTTCCTTCATGTTATGCTGAATTACACAGTGTATAAGATGTTTGCTTCATGTTATGCTGAATCACACAGTATATAAGAAGTTTGATTCATGTTATGCTGAATCACACAGTATAGAAGAAGTTTGCTTCATGTGATGTTGAATCACACAGTGTATAAGAAGTTTGCTTCATGTTATGCTGAATCACACAGTGTATAAGAAGTTTGCTTCATGTTATGCTGAATCACTAAGTATATAAGAAGTTTACTTCATGTGATGCTGAATCAAACAGTGTATAAGAAGTTTGCTTCATGTGATGCTGAATCACACAGTATATAAGAAGTTTGTCTCATGTTATGCTGAATCACTCAGTATATAAGAAGTTTCCTTCATGTTATGCTGAATCACACAGTGTATAAGAAGTTTGTATCATGTTATGCTGAATCACTCAGTATATAAGAAGTTTCCTTCATGTTATGCTGAATCACACAGTATATAAGAAGTTTGTCTCATGTTATGCTGAATCACTCAGTATATAAGAAGTTTCCTTCATGTGATGCTGAATCACACAGTGTATAAGAAGTTTGCTTCATGTTATGCTGAATCACACAGTGTATAAGAAGTTTGCTTCATGTTATGCTGAATCACACAGTATATAAGAAGTTTGCTTCATGTGATGCTGAATCACTCGGTATGTAAGAAGTTTCCTTCATGTTATGCTGAATGACACAGTGTAAAAGAAGTTTCCTTCATGTTATGTTGAACTACACAGTATATAAGAAGTTTGCTTCATGTGATGCTGAATCACTCAGTATATAAGAAGTTTCCTTCATGTTATGCTGAATCACTCAGTATATAAGAAGTTTCCTTCATGTTATGTTGAATCACACAGTATATAAGAAGTTTGCTTCATGTGATGTTGAATCACACAGTGTATAAGAAGTTTGCTTCATGTGATGCTGAATCACACGGTATATAAGAAGTTTGCTTCATGTGATGCTGAATCACACAGTGTATAAGAAGTTTACTTCATGTTATGTTGAATCACACAGTATATAAGAAGTTTGCTTCATGTTATGCTGAATCACAAAGTATATAAGAAGTTTCCTTCATGTTATCCTGAATCACACAGTATATAAGAAGTTTGCTTCATGTGATGTTGAATCACACAGTGTATAAGAAGTTTGCTTCATGTTATGCTGAATCACACAGTGTATAAGAAGTTTACTTCATGTGATGTTGAATCACACAGTGTATAAGAAGTTTGCTTCATGTTATGCTGAATCACACAGTGTATAAGAAGTTTGCTTCATGTTAGGCTGAATCACTCAGTATATAAGAAGTTTCCTTCATGTTATGTTGAATCACACAGTATATAAGAAGTTTGCTTCATGTGATGCTGAATCATGCAGTATATAAGAAGTTTGCTTCATGTTATGCTGAATCATACAGTATATAAGAAGTTTGCTTCATGTTATGCTGAATCACTCAGTATATAAGAAGTTTGCTTCATGTGATGTTGAATCACGCAGTGTATAAGAAGTTTGCTTCATGTTATGCTGAATCACACAGTATATAAGAAGTTTACTTCATGTTAGGTTGAATCACACAGTGTATAAGAAGTTTGCTTCATGTTATGCTGAATCACACAGAATATAAGAAGCTTGCTTCATGTGATGTTGAATCACGCAGTGTATAAGAAGTTTCCTTCATGTGATGTTGAATCACGCAGTGTATAAGAAGTTTCCTTCATGTTATGCTGAATCACGCAGTGTATAAGAAGTTTGCTTCATGTTATGCTGAATCACGCAGTGTATAAGAAGTTTGCTTCATGTTATGCTGAATCACACAGTATATAAGAAATTTGCTTCATGTTATGCTGAATCACACAGTATATAGTGCAGGATGTAAAATATAATCATAATTGCGTTCATTTTCAGATCCATTACCGCCAGAACTTGTATCAACTCCTTCACCAGTAGACACATCATTTACACTTTCCTGGACATTTAATTGGACAAAACATGCTCATGCGGATTGGAGATGATTTTCCGGGTCTGTTAGATCCGGCCAAGCATCTGTTATCTTTTCTGGTTCCGGTTATTTCCGCATTCGTTTCCGGTAGTAGTGTTTCTCTTTTCAGTTTGAGAGCTGCTTTTCAGGGTCTGTTAGATCCGGTCAAGCATCCGTTATCTATTTCTGGTTCCGGTTATTTTGCTTCAGTTTCCGGTAGTGGTGTTGCTGCTTCCGGTTTGAGAGGTGCTTTCCGGGTTGGTTTCTGCTAGTCTTTTCTCTTCTCTCTAGATTCTATTCGTGGATCAGTTGAGGTCAGAGATCTGATGAGGTTTTACCCGATCAGGTCCTCTTCGGATAATTGGTCCTCGGCTCATCTATGGATGGCTTCTTGTCTCTCTCTCTCTTCCTCTTCAGGATTAGTTTTTTCTCGTCTGTCCCTTTTCTTGTTCTAGTGTTCTCTCTTTCTCATTCTTTGGCTATCCTTCCTTTGCTGGCTTTCTCACTTTCCTTCTGTTTATCCTAGTCTTGATTCTTCATATCACCTTTTCTTTTTTTGCATCTTCTTTTTCCTCCTCTGTTCCTTCTAATTTTCTTCTTTCTTATTATTCCACTTCTTCTTCATCTTTGTTCGTCTAAATCCAATTGTGTCTGTTTTTCTTTCTCAGAAAATAGTTTTCTATTTGTTGTCTCTGGCTTAGTGTTCTCTTTGTTTTCTGTAATCAGATTCCTCGCTCAATCGCTCTTCTATTGTCTCTAGATTTTATTCCTGGATCAGTCATGGTCAGGGATCTGAGGAGGTTTTACACGATCAGGGCCGCTGGATGATTGGTCCTCGGCTCATCAATGGATAGCTTCTTGTCTCTCTCTCTTTCACTTCAGGATGAGTTTTTCCCGTCTTCCCCTTTTTCTTGTTCTCCTAGTGTTCTTTCAGTCTATTTCTAGTTTGAAGGATTTCGCTAAGGTCGAGTCTTCTTCGGATCTTTTTAGTTGGAAATCTGTATGTAAGGCACAGATTAAATCAGCCATTTTTCTAGCTCTTATTTCGGAAGATATTCTTTAGGTGCTGGAGAGAGAGGTGATCAGAGTCCCTCCTGAGGTTCTTAGAAATTCTCTAGCCACCGTCGTTAGAGGCTCTTTGAACTCAGTTTGTAGTTTGTTAGGCTTTGTTGCCTCTATGAGAAGACCTAGAAAGCCATCCGATGTTAATATTTTGATTATGCTTAGGAGTATTCTTATATCAATTCCTCCCTTTGGCCTCGATATATTTGGTCAATCTTCCATATTCTTCGGGCTGAGTCTGACAATCTTAGATCCGCCAAGATATCTTCGAGTTCATTTTTCTGTTTTGAAGCCTTCTGTGTAGAGAGACGCTTGTGTTAAGAGTCCTCTTTTATCATTCCATAGAGGAAGAGTCTTAGGTCTGATGAGCTTGGCGTTTATCCTTCTAGGATAATTACCAATTCTTCTCTGTCTTCAGATTCTAAAGTCTGATCCGAGGAGGAGGATCGATCTCCTCCTCTTTTTTTTCTCTTTTTTTTGCTCATTGTCCGGCAGCCTGGGTTTTTTTCGCACCTGGATTTTTCATCCTCCTCTGTCCTTCCTTTCTAGGTGGACTCAGTTTCCTTCCTTCCCAGTGAAGATGGGAGCCCTAGAGGATGAGTTGCAGTAGATGATTCTAAAGAGGCCTTACAAGACGTTCCACTAGGGAGCCCCAAGAAGTTGGGTAGATGGCGTCCGATTATCATCTGAAGAGGTTAATTCTTCTTATCTTATCTCCAAGAATCTAGATGAAGGGCATATCTCAGATTATCGCGGGTTTGAATCCGGGCTTGTGGTTTTCTTCCATAGAGATTTAGGACGTCTTTCTACATGTTCTCATCCACCAGTCATGCCTTCAGTTCTTGAGATTCGTTCTCCCATGTTGGGTATGGCTTTTCGAGCACTGCCCTTCGGTCTGTCCACGGCCCCCTTTTTTCTTCACTCGTCTAGGGTTAGCCGTGGCAGGAATGTATTACTGTTGTTCTATTCACCTTCACGTTTATATAGACGATTGGCTAGTTTAAGCAGAGTTTATTAATTCTATCAGTATCATTCCAGAGATCTGCAGCCTGGCATGCAGCCTAGGTTGGATTTTAAATCTTTAGAAGTCTAGTTTAATTCCCGCTCTGCTTTTCCCCCACCTAGACGTTTTTATTTGATCTAGCTCAGGGTCTTGTTTTTTCCCTTTAGACCTAAGAGTGGATTTTCTGTCTTCCTCTTCTATGGTCAGAGCTAATTGCTTTTTCCGGGTGATAGGATTGATGGTCAGAGTCAAGAGTATCATTCCTAGGGAGGTGCTGAGGAGAAGACCTTTCCAATGTACTTGTCCTTGTGGCTTCAGTTGGTTCACTCTATTACCTTCAGATTCCAATCAGAGAATCCTATTTCCCCTTCTAGTTTATTGGAAGGGTCGTTTCTGATTCTGTTGTTCCTTTGGTCTAGTTTTCTCCTCAGGTGTTTATTTTCACAGTGGCTTCCTAAGAGGAGGGGGAACGGTCTGGGTTTTCCTGTACAGAGTGGCAGTTAAAGAGGTCGGTTGTCTAAGCAATTTTCAACCTTAGGGATCGTTCCCACATAGATCTTCTTGTGAACTGTCTGAATGCCAGGATTTCCTCTTGCATGCCCTCTTTTCCGGACTATCAGGCATTGGCAGGGAACGCCCTGTTTCAGTCGTGGATAGGAACGTTAGATTATGCGTCTCCAACATTCCTGATTTCTTTGGTCTTGAGGAAGGTCAGGCATCAGATCTTAGAAGTTCTTCTGATAGCTCCCTTTTGGCCAAAGTGGATCTGGGTTGCAGATTTCCTCAGTCTCCGGGAAGTCTTCCCTTGTCTTCTTCCAGTCTCCCCTGACCTTCTGTCTCAAGTTAGGGATGCATGTATTCAGTCTCAGGAATTTACAGTCGGTTTCTTTGGAGAGTTTCGTCTGTTCGATCCCTGAGATTTAAATTTCTGCGAGTTCTCAATATATCATCGATTCTGCCAGGAAAGAGTCAACCCACAGAGTTTTCAAAGACTGTTTAAAATTTTTGGACAATGGTGTGCAGACCATGGTCTCTTGACAGGTCCTGTTTTAATTTTCCCACGTTAGATATTTTATCTTATCTCTTTGACTCCTTATATTTGTATGCTAACACTGTAAGAGGTTATAGATTTTCTTTGGCATTATTGCTTCTTTGTCTGGTGAATGCTGATGTTAATGATACAAAGGTTCGTTATGGTTCATTAGAGGTTTATGCAATATTCATCCTCCAATAGCTAAACCTTTGCCCTCCTGGATTCTGGCTCTGGTTCTTCAGGTTTTTGGGCAGGCCATCACTTTGAACCTTTCTCTTCTATTAGCATGAACCGTGTAACTTTAAGTCTGTTTTTTGGGTTGCATTTGCTTCTGCTAGAAGACGATCCAAAATTTCATGCTTTTTCCGCAGAGAAGATCAGGTTTTTGAATCTGCGGATGGTCTAGCCTTATATCCTAGAAGGGATTTTTAATCAAAAACTCAATCTAACCATCACTCAGCTAAGCCATTATTTCAAAAATTTTAATTTCCTTTTCACCGTCTGACAGATTTTTGTGTCCTGTCAGAGCTTTAAAAGTTTTCAAGTGTCGTACTGATTTTAAGAGATCCAATACATCCCATTTCTTGGTTCTGTATGAGGATGTAGTCAGTCCAGTCTCTAAGGCCTCTATTGCCAGATGATTTTGTGAGACCGGTGTTTTGAGATTGGTTCTTCTGATCATATTAGTCTTTCTCACATTTAAGTTCATGAAGTTAGACAAAGGGCTTCCTCTTTCGCTTTTCGCTGGCTCATTTTTAGTTGAGGTAATGCTAGTAGCAGGATGGAAATTTGAGTCTTCTTTTACCTCCTTTTTTATTTACAAATCAGAGTGCAGCGCCAACCTTTTTTTTAGATATATCTTGTTTCTATCTAAAAAGTCTGAAGACCATTTACCAAGCACACTCCACCATTTTCGTTAAAACTGCTCATCTGTGTGAAATGGTGAGTCTTTCTTTGGTTTTTATTTATTTCTTTAAGTTTAAAGAAATCCTTGTTTGATAATCACTGTGTGATTCATTAAGATGCACCATTATGTTATGTTATTAACATTTGGTTACGTTTTGTTTGATTTTTATCCTTGCTTATGGATTCTCAAATCTCCACCCACCATGGGTTCACAGTAGGGCACTGACCAAATCTACGGGTTTAGCAAGTAGTGATTGAACGGTCAAGATGTTTTTGTGGTGTAATAACAACCCCCAACAAACCCCCTTTAGTGGGTTGGTCTGTAGTTGTATTAACCACTAAAAACATACTTACCATTCAATCACTACGACCCGGCCTCAGCCACCCCGCAGGGTAATGATTTGAGAATCTAGTCAGGATATATGACACTTAAATTTGGAAAATCTGTTTCCTATTTGGGATCTGTTGCGCATGCGTGGGCGCGCTTAGTGACAGGCGTCACCAAGGAGTGAGTACAGTCTATACTGAGGCTTATGCTGGTGGTTACCTTACCAGTAACCTGGTTAAGGGTATGCATGGTGATGATAAAGGCATAAGGGAGTATGTAAGTGAGCATAAAAATCCTATTCTGGTAGCCAAATGCAGATAATTTGATTTAGCAAGTAGTGATTGAACGGTAAGTGTTTTTATAGTCGCTGCAACTCCTACAGTATGAGGGAGAATTGTTTAAAACTTGACAGGATAATTGTACACCACCCAAAGATGTTCCTAATGTTAAAAGTGTGCATCGCTCATGCATGACTGATTTGCATTCACTTTTACTGGATTTATCTGTTTTTGGGAAACACTCATGTTGGGGATGTACTCATGTTGGTGTGGGGGTGGGGGGGGGGGGTCGGGGGGGGGGGGGGGGCGGGGTTGCCTCTAGCTGACCTTTTGTATCTTGCATAAGATGACTACCATATCTGAGCAATGGGTAATGTACCCATATGTGTGATCCGGCCAACTCTTTGTGATATTACACTTATATAATAGCACCAACTATCTCAACATCTATATGTTCCTGAGATGCTGACAATTGGAAGCTAATTAAATGGACATTTATCATCCATGGTGAAAATGAACCATTCTGTTTTGTAATTGCTCTAGCTAAATTGTTGAGTGATCGAGCAATCTAGTGTCAGATTCCTCGCTTCAGCCTCCTGGTTGTGCTTAGTAAGGCCAGCTTGCCATTAGTAGCATACTGACGTGTATATTTCCCACATCCTCTATGGTGAGGTGTGTTAGTTATGCTATACGATAATAGGAAACGCCCTCAGTCTCTATCTGAAACACACAGAAGAGGAAACATGTAGAAACAGGAATCAACATTGCTGACATCTGTCCGATAGGTTGATCAGTTACAGTCCACACACGCTTGCACTAGACTGATTCAAAATCAGTTCAAAGTTCCTGTCTAATTTTAATTGTTATGACTATATACATTATTCATTGGTTAGGCTGACGAACTACAGCATGGTTCTCATTGTCACAAAACACGATTGTTGTGATTGAAAATGTGATTGGTGTAGATGGATGATTGTCACTAAAACAACGTGAAACAATATGAAACTACTCTAATTGTCACAAAACCTGATTGTTGTGATTGATGTGAAACTATATACATCTAATTACACAGTTCTGTATTCTTGTTTATTGTCTACAATTTCATAGCACTTCCAAAAGTCTTCTTGCAGATGCACCATGTTTGGTTAAAGTATCTGCAATCTGTTCCCTTGCTTCTACTCAAAACACCTCTCTTGCTCTTAAACCGTTTCTCTGATCCTTGCAACATCAACTCTGAGACGTCTATCAGTGATGATTTTCGATGTTTGCAATGTATCTTTCAGCGACGCATTGTCTGTATAGCAGTCAACTGGTGGAAGAGTAGATAATCCGAATACTTCTTATTGGAACAACATCAGCATTTCCTCCTTTCAGAAAGACAATGAAGGCACCTTGAGATGACCCATCCCGGAGACTCGCAAATGTAGCATCTGAATAAGTGACAACACTAAGCTGACTGGAACTCCAAGATTTGGCGATCTGATGGCCACTTTCTGTGATTTGAGCTTGGAAAGCACTTGGTTTGCCTCATGGGTCATCTTTATTGTTGGGTGTTTACCTATGTTACTCATCACACATGTTTCAAAACTCAGGTCAGGACATGTCTGAGTCACAACCCACATCATTTGGCCACTCAGTCTTTTCAGTTTGTTTCATTCCTCTTCATTAAGCTCATCTGTCCTTCTAGTCGAACAATTCTTGTTTAACTTAATTTCTTTGATTGTTTGTATGTACAGATCTTGATTTACTATCATACCTTGAGGAGTATTTGAAAGATCCATTTGCATGCACACTGACTTAAAAAATCTTCAACTCCTCAATAACTTCAGAATGGAATTTTTTATTTCCACAGAATGCAAAGTCATCCACATGGCTAACTAGAATGCCCATGAGTTTTCCATCTGAAGAGTTATGCCATAGGAACAAAGCACTGTCATAGATACTAATTGTCACCGAGATCCGTCATAACATTCTTGACTATCATGCCATGAATGTGGTGCATCGTTGAGGCCATAGATACTCCGCTTGAGACATGAGACATCTTTTGGTGGTCTCAAACACACTTCTCTCTATTGGCCTACCCTGAAGAAAAGCAGCTGTAATATCGATGGCCTCCAAATCCCATGACATCATTGCAGAAATCAGAAAAACCAGTCGGACATTCTCTACTGCATGCGGGGGAATCCTTCCTCAAATTGCTTTATCCTCCTCAAATCCGCAAGCCACTAACCGTGCTTTAACTTTCTTCCCATCAGAGGTAAACCTCTCAGTTATGACCCATCGAGAAGAAATTGCTGGTTGGTTTGTATTTGAAACTGCCTCAAAAACCTGATTCTGAGTCATGTTCAACTCTCTCTTTGGCATCAACAACCTCTTATGACGACTCGATCCACAGTCAAGAATACAGCATTTGCATCATCTGGTAGATCACTCTACGATTCCCCATGATCCCTGTTGACACACATAGGATCCTCCTCACTTGCAACCTGAATGTTTATCCAATTCTGATACTTTCCTGATTGCTTTGGCTGTGTACTGAGAATTCCTCCATGCTGCCACTCCTCATTCATATCCATTTTAAATTTTACAGATGAGTTTCGCCTAGGTTTAACTGAATGGTCCTTAATGACATCATCACATTGTGATTCTGAAGCACTATCACATACAGATGAATGAGAATTGTCAATATTCTCCCTCTTTGAAATCTCTTTATTCACTACATGTTCTTCTACACCTAGTTCATTAACTGACGCTACACAATTATCTTCATCACTATCATTCACTGTATCTAGATGATCTTCTTCATCCCTATCTTTTCTAACCTGTCTCTTAACTGTCTCCTTCCATCTTTTCTTTCCTATGCCCTCAAGTTCAGGTGATGCCTGCTGGTGACTCTGAACTCTTCATTCTCATCAACTGACATGGATGAATTCTGTAGTATACCCCTCCATGTCTTACCAGAACAAACTGTCCGTTTTGTCTAAGCACAACTCCTGGCCCTTTCCATCCTTTGAAATTCTTCCTCCGATAATAAACTTTATCGCCATTCGATTAATTTTCATCAGCATATGTTCTCACATTGTGGTGTAACGCCCTTTGTATTCTTTCACTTGACTCTGCCTGTATAAAGTTCTCTCTTGCCTTATCTAATGCCTCCATATTCTTACGTATTATATCATTGGAAGTTGTGGGCTCCAATGCTGGAATACGGTCTATTAAAACTGATGGGGTGGTGTGTTGATGTTATGTCCGAAAACCAATTGATTTGGGCTGTATCCACCATGATTCTGAAGAGAGTTTTTTGCACTAACTGCCCAGGCCAATGCAACATCAGGCTCACACTTTATATCTAGTAACGTTTTTTCCATTGTCTCTGCAAGAATTAGATTGTTGTTCAACAATCCCATTACTAAATGGAGATTCGGCTGCTGTTGTATTGGTCCCAACATTCAAATTTTCATTCATCTCACGAAAGCTTTCATTTGAGAACTCGCCACCATTATCTGTGAGAAACTTTCTGGGAGATCCAAAATATGCTATCCAAATACGATACACCTTGCATAAAATCTCATCGTGATGCTTTGTTGTTATGAGTCATGCTGCCGAGTATCTTGTAGCCGAGTCAATCAAATGAAGAATCCATGATTCATTGTGAATGTATTCCTTTAGGGTCATATATACAACTTGGTTAAAGTTATCAGCCATAGGTAGACTAACAACTGGCCGCAATGGCTGACATTTGAATTTTTCACAAATTTCACAAGAGTCACAGCATTCCTTGATAATGTCTAAAAACTCTTCATCATCTGTTCTTATTCACTTTCACTAGCTTACATAGTTTTTCTTTGGATGCATGCAAGAACTGTCTATGCAGCTTTACCGCCTTTTTTATCTTATCACTATGTGAGAGAGCTTGAATATGAATAGAATCAACAAGGTGCTGTTCATAGGAAGAATTCATGGATAGCTTCAGCCTCCTGGGTGTACTTAATAAGGCCAGCTTGCCATTAGTAGCATGCTGACGTGTATACTTCCCACAGCCTCTATAGTGAGGTGTTCATAGGAAGAATTCATGGATGGTAAAATGGTATCAGTTGCCTAGTTCACAAGTTCATTGTTGATGCTATCTAACTCACACACATGGCCATTTTTTGGTGGATGAAAGCAGATAATTGTTTATATAATATGAGTTTAGCCGTGTGATCTGCCAAATATAGGATTATGACCTGATCATGTGCCGAATTGATCATGCTCTGTTATGCTGGTAATCTACCGGGTAGTATTATTCATGATATGATGTGTGACTCAATATAGAGGTGTTCTTATTTCAGTCAGTTTTCTTCAACCTTTTCTACTTCGTCTGGGGTCCAGGAGAACTCATAAACCCCCACCAGGAGCCACTGATGTTATTTTTTATGCTCAACAAAAAATTTCAGCGGATCATGTATTCGGTGCTTTTTTCATCCGTTAGTCCCCATACAAGTTTGTCTTCACCAAACATGGTATGTCGATGCATGATGGGTGTGGTGGTGGTGAGTGACTATTCTGAAGCTGAAGAAGTGAAAACGTCTTTCAGCTGCAATCAGTTTTTTTCTTCAACATTCTCCAGTGTGTCTTGTCTACTGTGAGCTTCCTAAGCTCCTTTAGGGTCTTTCTCATCTTCATGGGTCTTAATTGACATTCTTTGAGGTCTGGTCATAAAACACTTGGCAAGTTGATGTTGGGGTGTCCTCTGCGTGCCTGATAACTATTGGCAGCTATGACTGCAAGCTCTAGTGCTTTCTGAGCAGACATATATTCTGGCATTCGAGGAACTTGTCTGAACATATACCATCACTATTGCCCTACTCTCACAGATAGTGTGTCTGTGTTACACAGTTTGTAGTGCTGAATTTGATATTAGACTGTGGCCAGGGATTTTTTGTAATGTTTGTGGTGACTGTGGTGACAGTGGCTGCACGGTATGCCTTTCTCAGAATCTGTTATGTATGTTTCTCTCCACATCTACCATCCTACATGTCATGTAATTTCACACACTCAAAAATCTATAATATAGTCACAATTTAAATCAAACAATGCTTTACAGTTCTTTAACAGCAAAAGTGATTGGTTAAAGATTTATCTCGGATAAATGGTCAAGCCTAGACAGCACTAATGTTTTCTTAAAGATAACTGTTGTTACTTCAGAAATTATGTGGGAACACCTGTAATCGTTTATCTCATATTTATGATATCTATTGATATGAAATGGGCATTTATTTGGAGAAATACAAGCCAAGCATGCGCTTTCAAAATTTCCGCTCAAAGTAACGACTCTACATCATTTATTACTGCTGCTGATGTACCTGCCATAAATAGCACACAAAACTACAACCAGTGTATAGGCCCTTTGATCGCAGGAGAGAGATATACAGTTGATGTGTTCACATTAGCATATGGGGGAACAGTCACTTCAGAGACTGCATATCAAGTCTCAGTGACTGTATGTAAGTAACACTTCTATCCTTCTGAATTTGCCTTCCACAATCTGCCATCCATGCGCTTCACACAAAATCTGCCATTCTAAGCACCTATGTTAGAATCTGCCATTCTATGCACCTCTACAAAACTTCCATTCCATACATATCTGTCAGAATCTGCCATTCCATGCACATCTAAGAATCTGCCATTCCATGCACCTCTAAGAATCTGTCAGCCATGCGCCATTCTCAGAATATATCTCGGATGCACATTTCTGCCAGGTATACACATCCCACAGAATCCACCAGCCATCCACCTCTCAGAATCTGCTACTTTCAGATGCACTTTACTCAGAATCTGGCACATATACACCTGTCTCTGAAAATCTGCCATATATACCTGTCTCTCAGAATCTGGCATATATACATCTGTCTCTCAGAATCTGGCACATATACGCCTTTCGCTGAAAATCTGCCATATATACCTATCTCTCAGAGTCTGCCATATACACCTGTCTCTCAGAATCTGGTACATATACACCTGTCTCTGAAAATCTGCCATATATACCTGTCTCTCAGAGTCTACCACATACACCTGTGTCTCAGAAGCTGACAAATATACGCCTTTCTCAGAATCTGTTATAAATGTGCCTCTGAACATCTGCCATCCTAGAATGTGATGCACTTGTAGATCTATAGTATAGTATTAATCAAACAATGCATTCTGAATCTTTAATAGCGTATTGTGAATAAATCTTGAACACAAAATACAAGCAATAGCAAAGAATTCGCCATTTTGAGTACAGTCTTTCACACATATTAGAATATCTAAGAATCTGTCAGCGGTACATCTCTCAGGATCTACAACGTATGTGCTTTCCTCAGAATTTGGCGCCTATGCGCTTTCCTCAGGATCTGGCGCCTATGGGCTTTCCTCTAGATCATCATCATGGAAAACCATGCCATTAAATTTGATCTCTACACTAAACCAACTGACACACAGATATCTACATTACCACTCAGCACACCCTGACTCATCGAAAGATGCCAGTCCGTACGGACAATTTCTCAGACTGAGAAGGATCTGCACCAACACACACACACAACTTTGAGAAACATGGCCGTGATACCATCATACACTATGAAAACAGAGGCTATCAAATAGACAAATTAATAGGCAGCTACAACAGAGCACTGTCACAGAATAGACAAGCACTCCTATCACCTAAGGAGAAAAAGGTCCAAACCTCCAGAATTACTCTAATCACAGACTACCACCCACACAGTCTACTGCTAAAGAAAATTACCAACAGACATTCAGTCCTCTAGCGACACCTTCACAGAGAAACCTCTATTTGGACACAGAAGGAACGCCCACAATTAAAGACCAGCTGGTCAGAGCAGATTTTAGCTTCCCCAACAGGAAAGGCTATCAGGAGAACACTATCCCCAACGAAATAGAAAAATGTCAAAAAATAAATTTCCATTTTTGTTCCCAACAACAGCAAGGGAAAACATTCTATAGCGCACACATGACTCATATATAGGAACCATGTACATCCTTACCACAGTACTAAGAATATCATCTACCTCCTTACATGCTCCCTCTGCCAAAAAACAACATGTCAGAGAAACCAAACGGGAATTTCAAATCAGAATCAAAGAGCATATTAGAGATATTAAAAACAACAAGGACACACCAGTCACTCAACACTTATCTCATATACCACACTGTAGATTGCCTGCAATACAGAGCGATAGAAGTACTACCACACCATCCAGAAGGCAATGAGGCAACGTCCTCACGCAAAGGAGGCGAGTTTTAGTGGATCCAACAATTACATACGATGGATCTGGTGGGCATCAATCTATTTAGAATTGGTTGGTCGATTCTTTGGTGGCCAATTGTGTTTTTCTTTAATTTTCGAAAATTATTTAAAACGCTACTCCTTATTTAGTGGCCCGATTTCAGTGAAGCTTGTGTGAAATGATCCTATGGTGGTAGGCTTTATTTTATGTTTGAAGTCAAGCTTCATAGTTCATTGCAAAGTCGTAAAGTCGAGCTTCATTATTGCATTGCAACCAAATTTCTGGTTTGTCAATGTTTTCGTAAACATCATATCATACATAATCGTTTAAAATAATTTAATGAAACTGGGCAGGTGGCTTCATTATGATGGGTACATGTGCCTTTTGAAGGATTCACCTTTATATGTCCAAGATTTTGGATAAAAGTTGTTTTTAATGCAAAAACCTCACAATTTTTGTCTCGTCTGCAAAAGTGAGGCATAGGTATCACTTTCAACAACGGCGTCAACATTACGTTTTTGCGTTTAGCGAATCATTGTTGCCTATATTTTAGGATTCCGTAATCTTACTGGAACCAAACTTGGCCATATGGGTCTCTATACCATAGCGAAGCTGCGTACTGAGTCAAATGTCAAGGTCATTGTAGCCTTGATATTTGACCTCTTTCATGTGTGTATTTAACGTTTTTGTGTTTAGCAAATGATATTTGCATATTTAGAATTGCTTAAACCTACTGGAACCAAACTTGGACACATATTTCCCTATTCCATAAGGCACCTGCATGCTGATAGTGACATCACTACGTCAAAGGTCAAGGCCATCGTAACCTTGATATTTTACTCTGATGTCTGTATTTCCAATGTAAAATTTTTGTGTTTGCCTATTTTTTAGGAGTTTTATCTTATAATGCAGCAGTATACAATGATTTTAATAGATCTCTGAGCTACATTTGATGACCTGATTTTTTTATTTCTGGATATTAGCATCATATACACTTATTAGTGCTCTTAGATGATCTTGGATAAATGTGCACGCTTGGACCGCCTTAATGTTTTGTTAAAGATTACTTGAGAGACTGTGTGGGAACACCTCTAATCATTTATCACATATGCTTATGATCCATGGTGAGTTATTAATATGGATATTCCTCAGGTGTTTCCTCTAATCATTTATCACATATGCTTATGATCCATGGTGAGTTAGTAATATGGATATTCCTCAGGTGTTTCCTCTAATCATTTATCACATATGCTTATGATCCATGGTGAGTTAGTAATATGGATATTCCTCAGGTGTTTCCTCTAATCATTTATCACATATGCTTATGATCCATGGTGAGTTAGTAATATGGATATTCCTCAGGTGTTTCCTCTAATCATTTATCACATATGCTTATGATCCATGGTGAGTTAGTAATATGGATATTCCTCAGGTGTTTCCTCTAATCATTTATCACATATGCTTATGATCCATGGTGAGTTAGTAATATGGATATTCCTCAGGTGTTTTAGGCCAGCATTAAGGTGTTCATCTTTATCTCTAATGCATTATGGGTATCACGCTCTGTGCCTCTTGCTTATAGATATTTGCCTTCCCCAATCTGCCATCCATGGGCTTCATGCAGGATCTGCCATCTGTGCACCTCTCTTAGAAACTGCCATTCTATGCACCGCTGTTAGAATCTGCCATTCTATGCACCTCTTAAAATCTGCCATTATATGAGGCTCTGTTAGAATCTGCCATTCTATACACCTATCTTAGAATATGCTATTCTATGGAGCTCTGTTAGAATCTGCCATTCTATACACCTCTCTTAGAATCTGCCATTATATGAGGTTCTGTTAGAATCTGCCATTCTATATACATATCTTAGAATCCGCTATTCTATGCAGCTCTGTTAGAATCTGCCATTCTATACACCTATCTTAGAATCTGCTATTCTATGCACCTCTAAGAAACTTCTATCCATGTACCATGCGCCATTCTCAGAATCTGTCTCAGATGTACATTTCTCAGAATCTGCCAGGTATGCACCTCCCCAAGAATCAGCAGTCATGCACCTCTCAGAATCGGCTACCTTCAAATGCATTTTACTCAGAATCTGCCACCTACTCGCCTGTCAGAATCTGCCACCTATACGCCTGTCAGAATCTGCCACCTACTCGCCTGTCAGAATCTGCCACCTACTCGCCTCTTAGAATCTGCCACCTACGCACCTGTCAGAATCTGCCACCTACTCGCCTGTCAGAATCTGCCACCTACTCGCCTGTCAGAATCTGCCACCTACACACCTCTCAGAATCTGCCACTTATACACCTGTCAGAATCTACCACCTACACACCTCTCAGAATCTGCCACTTACTCGTCTTTCAGAATATGCCACCTACTCGCCTGTCAGAATCTGCCACCTACTCGCCTGTCAGAATCTGCTGCCTACTTGCCTGTCAGAATCTGCCACCTACACGGCTCTCAGAATCTGCCACCTACACGCCTCTCAGATTCTGCCACCTACTCGACTTTCAGAATATGCAACCTACTCGCCTGTCAGAATCTGCCGCCTACTCGCCTGTTAGAATCTGCCACCTACACGCTTCTCAGAATCTGCCGCTTACATGCCTCTCAGAATCTGCCGCCTACATGCCTCTCAGAATCTGCCACCTACACACCTGTCAGAATCTGCCACCTACACGCCTTTCAGAATCTGCCACCTACACGCCTTTCAGAATCTGCCGCCTACTCGTCTGTCAGAATCTGCCACCTACTCGCCTGTCAGAATCTGCCACCTATTTGTATCTGGCACCGTCTTGCCTGTCAGAATCGGCCACCTACTCGCCTGTCAGAATCTACCACCTACACGCCTCTCAGAATATGCCACCTACTCACCTCTCAGAATATGCCACCTACTCACCTATCAGAATCTGCCACATACTCGCCTCTCAGAATCGGCCACCTACTCAGCTGTAAGAATCTGCCACCTACACGCCTGTCAGAATCTACTACCTACTCGTCTGTCAGAATCTGCCACCTACTCGCCTGTCAGAATTTGCCACCTACTCGCCTGTCAGAATCTGCCACCTACATAGCTGTTAGAATCTGCCACCTACACACCTCTCAGAATCTACTACCTACACGCCTGTCAGAATCTGCTACCTATTCGCCTGTCAGAATCTGCCACCTACTCGCATGTCAGAATCTGCCACCTACTCGCCTGTTAGAAGCTGCCACCTACATGCCTGATAGAATCTGCCACCTACTCACCTGTCAGAATCTGCCACCTACTCCCCTGCCAGAATCTGCCACCTACTCGCCTGTCAGAATCTGCCACCTACTCGTCTGTCAGAATCTGCCACCTACACCCCTCTCAGAATCTGCCACCTACTCAATTGTCAGAATCTGCCACCTACTCCCGTGTCAGAATTTTCCACCTACTCGCCTGTCAGCATCTGCCACCTACTCGCTTTTCAGAATCTGCCAACTACTCGCCTGTCAGAATCTGCCACCTACTCGCCTGTCAGAATCTGCCACCTACATGCCTCTCAGAATCTGCCACACACTCACCTGTTGAATCTGCCACCTACTCACCTCTCAGAATCTGCCACCTACTCACCTGTCAGAATCTGTCATCTACGCGCCTCTCAGAATCTGCCACCTACTCACCTGTCAGAATCTGTCACCTACTCGCCTGTCAGAATCTGCCACCTATGCAGCTGTCGGAATCTGTCACCTACTCGCCTGTCAGAATCTGCCATCTATGTGCCTGTCAGAATCTGCCACCTACTCGCCTGTCAGAATCTGCCACCTACACATCTCAGAATCTGCCACCTACACAGCTCAGAATCTGTCACCTACTCGCCTGTCAGAATCTGCCACCTACTCGCCTGTCAGAATCTGCCACCTACACGGCTCTCAGAATCGGCCACCTACACACCTCTCAGAATCTGCCACCTACACGCCTGTCAGAAGCTGCCACCTACATGCCTGTCAGTATCTGGCATCTACTCTGTCAGAATTTGCCACCTGCTCGCCTGTCAGAATCTGCCACCTACTCGCCTGTCAGAATCTGCCACCAACACGGCTCTCAGAATCTGCCGCCTACACGCCTGTCACAATCTGCCACCTACTTGCCTATCAGAATCTGCCACCTACTCGCCTGTCAGAATCTGCCACCTACACGCCTCTCAGAATCTGCCACCTACTCACCTATCAGAATCTGCCACCTACTCGCCTGTCAGAATCTGGCACCTTGCCTGGTAGAATCTACCACCTACTCGCCTGTCGGAATCTGCCACCTACTCACCTGTCAGAATCTGCCACCTACTCGCCTATCAGAAGCTGCCACCTACTCGCCTGTTGGAATCTTCCATCTATAGAATCTGCCACCTATTCGTATCTGGCACCTTCTCGCCAGTCAGAATCTGCCACCTACTCGCCTGTCAGAACCGGCCACCTACTCGCCTCTTAGGATCTGCTACCTACTCACCTGTCAGAATCTGCCACCTACTCTCCTGTCAGAATCTGCCACTACTCGCCTCTCAGAATCGGCCACGTACTCACCTGTCAGAATCTGCTACCTACTCGCCTGTCAGAATCTGCCACCTACTCACCTGTCAGAATTTGCCACCTACTCGCCTGTCAGAATCTGCCACCTACTCGCCTGTCAGAATTTGCCACCTACTCGCCTGTAAGAATCTGCCACCTACTCATCTTTGAAAATTTGCCACCTACTCACCTGTCAGAATCTGCTACCTGCTCGCCTGTCAGAATCTGCCACCTACTCGCCTGTCAGAATCTGCCACCTTGCCTGGTAGAATCTACCACCTACTCGCCTGTCAGAATCTGCCACCTACTCACCTGTCAGAATCTGCCACCTACTCGCCTATCAGAAGCTGCCACCTACTCGCCTGTCGGAATCTTCCATCTATAGAATCTGCCACCTATTCGTATCTGTCACCTTCTCGCCAGTCAGAATCTGCCACCTACTTGCCTGTCAGAATCGGCCACCTACTCGCCTATTAGAAGCTGCTACCTACTCACCTGTCAGAATCTGCCACCTACTCTCCTGTCAGAATCTGCCACTACTCGCCTCTCAGAATCGGCCACATACTCACCTGTCAGAATCTGCTACCTACTCGCCTGTCAGAATCTGCCACCTACTCACCTGTCAGAATTTGCCACCTACTCGCCTGTCAGAATCTGCCACCTACTCGCCTGTCAGAATCTGCCACCTACTCACCTGTCAGAATCTGCCACCTACCCGCCTGCAGAATCAGCCACCTACTCGCCTGTCAGAATCTTCCACCATCACGGCTCTCAGAATCTGCCACCTACTCGGTTGTCACAAACTGCGCCCTACACGCCTGTCAAAACCTGCCACGTACTTGCCTGTTAGAACCTGCCACCTACTTGCCTATCAGAATCTGGCACCTACTCGCTTGTCAGAATCGGCCACCTACTAGCCTGTAAGAATCTGGCACATATGTGCCTTCTCAGAATCTACCATATACACCTGTCTCTCAGAATCTGGCACATATACACATGTCTCTCAGAATCTGCCATATACACCTGACTCTCAGAATCTGCCATATACACCTGTCTCTGAGAATCTGGCACATATACACATGTCTCTCAGAATCTGCCATATACACCTGTGTCTCAGAATCTGACACATATACACTTGTCTCTCAGAATCTGTTATCAATGTGCATTGCTCAGGATCTGCCATCTATGGGCTTTCCTAGGGATCTGCGGCTTATCTGCCTTCCTCAGGATCTGCGAGCTATGTTCATTCCTCAGGATCTGCTACCTATGTGCTTTCCTCAGGATCTGCCACCTATATGCTTTCCTCAGGATCTGCGACCTGTGTGTCTTCCTGCAATGTATGCACCACTAAGAATCTACTAATGTACTTTTGCTATAAATTTGTGTCTCAGAATGTGAGATACGTGTTTCTCAGTATCTGGCACAAAAGCAGGACTCTCAGCCTCTTAGAATCTACCACATACGTGCCGCTCCCAGAATCTGGCACATAAACACCTTTCTCAGAATCTGTTATCTATGTGTGTCTCCACATCGACCATCCTACATGTCATGGAATTTCACACACTTGCAGATCTATAATAAAGTCACAATTTGAATCAAACAATGCTTTAAGGTTCTTTAACAGTAAAAGTAATCTGTTAAAGATTTATCTCGAATAAATGTGCAATCCTAGACAGCATTAATTTTATTACTTGAGAAATTGTGTGGGAACACCTGTAATCACTTATCACATATGCTTATGATCCATGGTGAGTTATTAATATGGATATTCCTCAGGTGTTTTGGGCAAGCATTAAGGTGTTCATGTTTATTTCTAATGCATTATGGGTATCACGCTCTGTGCCTCTTGCTTATATATATTCACCAGATTCCTGCTACAGTCCACAAACATAACAAATACAAGCATTGATTAGCAGTACTGATGTTCAAACTGTTTTGATGCTTTATTTCGGTTCCTAAAGCACCTGTTGAAGTAGCATCAGGAGCTCTACCTACAGAGGTAGACACACTCTTTGATATGAAATGGACATTTATTTGGACAAATACAAGCCATGCAAGCGCTTTCAATATCTCTACTCAAGAGTAATGACTCTACATCATCTATTACACCTGTGACTGTAACTGCCATACAGAGCACACACAACTATACAGAGAAAATAGGCCCTTTGATCGCAGGAGAGAGATATACAGTTGATGTGTTCACATTAGCATATGGGGGTACAGTCACTTCTGAGACTCCATATCAAGTGTCAGTGACTGTATGTAAGTAACATTTCTATTCTTCATAATTTTCCATCCACAATCTGCCATCCATGGGCTTCATGCAGGATCTGCCATTCGTGCACCTCTCTTAGAAACTGCCATTCTATGCACCTCTGTTAGAATCTACCATTCTATGTACCTCTGTTTGAATCTGCCATCCATGCACCTCTTAGAATTTGTCATCTCTACACCTCTTAGAATCTACCATCCACACACGTCCAAGAATCTACTATCTTTTAACCTTTCTTATCGAGGCACGACTCAGACTCTGCTAGCTATGCATATCTTTAACAATCTATCAGTCATACACATCTCAAGCTTCTCCATCTATGCACCTCAGAATCTGCCAGCTATGTGTGTACTAATCTTTCAGCCATGAGGAATGAGGATCACAATTTCTTCATAGCACCATTTTTCTAAAGCAAGAACTGAATCAAGTTTGGTCAAGAGACCTTATTGGTCCATATGCATGGCTAGCATCTAGGATGACCTAGTTTTCACAAATGCAACTATTCTGCAAATGATGATATTGATGAAGTGATCGATCTGAAACTTGGCAAATATAAAATGAGATAAGGGTTGTTAACGTTTGATGAAGGGAGTTTGGTGCCTGAAAAAACAGCCACGTTCAACCAATTAAAATTGAACGATTGTTAGCTTATTTTACCCCGCGCAATGCATAGCGGGGCTATTATGTTTTTGTCCTGCCCGTGCATCCATCCGTACATACACCACAAAGATTTGTCACTGCAACTCCTACTGTTTGAGAGATAATTGTTAGAAATGTGACGGGATTGTACACCACCTAAAGATGTGGCTAATTTTTCAATTTTATCATCGTTCCATCCCATCCATCCGTAGGTTCGTCCCTTCATCCATATATTCAAATTTTTTTATCGCAGCAGCTACTACAGTTTGAGAGAATTGTTTGAAACGTGACAGGATAATTGTACACCACCACAAGATATACCTAATGTTAAAAAAAATTTCAACAGTACATCTGGTCTGTCCATAGGTACGTATGTCTGTACATACATCCTGAAAATGTAATATACTCATACTCATGTTGAGGGGAGAGGGTGGGTGGGGGTGTGTGGATTGGGGAAGAGGCCTGGTATGTCAGCCTCCAGCTGACTATCTCTTGTTCATTTTGACTAAAACTGATGATATAATTATATAACTTGGTCTTTGCTAAATAGGAATTTCATACTTTTCAATCTCACATGCAACAAGGTCTTTCTGCTAAGCGCTGCTGCTAACTAGCGTCTAATTATCCTCAAACAAGTGTCTAGTTAATATTTACCATCCAGATTAGTTAGCCATTAACTAACCAGAACTAAAGATTTGATTGGCTAGTAATGAATAGTCAGTGTTCACTGCTCACTAGCCCGTAGTTATCCGCAAACTAGCGGCTAATTATTCGCTAACTAGTGACTAGTTATACATTCCCTAGTGGCTACTTATGCAGTAACCAGTTAAACTTTAACTAGTAACTAGTTATAATCCACTAATTAGCAGTTATCCGTAAACTAGTGCCTAGTTATCCACTAATTGGCTGCTAGTTATCCGTAAACTAGTGCCTAGTTATCTACTAAATAGCAGCTAGTTATCAGTGAACTAGTGCCTAGTTATCCACTAATTTTCAACTGGTTATCCATAAACTAGTGCTTAGTTATCCACTAATTAGCATTAGTTATGCCATTAATTAGCGGCTAGTTATCTGGGAATAGTGCCTAGTTATCCACTAATGAGCAACCAGTTATCTCATGAACAAGTGTCTAGTTATCCACTAATTAGCAACTAGTTATCCATGAACTAGTATCTAGTTATCCACTAATTAGCAGCTAGTTATCCGTGAACTAGTGCCTAGTTATCCACTAATGAGCAACTAGTTATCTCATGAACTAGTGTCTGGTTATCCGCTAATTAGCAACTAGTTAGCCATGAACTGGTGTCTAGTTATCCACTAATTAGCAACTAGTTAGCCATGAACTAGTGTCTAGTTATCCACTAATTAACAACTAGTTATCCGTGAACTAGTGTCTAGTTATCCACTAATTAGCAATTAGTTAGCTATGAATTAGTAATTAGTTATCCACTAATTAGCAATTAGTTAGCTGTTAACTAGTGCATAGTTATCCACTAATTAGCAACTAGTTATCCGTGAACTAGTGTCTATTAGTCTGCTAATTAGCAACTAGTTAGCCAAGAACTTGTGTCTAGTTATCCGCTAATTAGCGTCTAGTTAGTTGCAAAGTGGATCTGATTGGCTAACAAGAACAGACTATACTCTGGTTCAATTATAAAGAGAATTTAATAGAATAAAACTGCCCCTACTAAGCAGGTTAATCAGCTGTCAGATAGGCTAATCTGGGAGCCCAGCCACGCATGCGCCGATAGACATGTACGTTTTAGATAATAATTGCTACAAGTTAGCATGTGGTTTTCTGTGTCAATTTTTTTCTCTCTTATTTAAAAAGATATTTGTGCATTTGGAGTTTATTCTTTATTAATTTGCAATGGAGAGTAATTCTAGTGCCTCTGTGGATGGTACTGTAGAGACACCTGTTTTCAGGATTTGTTAAATCTTGATATTTTGTTGTATTATTACATTTTTAATGCAATGTTTTCGCTATAATCTACAAGTTGTTATTACACCACAAAATCATCCATTACCGTTCAATCACTACTTGCCAAATCAACTACTCTGCATTTAGCCACCAGAATAAGATTTTTATACTTGCTTGCAAACCCCCATATGCCTATTCCATTTCTATGTATACCCTCAATACAAATAGGGGTGGTACACCCCCAGCATATAACCTGATAGAGACTGGCACCAGTCTGTACTCACTCCTTGGTGACACCTGTCACTGAGAACACTCGCGCATGCGCATAGGAGCCCAAATAGGAATTAGATTCACTTTTCAAATATTCTGCAAGCAGTACAGTCTGCAAATATTCCAGCTAAGTTTTTATAGCTTTGTGCTGAGTTCAGCTTACTTATTTGAGAGTGCTTCAATCCATGATTATGCCTAATGAAGCCTATCCTCCATAATTCATGTTTATCAAGTATTTCGTGGTTTTTACTGCATTGTATACTCTGTATATATGTGTTACCGGTTTTCGTGGTGATATCCCATTCTCGTGGTAAACAAAATACCTACGTCGTCATCATCATTTCTAACCCTCAATTAAACTAAGAGCCTGGGACACATGCACTTTAGGAGTCTGTACTTCTTGTTAGCGAGCGTGATCTACTGACTCTACTCTATGCCCAGCTTGGCAGCAATCATGCAACCGACGTTTGTAGAGAGATAGTGAATGCCAGTGATGTGTCACCAACAACACAAATATGTCCTATCGAATTTAATAACATATCGACTTTCTTTATATAGTCCTTTACCAACTGCAAGTATTCGCTGTGGGACATAAGCTTGTAGTTATTTGCTCCAGATAGAAAACAATTATTTACATCAAATAGGTAGTGAGAAAAAAACCTGAGTGACATATTTATCACGTAGCGCCTTCTATGCTCTTAAATATGCATAGTGATCATCATTTGAAAAATGGTAAAATTAATTAAAAAATTAAAATGATTAAATATTGATTTTACTTGAATTACCTCCCTTGAAAAATACTAAGACTAATATGAGATGCAGTCTAATTGGGACGTAATTTTATGACGTGGCAATGATGTAACAACAATACTGTTCGATTTTACAATTTTTTCTTCTGGTATCCGATTTGTCCTGAAATTTCATTGACTAATCCATTCCATACACCAATGAATTAGAAAAACATACAAAAACAGTCAGCTGTTGTTAATGCGGCTACATTCCAGACGTCTTTTATCAGCTGTTTATGTAGCCTAGAGTGTCTTGTGATGCCATCATTAAATGCAGCAGTCATTGAGGTAATATAGGTAATTTAAATTAAATCCAAGAATAAAGATAGCATTCAATTACGTTTCTGAGGGGTTGAAACAGCAAATATAAGCGGAATGGGTTACTTAAAGAGTTGGAGGCTTCCAGAATTTTCTCAAGATTCAAAATTCAATGTTATTTGCTATTCTTTGCTATTCTTTGCTATTCCCACAGTATAAATTGGATTACGGACACCAGAGTGGTAGGGGTTAACTGCCATTGTATAAAAATAACATGTACAGTACATAGGAAAATAGTTTGATGTTGGTCAGTGGACTTGGTGTGGTATCCGCGCCGCCCCATGCATTAATTACTATAGGGTCAAATCCCAATCCCAGATGCATTGTAATAGTGTTGACATGGTGTGGTATCCGCGCCGTCCCATGCATTAATTACTATAGGGTCAAATCCCAATCCCAGATGCATTGTAATAGTGTTGACATGGTGTGGTATCCGCGCCCCGTCCCATGCATTAATTAATATAGGGTCAAATCCCAATCCCAGATGCATTGTAATAGTGTTGACATGGTGTGGTATCCGCGCCCCGTCCCATGCATTAATTAATATATGGTCAAATCCCAATCCCAGATGCATTGTAATAGTGTTGACATGGTGTGGTATCCGCGCCCCGTCCCATGCATTAATTAATATAGGGTCAAATCCCAATCCCAGATGCATTGTAATAGTGTTGTCATGGTGTGGTAACTGCGCCAATCCATATGTGTGCGGCTTCGGTTTCGAGTGCTTGTCCCACCGACAGTCATGCGCCTACTGGGCTATTAGTTGATATGTGTATATGACTATATGTGTATATATGTGTATATGTATGATATATATATACATACATATATATATATATATATATATATATATATATATATATATATATATATATATATATATGTGTGTGTATATGTATGATATATATAAAATATGTGTATATGTATGATATATATATATATATATATGTATGTATGTATGTATTTACACAAGTGTTTAATGTTGATCAGTGGACTTGGTGTGGCATCCGCGCCGTCCCATGCTTTAATTATACTAGGAGTTAATCCCAGTCTCAATTGCATTGTAATAGTGTTGACATGGTGTGGTAACCGCGCCAGTCCATATGTATGTTTATGTGTACGTATGTGATTATGTATGTATGTATATGTATAGATGTGTGTATGTATGAATATATGTATATGTGTTGTATATATGTTATGTGTATATGTATGTATATGTATATGTATGTAGGTATATACATGTATGTATGTATATGTATATATAAGTATATATATGTGGGTATGTATGTACGCATGTGTGTATAATGTGTATATGGGTATGGATGTCTCCACATTGTATATAGTAGCTAAATGAAGTGTAAATTAAATGACTGTGTGTGGAATCCGCGCCAGTGGAATTTGTACAAATTGTAAATTACATAGGCATGAACATATAATTACCGATGATACCACTCCTCTCTTTTTTAGCAATTGCAGTAATTTATAACTTAATACTGCCGGGACAATAAAAAGCCAACCGGCTTATGTCCTGAGACAATGATGATGATGATTTATTTCATTAATTTTTTGTACGTATTAATGTCACAACAGGTAGTCCACCAAAAGAAGAGCCTATAGGGCGGTGGACTCCTTACACACATAACATAGAACAATTGTACAATATAAATAAGACATGAAAATCAAAGTAAACAAAATATGGTTATTTTGCTTAATTTTCTGTGTTTATCCTAATTATTTATTTCATTATTCGTTATTCGTCCTCTGGAAATACATATTAGTAATAATTAAATTCTTTAATGCATAATTTGGGAACATATGAAAACATATTTAGAAATAATCAACTGGGACCCCTAAAGTGCACTCTACCCGCCTTTATATCCACTTATTTCTAGAATCAAATGTTTTAGTGCATTTCATTTTATATCCCTAAGAAAGTTTGAAATAAATGCACATATGCAAAGGATGGTCGTCGACTGTCTCTAAAGCATATTTTAAGGATTTTGTAGACTGTCTTGACGAAATCATTAGATGGGCTAATATCGTCTGCCATCCGTGCAGCTAAGGATGTTTCTTCCGAATCGGATGATAACCAGAAGGTTAGCAGGCGTGCCTGCAAATGGGGGAAACCTACTTCCTTCACATCCAGACAGGAGATTCGGTCACCAAAACAGAAAATTAGAGACTAGTTAGAGGCTCTCGAAGGTGAACTCGAATAGCTCACCGGGGAAAATCCACATGAGTCTTGAGGAAGGGCATTACCCTCAAGCAGTGGTGGCGGCTGAAGCCCCCGACCTCAACACCTATGCCAATGTCAAGTTGTCGGTCATTCCAATAGCCAGGAACGTTTTTAGATCACCTGTGTCTAGCTTAATGCAGTCAGGAAGTTCGGTAACTTCCGGTTTAGCAAGCACTTCCTGGTTTTGCTTAGTAGATTTGGGTCTCCAAGACCTGGGGCTACTTCCGGTTTCCGTTTCCGGTCCTTCCTCTTTCTCTTCCAGTTTGCGTATTTCCGGTTCCTATTAGGGTTGGGCGATATTGCTCAAGGCATGACGATATCGGTATCTCATTAAAATACCGCGGTATCACGATATATCGTCATTTGGGTGGGGTGTGGAGTTAGAGTGTAAACATAGAATAACATGTATTTCAAATTGGTGGCGTCTGCAAGTATTTTCATTGAATTTGTTGCATTGAAACCGTAAATTCAGACGCCATGATTGCCATTTCCGCATATTTAATACACAAAATTCCACACTTTGACACCCTTCAATATACAGTTTAAAGCAACTAATGTAATGCAACTAACCGTATTCATCACAAATAAGAAAAATAAACGATTTTCTTCTGTTCTTGTGTTGTATTTTGTGTTATCTTTACCTCACGACAACTGTCAAAGGATTGAGCAAGGAATACGCATTAACTTCATTGTGCAGAAAGGAATTCCGCAGAGCGAAATCTGATTGGCCGCCGTATCATACTTGAGCCAATCAGAATTCACACTGCAGAATTCCGACAGCTGTTATCACGCCCGCCGCTAATTAATAAAATAACACTGCATGATTTTGAACGAGAACCAGCGTGAAGACTGGAAACAATTATATCAGATTTTATTTGGTCTGTAATATTAAATACTAATTTGCCCCATTGTAGACCTATTCAAATTCGCTCACTTCTTAGCGGGTTTATCCATTGATCTCAAGGCGTAGCCTGGATGTGTGAAATTAACCCAGTTAACTCTGCAGCCAAGCCTGCCACAACAGATAGAAGACTGGAAATAATTAGGCCTAAATTCTTTATTTTAAGGACGTTTCTCAATTAAAATAAATCCGTAATGTTATATGTGGAATGAATTTTGATCTGATTCATTTAAAAATGCAAAATATATTGTATAAAGTTACATAAAAACGTATAGCGGTAAAGCAAGAGATTAACTTCCCCCTCACCCACCGTTCCAAGCTGTGGTATTGATAAGGGATTAAGTGTGTGTGGTTTCCTATCGACCTCAAAAGATTTAAAGTTTAAATCTTTCATGGTCAGAAGAATGTTTAACCATGCAGATCAATGACTAATGGATAAATAGCTTGACCTGTAGTAATGACGTCATCAGAATGGAATGTGGGTAGTGCAAATGGTATTCCCCACTGACTAATACTCAGAATGAGGCAAGAAAAAACATGGCGTCGTCTATTTGTGTAATTATGAAAAGTGAACAACAAAGGATTATTTTGTACTTTAAATCATTTTATTAGTGCAAACAAACCATGAATTAAATGAACACAGATTATTTTGGAGTTTATTAAGTTTTTATTACCTTAGACAAAGACTGGATTATTACTTAAAGACTATTACTGGACCGAATAGAGGTAAGAGTATGACATTTCTAACGTAATTATTTATATTATACTCACAGTTAAAAGTGCAATATTGTCCTGTCGGTATTGACGATATTTACGATTTTTCGAAATTATGACGATTTCGGTATTCGGTATATCGCGATATTGACGATAATATCGAAAAATCGCCCAACCCTAGTTCCTATGCTACTTCTGTTTTTTTACTGTACATCCAGGTCTGTAGGATCCTATTCAGTTTCTGGTTGTCTACTTCCAGTTTGCGCATTTCCGTTTTCTATTTTTCCACTTCCGGATTAAGTACATCCAGGGTTAGGGTCATTTCCGGTTTTCATGGAACTTTCTGGTGTTCCAGAATTAACTTCCGGTTCTGTCTTGCTGTCTTGGATTTCCGGTGATACAGAACTTCCTGGGGTTCCAGGTTTGTTCTTCAGGTCCGGTTTACATGTTTGTTTTCCTAGGATCTAGTCATCATCTTGCCTAAGAGTTAGTCTTATTTCCGTAATTGCTTTAAAAAAATCGCAATGTTTAATGGCTGAAAATATTCATACCGAGACATTGCCAGTCTTGAAGTCTCTCTTGAAATTGTAGATATTCAGCATGTGTTCTTTTATCAGTGACAATTTTCAACGTAATTAAAGACGTCCGACTGGTTGCCATATGGGTTTTTTGTTGCGGCTTATTTTATATGCGCATATCATCAATTAATTTTGAATGGTCTCACTCAGCCGAGTCAGTCTGTATTCTACGCATTATCTCTAGATACGTAATTTTCCCTTCCATCCAACTTTAGATGGCCAGTTGTCTTTGGGCCGTTCAGGTTTTTTTCTCGCTCTTTTTTCGTCTTATGTCGGCAGGTTGACATTTATTTTAACCAAAGGGAGTTAATTTGTTGCCCTGATTCTAGCGTAATCCTTAGTCTAATCTGACAGTTGCTGAAAGGAAATATAATCAGTAGAGGATACATAGGGAAGAGAATGGCACCAAGAATAATGACCACAAGAACAAAAAGACGCTAAGAAAGGGGAAATAACCCATAAATGGAAAAGAAGGAATAAAAGCTGAGTTTTCTTCTGTGTTGTCATGGTTTCAGCGAGTCATTTCGCCCTGCTTTCATATCGCCTCTGTCTTTTCAGCGTTTTTTGTAATTTTTCTATTATTTTTCAAATTTTGTTGTTTTCCCTTTTTCTAGCGTAATTTTTTATTTTAAATCTCAGTTTTTATTTTAATATTGCAGTTGAATTTCATTCTAGGGGCATGATTAGGTATGACGTCTCTGTAGTAGTGTGTATTTCGCTTTATTTCACCAGAAATGCTTATTTATGACATTTTCATTTGTTCTTAATCAAGTATCGGTGTCCTGCGTATTTTACATTCGAGCTGATCCGGGAGATTCATTATCAATCAATCCTTTTTTGGCATATCAAACACAATGACATACGCCATTGCAGAGATGAAAATATTGGTTCTAAGACTATAAATATAAAAATAAATAAATAAATAAAGAATTTACCGGTTAATGTGTAGGGCTATGTTTTAAGTTTACTGCCACTCGGCATTAATATTGGATTGTTTGGGATATCTAAGTAAATAATATATCAAACACCAGGATTCAATGAAGCTGGCTAGTTTCCCAGTGAAATTGATATGGACGTTGATTTATAAAGGACACAGTTATGCAATCATTATAGGATCCTGCCTCAAGTACAGGATGACGATCTGACGTATTGTGTCTTTGCATAGGATTTAAAGTACAAGCCCGAGCGGCTAGGCAAATGTTGATGTAATCAATATAAATTTTTTATTAGATCACCTTCTCCATTGTTATATGATTTAAAAAGAATTTTAATTGCCTACACCTATGAAGCGAGACAAAATTAGTAAACTCATTAAGCTTTTTAAAGAGTGTTTGTCTCTCCTGATTGTATTGTGGACATTCCTTTATAAAGTGTTTTTTCATCCTCGATTAGGTTCTGGTGCAAAGCTTACAGAATCATAGCTGAGCAGGTATTAGTGGTGTTTTGTGCCTATCTTCCTCAATTTGTAAGGTGTGTGCTCTTATCCTGAGTTATGTTAAGTTTCTGCATTTTGTGAAATTCTTTTCAAATTGAAGATAAATTCAATGTCAAGCTTTGTTTATATTTTGAACCTTGGTTATGTCAGATTCCAAGACAGTCAAAGGTTTGCCATAATTCGCTTAACAGGCCCATGTCATCCATTCTATTCGTAGAAGCGTGATGATGTCATCACATGTAAATTTTCCTTAGTTCCCTGGAGCGACGCCATTTCTGGAGGGACTAATTTAACATTTCGAGCGGTGGTTTGGGAAGCCCTAATTTCATTTTCCTTACTATCTTACTAAATTCAGTCACGATTTGTAGTTTTCTAATTCCAGATGGGATTATTGCAGATTCTCAGGTACAGGATTTGACTATATCTTGATTTTATCCCCTCCCATAGGCTTACTTTGGGTTTTCGGTTTGCCACGATATCTGGTTAAATCTCTATAAATAAAATTATCTATAATATTTTCAGAGTTGTCAACATTTTAAAAAGTAAGGCTATACTTATATGATACTTTTTTCTCCATTCAAAGTAAGCAGTAAAATAAAAATAACCAAAATAAACGTGAGTTACCACTTTTCGTGAGGGCTAAGCATAAGGATATAGCCCAGGATTTTATGGTTTGAGCTTCATGGTATATGTAAACTATGTGTTTCTATGAGAAGTCCTCTTTAGCATATAGTAAGTTTGCCCCAACTTTAAGGGCGGCCCTTATCAAAAGGGCCAGATGTTCTTGGATCTAGAATCCTTCTCTGCAGTCTCTTCTCCCAAATGGTCTTCTGTTCCTTCCAATCAGAAGCTATTAGCATTAGAGGGGTTGTTGGTTTTCTATGATTGTCAAGGAGTCGATAGAAGAGGCTCTACCTTGGAAAGTAGACTCGGGCTTCTGTTCAATAATAATAATAATAATAATAATAATAATAATAATAAATAATAATAATAATAATAATAATAATAATAATAATCTTTATTTAATGAGGGTAAACAACATCAGTAAAATCTGATCTTCCCGAGGCCCTCAGAAAGAATGCACACACATGCATACACACGCACACAGACAGACAAACTGACAGAGAAAAACACTGCAAGTACACTTACACACAAATCATACTATGTACAAATATATACAACATATTACAAGTAGAAATAGTCAGTTATTACTCAAAAGTTTACATACATTTATTATATCCGGTGTACAAATGATATACAATTATTAGAATGCTAGCTATTTATTTTTGAAAGCTGCATGGGTGTCACTGCTAAACAAACTTTAAATCATGTCATCGTTAACATACTTAGCTGGCTTTATACCTATGCCCTTGGAATTCAGAGTGTAATGGCTCTGAGTTTATTATTTTATCATTACATTTGATTTATATATTCCTGAAGATTGGACTTGAAAGATATTAAAGTGGTAGACTGTGTAACAGTTGAGGGTAGAGAATTCCACAGTTGTGGGGCTGCATGTGTAAAGCTTTTCTTTCCATAATCTGTTTTAATCTTGGGAACTTGTAGATGGTTAAATGTTTTTGAGCGTAAATTCCTAGTGTGTGCATCCTCAATTGAAATGAACATGTCTTTTATGTAGCTCGGAGCAAGCCCATTTCTCGCCTTGTATGTCATAATGCCTGTTTTAATCATCATTCTTTTAGTTAAAGTTGTCCAATTTAGTGTTTTATATAATGGCGCTGATGGTGTTCTATAAGGCATATCTAATATTAAGATGTAACTTTTCTAGCCTATCCAACAGTGTAGGTGACGATTGACAAAATACAAGACTGCAGTAATCTATATGTGAAAGAATATAAGATTTATAAAACAGATTTCTTTGTTCTGTGTTAAGATAATTCTTATTTTTCTTTAGCATATTGATCAACGAAGAAATCTTTTTACACACTGCCTATATGTTCATGCCATGTAAGTGTATTATCTATATTTAAGCCTAAAAGTTTGTCAGATTTAACAACATTTAGATTTCCATTGCTTGTAGGTATTTTAACATCATGTGTGTTTATGTGTTTTAATTTATACCTACTTCCCAACATCATCAATTTAGTTTTATCTGTATTCAGCAACATTTTATTAGCTCACCTGGCCTGAAAGGCCAAATGAGCTTATGCCGTGGCAACCGTCCGTCGTCCGTCCGTCATCCGTCCGTCGTCCGTCAACTTTTCTTTAAACGACTTCTCAAGAACCACTAGGCCAATTTCAATTATATTGGGCAGGAAGCATCCCTAGGGCATAGAGATCTAAGTTTGTTCAAACGAAGCCGATCGGCCAAAATCCAAGATGGGCACCGGCCAAAATAACCAATTTTTAGAAACACTTTAAAAAATCTTCTCCGAAACCGCTGGAGGAATTGATTCAAAACTCATAACACATCATCTAGTGCAACGGTAGACCCAAGTTTGTTCAAGACAACCTGATTGAATGATTTGCCTGGTGGCCATCTTGGATGACCTAGTTTTCGCGAAACAACTTCTCCCGAACCGCTGAAGGGATGGACCTGAAATTGGTAAATATGCTTAGGGACCAAGGTCCATTCAAGTTTGTTCAAGGGAAGTTCGTACGTTAAAAAACATGGCCGCCATCAACCAATCAAAATTTAGCGTTTGTTGGTCATATTGGTTTTTTTGTATTTGATGTATTTTGATGGCGAAAGTTGCTTTATATATGCTTATCAGTGTGGCGAGTTCAAATATTCCACCTTCGAGACTGTCGGATAAACGGTTTGGCTGCCAACTTGGTTTGTTTTCCCGCCATCGGCTCCCATAGTAAAGCAATGGGCCCATAGTAAATCAATGGGGAATTCTTTAAACGACTTCTTCTGAAGAACCACTAGGCCAATTTCAATTATATTTTGGAGGAAGTATTTATAGGGCATAGAGATCTAAGTTTGTTCAAACGAAGCAGATCGGTCAAAATCCAGGATAGCCGCCGGCCAAAATGGCTGATTTTTAGAAACACTAAAAAATCTTCTCCAAAACCGCTGGAGGAATTGATTCAAAACTCATAACACATCATCTGTGGCAACGGTAGACCCAAGTTTGTTCAAGGCAACCTGATTGGCCGATTTGCTTGGCGACCATCTTGGATGACCTAGTTTTCGCGAAAATGACTTCTCCCGAACCGAGGGAGATCATTGATGTATAAAATGAACAGGAGCGGTCCTAATACAGAGCCCTGCGGTACTCCGATATCAATTGGCAAATGGTTAGAAACTTTTCCAGAAATTGAAACGTATTGTTGTCTGTCCTTTAAATATGAACAAAACCAGTTTAAAGCATCTTCAACGATCTTCATAGTTTTCAATTCTTATAAGGCTGGCGGCCTTTTATGTTCCTGAAGAAGTTATATCTTCTTTCTTTATCTCGTAAATTCAGGATGGAGTCCTCCCCTATCGCAAGTTTATTTTTCAGGCATGTGATCCTTTTCTATCGATCGTTAGGATGCCTATTTCATGTGATTTTTTGTGTTTTTTTACCTTTCTAAAGGTATATGAGTTTTGCTTTCAAGGATAGGGTATGGCAGTTTGACCTTGGCGCTTTTCTTTCACACGTCTGGTCTCAGCCATGGCAGGTGTCTTGCGCCATCGTTTTATTCTTCAGTCTTTATAGACATTCGGTTAATAAAAGCTAGGTCTTTCTCAATTCTTTTAAGATTTATTCCAAAGGTTTGCAGTTCGCCTTGCAGCCTAGGTTGAATTTTATTTTTCAATAAGTCAAGCCTAGTTCCTTCTCAAGTTACTCCCATCTAGGCATCTCCCTCGAGCTGTTTTCAGGGTCAAGTTTTTTCGTTCAGAGACAAAGGTAGAGGCATTCTTGTTGACAGTGATCACCCTGACATCCTCTTTCTATATCGGCGCAAGATTTTTTCTTAGTATTCTAGGCTTGATGATCAGCATTGAGAATGTCTTTCACTTCAAGAGTATACTTACCTCCCTAATACTCTTTGATATTGCTAAATATCGGCTTTCACTCAATAAAACACTCAGATTAAAACGGTTAGGTGCCCCTACTGGGCAGGGAGTCAGATGACAGTCAGGCGGATGCCAGCCCCACCACCGCGCATGCGCCAACTAGTACTTCCTCTTTGCTAATTTATTGTCAGAGGGTCTACACATGCTTTGTTGCTTTAAGCTTTTCTTAGCTGTTTAAGACTTAAATTCATACTCTAAAAGTGTTATATATCCTGTGTGAGATGGCAGATCATCTATATTCGCCGGAGGAGGGCCCAGGACCTAGCCATCAGGTGACTTCTAGTATATTTTAGCGAGTTTATCCCGTTGTAATGTGTTTCCGGGACTCACGTTTATTATGATAAGCGCCTAAAATAACTAGTTTATTTCAAAATGGCGCTATGAAATACTAATCTCTCTTTGTGTTTATGTCCATAGGTATCTACCTAGGAATGTTAGGACATCACATCTTCAGAGTTTGTTTTTCTCTCCACCAAGGTTCCATTTCCTACTAACATTGTTAGGTTATCTAACCAAAAATCTTTTCCCAGTGAGTTGGAGGCCTCGGATGAAGGTCTTCTCACTTTGCCCTCTTGGTCCCCTTCCCTCCCCTTAAGGTGGAGAGAGTTAAGAGGTCATAATGTTGGTGGAGCGTCCGGTTCATCAGATCAGATGGTTTGTCTATGCTAAAGACTCAGGTACTCTAGTTATGATATGAGGCATTTCAATTATATTTGACAATATTTATAAAATCTTACTGCCATTTATCATTGTTTATCTGATGTTTGTATAGTCTGTATAAACTATCCTGTCTAGTTAGGATGTTCTGGATATGATTACAATTCGTCCTTACACCTGGAGGTTTTGTTTCGGATCGATTTAACTTCTTATTTTTGAAGTTATGACGTCATAATCAGCCTTGCGCCTTACTATCAGTTAAAAGTTTTGTCCAATGCTGATTTATTATCATTATTAGCTTGGGTCTTATGGCCCCTTCCTCCTTGTTTATTTCGTGTTGGGTTCTAATTCAATATCTGTAATACTCATTGTCTTCGTCCTCTGCTGTGTTTCAGAGGCCTGGTTGTCCTTCATGTGGAAGGTTTATCCTTGACAAGTTCTTCCCCCATTTATGCTCCAGTGCAGCCCATGTGGGCCATTGTCTGCCCTGAATATGCCCTCTAATTCATCACCTTCAATGGTGGTTGAAGACAGAGAATCTCCTGGCGGGGGTAATGTTAACCCCTCCTCACCCTCAGTTAACGAGGATGACGAAGGCCCTCGTCTTGTAGAGAATTCGCAGGTGGCCACGGAGGAAGACTGGTCTGACGCTTGTCAGTGGCTAATCAACGTCAGACCAGATCTTGCCGTGGATCAGTCGGCCAGTCAACAGGGACAGCGTCCGTGGCTGGCAGGTAAACCGACTGTTACAGCTATGCCATCTTTGCCGTTAGCTGATCATATTGTTGATATGTTCACTGCAGCGGAGACGTCCATTAGTGCACATGGACGTTTAGCGAAGGCGCCCCCGTGAAGTGGCAAAGCGGTGCCGTGTTACAGCTGATCAATATCAGCCATACGGTGTAGTACCGAAGCCAAGCACGGATGACCGTGCTGCGCTGGGTGAAGATGCGTGGCCAGGTTCCCGGTCTGACACGGGAGCACTGTGTTCGAACGTTTTGCGTTCGGCTAACACCGCGTTATGTGATGCGGAAGAGAGTTCGAGGGCGTCTATTGCAGTGCTTTCGCATGTCTCACAGTTGTTACAAGGGTAGTAACGGCATCCGCATTACGTCAGCCTAGTCCGGTGACTGTCCAGAGAGCTATCCAAGATGGAATTAACTTGGCTTTGGACTGTTTAGCCCGTCTGTGTCCGGGCGAGGCGCACGTTTGCTCTTGATAACTTGTGCCCGTCCCAGGATTTGTATAATAGGCTGCTGCGTACGTCTATGACAGGTCCTGGTCTCTTTGGAGGTTAGGGATGTAAGCATCTCCAGGAGACGGTTACCCTGGTCAATAACCAGAGGGCATTACGTGAGCAATTTGAAGTGCTCCATAGAGAGCACGTTCGCGCGGCTCCCCCTGCGTATCATCCCCTGCAGGCTCGAGGTGGCGGTGCCCAGGTCAGAGGCCATCCACCAGCGCAGCTTCGGCCACGGCCGCATGCGCTTCGCCCAGCAGCGAGGGGGCTGCAGGCTCCTCCAGCACAGGCAGCTGCCCGCGCACCGTGGTGCGCGCGTTGCGGGCCGTGGTGCGCGAGGATCTGGTCGTGGTAATCGTACCTGATAGGGTGATTACCACAGTAAGAGCTACCCCAGTGCATCTGCACCAGGAGACAGTGCCACTCTTGCGCTCCTTATGTCCACCTCTCTACCTAGATGGACCAGTAGGAGGCCGATTGGCCAACCACATGCAAGAGTGGGAACGGTTGACTCAGGACCGTTTAGTCTTGCGATGGCTTTCAGTCGGGTATCATCCCGACTGGATAACAGGCCCACCATCACGACTGTCTCTGGTGCCGGGCTGGACTCAAATTCCAAGAGATCCAGATCAGCGGTTGTGTATAGAGGAGGAGATAAATTCCCTCATACTCAAGGAAGCAATTCAACCGGCACAAAATTGCCCCGGCTTCTATTCAACCGTGTTATTTGTAACGAAAAGCACAGGAGGGTGGAGACCAATTCTCAACCTCAAGCCATTGAACAAGTTCATAGAAACACCCAGTTTCAAGATGGAAACTGTGAGATCGGTGTTGGCAGGGTTGGAGAGGGGAATGTGGACAGCTTCAATAGATTTGAAGGATGCTTATTTCCACATTCCAATAGCGAGGAGTTTCCGTCGCTTCCTGAGATTTGCATTCCAGGGCAGACAGTGGGAATTCAGGGTGTTACCCTTCGGAATTTCTACGGCTCCTCGGGTCTTCACCAGGGTGGTTCTTGCGATAACAGCATACCTCCGCAGGAGAAGCATAGCAGTCCACATGTACATAGACGACTGGCTGTTAAAAGCACACAACCAGGAAAGTTTATCAGCGAATCTGGAGATAGTTTTGAAAACTCTCAGATTTAGGCTGGATAATAAATTTTCAAAAATCAGAGCTGACTCCATCCCACAAGTTTGTTTACCTGGGAATGTTCTTCGATCTGGAGATAGGATATGTTTATCCTACTCAGGAGAGGGTACAGATACTCATCTCGGTAATACAGTCAGTGTGCAACAGTCGTCATGTCCTGGCACAGGTTTATCTGAGAATGCTGGGATTGATGGTTTCTCTGGAACCAGTCATTCCTCAGGCGGCCTTACGCAGGCGGCTGATCCAGTTATTTCTCATGACACAATGGACCCAGAGTACAGGTTCACTGGACTCAAGCGTGTCAGTGTTGGAGCCTCTAATTCATCACCTTCAATGGTGGTTGAAGACAGAGAATCTCCTGGCGGGGGTAATGTTAAGCCCTCCTCACCCTCAGTTAACGATGTATACAGATGCATCGATGGAGGGGTGGGGAGCTTGCCTGGAAGAATCCACGATATCAGGGCTTTGGAATCTGAAACAGTCAAAGGAACATATCAATCTACTGGAATTACGAGCAGTAGTCCTGGGCCTGGAACATTTCTTACAGAAAGTTCAGGGCAAGAGTGTTCTAATTCGATCAGACAACTCAACAGTAGTGACTTACATAAACCGCCAGGGCGGAACGAAGTTGCCCAGTCTCTGTATGATGACTTGGAAACTGCTTTGTTGGTGCCTGGATCACAGGATTACCTTGAAGGCAGTTCATATTCCGGGAAGGTTAGATCTGTTAGCAGACTCATTGAGCCGAAGGATGAGTGTTTTACCTACGGAATGGCAACTAAATCAATGTGTGGCGGATCGTCTGTTCGACCACTGGGGGAAACCCAACATAGATTTATTCGCAACGAAGAAGAATGCGAAGATGATGACGTACGTCTCTCCGATTCCAGATCCAAGCGCTTTCGCAACAGATGCGTTAGCTATCAGCTGGGTGGGAATGTATGCATACGCATTCCCTCCAGCAATCCTGATTCCAAAAATTCTTCAGAAAATCAGACAGGAGGAGTGCCAAGTGCTTCTGATCGCCCCAAATTGGCCAAGTCGATCATGGTATACGGATCTGCTGGACCTTCTGGTCTGCGATCCGGTTCCTCTGCCTCTGATGGACAATATTATCTTCCAGGGCAAGAACCTTCACAACAATCTGTCAATGTTCCAATTGACTGCGTGGATGTTGTCAAGGAATCTAGAATTAAGGAGGGCTTTTCTGAGCAAGCAGCCATGTTCATGGCAAAAGCCAGGAGGGGGTCAACCTCCAGAGCATATAATTATAAAATCAACAAATTTGCAGGATGGTGCTCAAAAAGATGTATTAATCCAATGGATTCATCTATTCAGGTAGTAGCCGATTTCCTCTGTCGCCTGTATGATGCCTATAGCCTCAAGCCTAACTCTATTGCTGGCTATAAGTCAGCTTTAATGACAGTTATCCCTTGCTTGGCTAATAGGGGAAGTGATGAAGTAAATACATTAAATACTTTAATCAAAGGCATGGGCAATCTAAGACCAAGGAATCCCCCAGTGATTCCGTCTTGGAGTTTATCACTAGTGCTTCAGGTGCTAGCTGATAGGCCGTTTGAACCACTAAGCTCCATTTCTATGAAAATGTTGACGCTTAAAGCTGTATTTTCAATTGCTGCAGCCTCGGCTAGTCGTAGGAGTGCGATTCATGCCTTGTCAGCCGAGGCAGACCATTTTGTGGTTACAGGAGAAGGCCTTAGGCTTCTACCCAGGATAAATTTCATGGCGAAAAACCAGTCTTTGAAAAATCCGGGTCAACCGATAATTTTACTAGCTTTGACTAGGTTTGATCCTAATGCAAAACTATGGTGTCCAGTCCGAGCATTAATCCGGTACAAACAACGTACTCAAGATTGGCGGACGGACCCAACAGCGTTATGGTTGTCATATATTGAGCCCCATGGCAGGGCGTCAAAGGACACCATTTCCAGGTGGATTGTAGAGTGTATTCAATTTTGCCATAAATCTGCCACACGTAAACAAGTTGACATGGCCAAGGCTCACAGTGTCCGAGGTGTAGTGGCTTCCACTGCCCTATTTAATGGGGTACCTGTGGATGACATTATGTCAGTAGCTCAGTGGCACTGTGAGTCAAGTTTTAGCGACCATTATCTCCGTGACACCTCGAATCCTCTCGCCTTATCGATTTTGAAAAGCTAATCTAGGTGTACATATTTTGATGAGGTATCCTCATTTTTTTTATATTTCACATTTAATCAATGGAAACATTTACTTTATGGGCTGCATCAGTCTTCACCAATGGGGAGATGATGACAGCACCAATCTTCCACAAGGTGAGTCTTGTGTGTGTTGTCCATGGTTTTTTTGTAATGTCACGTGACCCTTCATTATTACTATGGTGATGGTACGTGTTTTATGTGGTTCATTATTGAGAGTATACGAAAATGAAGCCTTTTCGTTTAATCTCCTATAGTACATGGCACATGTACGTTGAGAGCGTATGGGACATTGAGGTCATTCAGTCTTCCTCCCATGAGAAGGGGGGGGGGGGGGGGGGGGGGGAGGAGCGCATATGACTTTTGGTCATCTCTCAGCCATCGGTTTATGTTAGCCGATGTTTTCCTTTCTATTCCTGATTGTGTTTCCACACAATTTCAGAAGTTTAAGTGCCTTAATCGCAGTAAAGGGCATAGGGAAGAGCTGGTCTTTTGACCTCGCCTCCCTCCCGCCGAATTCACTGATGAATTCTGGCAATATCAAAGAGTATTAGGGAGGTAAGTATACTCTTGAAGTGAAATAAACGAAATCACGGATTTCTTTTTTCACGAGCGAGTTGATACTTACCTCCCTAATACAGACCCGGCCTCTCCGCCCCACTGAGGCTCGTTCTTCAGGCTCTTATTATGTTGCATGTGTGTCAGTCAATAAATTAGTTAGAAGAAGTACTAGTCGGCGCATGCGCGGTGGTGGGGCTGGCATCCGCCTGACTGTCATCTGACTCCCTGCCCCGTAGGGGCACCTAACTGTTTTAATCTGAGTGTTTTATTGAGTGAAAGCCGATATTTAGCAATATCAAAGAGTATTAGGGAGGTAAGTATCAACTCTCTCGTGAAAAAAGAAATCTGTGATTTCGTTTAATTCCCAGGGTGACGTTGATGAGAAGACTTTCTAATGTTCCTGATCTTCTAGTAGTCACTGAAGCCTCTACACTTTTGGTCAGATTAAGTGATAGGTATCAAGATCTCAATTCGATCAGTCAATGCCACAGGGTTTTCTTTAATTTTCAGATGGAGGAGCGAGGTTTTTCTTTCTTCTTTATATGGGGATTTTAGATCCTTTTCTTGGGATGTCACTAGATCCAAATCTTTCTAGTTCCCAGTCATGTTCCAGTTAGACAGATTTTTCTTGCGGACCAGTAGTTCAGTCCTAACAAGTTCTCACTCACCGAGTGGCAGTTTAAGAGGTTGGATGCCGAAAGCGTTTTCAAGTTTCTGGGTCTTATCCATGTAGATCTTTTTGTGACACATCTGATTGCCCAGATCTTATCTTTCATATCTCCCTTTTCGGCCAGTCAGGTTTGGGTGATGATCACACTGTCTCAGTTCTGGACAGCATTGTTGGATTTCATGTTCCTCCCAATATTCCTGATTCTTATGGTTCTGAAGATAGTCATGGACCAGTTTAAAAGAATTTCTTCGAGCAGCACCCTTTTGGTCAAAGAGGATCTGATTGGTAGCCTTTCTCGATCTTCTGGTAAGATTTTGCTCGCCTTCTCCCAGTATCATCAGATCTCGCTCAAGTAAGGGGCTTACATCTTCATCCAATCAAGAATTCTTCATCCTGTTTGTTTGGAAAATTTTTGAATGTCTGGTCTCTGTGAGATCAACTTTTCTTCAAGATCAGGAAATCATTGTCCCTCCCAGGAGGGAGTCGACCTGTCGGATTTGTACAAAGGTTGACTATTAAATCTTTGAAGTATGGTTTTTAAAGCATGGTTTCTTGCCTGATTCCGTTTTGATTTCCTAGGTGTTAGATTTTTAATCGTATCTATTCGTTTCATTTCATTATCAGCTATCACCGTTAGGGGTTATAGATTTCTTTGGCTTCTTCTCTTCCTTGTCTTCTGAATGCTGATATTAAGGATTCTCAATGGTTTCATTAGAAGATTGGCCATTATTCGTCCTCCAGTGGTTAAGCCTTTGTTTTCCTGAAATTTGGCCTTGATTCTTGAAGTTTTGGCAGGTCACCATTTTGAGCCAATTGGTTCTATCAGTCTCAAACTATTGACTCTTACGGCTGTTTTCCTTGTTGCTGCCTGTTCAGCTAGAAGAAGATCCGAAATTCATTCTCTTTCCACAGAAAAAGACAAATTTATCGATTCTGGGGACGGTCTAATTTTATATCACAGAAGGGATTTTTTATCGAGGCGCCAGTCTAACCATTACTCAGCCAAACCTATTATTCTTAAATTTTTATTGTCTTTTTCGCCATCGGACAGATTCTGGTGTCCTGTCAGGGCCTTAAAAGTCTATAAACGTTGTACCAATTTTAAAAAGATCCAATTCTTCGCACTTATGGTTTCTGTACACGGAGGAGGTGGCTAGACCAGTTTCTAAGGCCACAGTTGTCAGATGGATCTGTGAGACCATAAAATTATGCTATGAGATTGCCTTAGCAGGTGAGGTCAATTTAGCCCATGTCAAGGCTCTCGACCTTCGTGGTATGGCGTCCTCCTTCGCTCTTTTCGCCGGCTCATCATTGGACAACGTCATGAATGCAAGTCGCAGGTTGGAAATCTGAATCAGCTTTTACCTCTTTCTATTTAAAACAGCCCAGTGGCCTCCTTTTTTTTATAGAAATATAACGTTTTTAACAAAAGACAAGGACCATTTGCCAAGCACATCTCACCAATTTCGTTAGTCTGTATGGCTGTCAGATATGGTGAGAATATTCTCTTGTTTTGTTTATTTCATTGAGTTGACAATTTTACTTGTTTGATAATCACTGTTATGGATGCACTATTATGTTATTTTATTAACATTTGGATATGAGTTGTTTAATTTTTATCCTTGTTTAATGATTCTCAAATCTCCACCCACGAAGGGTTTTTAAGTGGGGCACTGACCAAATCTACGGGTTTAGCAAGTAGTGAGTGAACGGTAATGGATGTTTTTGTGGGGTAATAACAACCCCCAACAGACCCCCCTTGTGGGTTGGTCTGTAGTTTTATTAACCACTATAAAACATACCGTTCAATCACTATGACCCAGCCTCACCCACCCCGCGGGGGAATGATTTGAGAATCTGTTTGTAATATTTGGCACTTAAATTTAGAAAAGTGAATCTGTTTCCTGTTTGGGCTCCTATGCGCATGCGTGAGTGTGCTCAGTGACAGGTGTCACCAAGGAGTGAGTACAGACTGGTGCCACTCTATCAGGTTATATGCTGGGAGTGCACCCTATCAGTAGCCTGGTTGAGGGTATACATAGAAATGGAATAGGCATATAGGAGTTTGTAAGCAAGCATAAAAATCTTATTCTGGTGGCTAAATGCAGAGTAGTTGATTTAGCAAGTAGTGATTGAACGGTAAATATGTTTTACAGTGGTTAATAAAACTACAGACCAACCCACAGGGGGGGGCGTCTGTTGGGGTTTCATTTAAAAGGGGTACCAGTTTTCACTTGCTTCTCTGTCATGGGTCGCTGAACTCTGGCTCCCCGCCTAGGTGATAATAAAACAGGTGTCTCTAGCTTGTTTTAAAATATTTTTAGAGACGCAGTACTGGAATGTAGAAAAAAGATCTTAGATCTTAGATTTTATTAAAAATTTACCGGAAATTGTCAAATGCTTCTTCTTACCATTTTAGCCGATTTCAACCAAATTTGGCTGAAAGGACCCAATGGTCTTATACTTCAGAACTTCTATTCAGAATTTAGATTTTATGAAAAACGTACCGGAAATTGTCAAATTGCTTCTCCTTACTATTCTGAGCGATTTCAACCGAATTTAGATGACCTAGGGTTAGGGTTAGGGTCACAGTCGGAAATATCAAAATCATAATACTTCCTTTTTTGGAGCGACTTCTATCAACAAAAAAATGTTATCAAATGGGTAACCATTAAGCGGATCAGATAGAATGCATAATACTCGATCACCATCACATTATGATCATATATAGAGTAATTTCTGAGTTCCCGAGTCCAGTATATTATTTCCGTAAATCATAGGTGACTACCAAGTACTCACTCTAAATATTGAAACTTTAATTCATTAGGTTTAGTTTGCCACTCCAGTAACTACCCGAGTATGTACTCGAGGCTTGTATAGATTTTCACCTACTATATAGAAGAACGGTGAAACGCATGATAAATGTCCTTAACTTGCGCATCATATCATTGCCAGCACCAAAGCGCTTATGTATGAGTTTTTAGCTCACCTGGCCCAAAGGACCAAGTGAGCTTATGCCGTGGTGACCATCCGTTGTCCATCCGTCAACTTTTGCTTTAAAACACTACTCCTCATTAACCGCTTCGGCGATTTCAACCAAATTTGGCTGGAAGTACCCTTTTGTCGTAGGTTACAGAACTTCCGTTCGGAATTTTGATTCCTCAATTTTTTGGGTAAAAAACTTAGATTTCATAAAAATGTACCGGAAATTGTCAAATTGCTTCTTCTCATTACAATTCTGAGTGATTTCAACCAAATTTGGTTGAACGGATCCTATGGTGCTGTGCTCCAGAACTTCTACTTGGATATTTAATTCCTCAATTCTTTTTGGTAAAAATCTTAAATAGAGAATCTGGAACGAGGTCACTTTTCATATCACTATTATGGACTGAGTTGAAAATTATCAATTTGCACGAGCTTTAGCCAGTGCAAAATTGATAATTTTCAACGAGGCTCATAATAGTGATATGAAAAGTGACAGAGTTTGAGATTTTATTTATCATATAAACTGTAATTTTGTTATATTTGCCAATAGTTGCTGATGTGACTTTTATCTGATTTCTCATTGTTGATTTTTGTGAAATCGATACCGCCGCTGTGACGCACCACTACTTGATAACAGATACCAAATGCGCAGCAAAATATAGTGACAAACACAAAATCTGGTGATATCAGCCGTAAACTACACTTTTCTTCTAAGGCTATCTCAGAGCCTCGGCCATCAATCGTTACTTCGCTGCCGTCTGATAAACTGTCAAACGATGACATTTTGCGATGACGTTTCATGAATGACAAATCGTAGTAAACAAATCGTAGTAAACAAATCGTAGTAAAACAGTACCACGTAGTAATCCCTACGCGTCACGCTCACATCAATCGATGTTTTAATTGGTCGATTTAAATGGGTTGCGCACCCAACAGCCAATGAAAATACTCCGTTGAATGTGGCACGTTTGCTCATATCGAAAAATATGGAACGGGCTAGAAGGCTTGTTTATATGATAAATTTTATTAACAATTTACTGAAAATTGTCAAATTGCCTCTTCTCCTTGGATAAAATGATTCTATGATCATAGGTGCCAGAATTTCCATTCAGAATTTTGCTTGAAATTTTGTGTCCATCTTGTTTAATGTAAAGAATCATGTATATTTAATTGCAAATGTTTCAAATGATAATGGTGCGGGTGAGCGTCACAGGCCCTTGGACCTCTTGTTTCAATTTTGTTTCCTATCATGGTTTCATAAACAGTTTTCAATACAGAAGTCAAGTTTTAATATAATGATTGATTTTCTTTCAGATCCATTACCATCATGGTTTCTCAAACAGTCCTCAATACAGAAGTCAAGTTTTAATATAATGATTGATTTTCTTTCAGATCCATTACCATCATGGTTTCTCAAACAGTCCTCAATACAGAAGTCAAGTTTTAATATAATGATTGATTTTCTTTCAGATCCATTACCTCCAGTACTTGTATCACCAACTTCACCAGCATCAGAAGGCACATTGTTTACACTATCCTGGACATTTGATTGGTCAACTCATGCAGAATCCTTCAGGATCACTGTGACTGATGGCGGTACTCCAATAACTATTGATGTGACCGCTGCATCAACGACACGTGACTACAGCAGTGAAATATCCTCTCTGATATCTGGAAAACAATATAGCATATCTATTCATACATTGTCACATGGTGTTCAATCAGAGACCTCATCAGATCTCACAGTAAATGTGTGTAAGTATCACTGGTGTAATATATATATATATATATATATCTATAATCAGGGCTCCAGAAATGGCTGTATTGTCCGGACACATCCAGGAAACATTCTCAGTGTCCGATAGTGTATAAGGCCAGCCGGACATCTTGACAAGCTTTTGCGATCACCCAGAGCAAAAAATCAATATTTAGTCGGAAATATCGAACTCATGATACTTCCTTCTATAGACCGACTCCTATCAACAAAAAAATGTTATCAAATGGGTAACCATTAAGCGGATCAGATAGAATGCATAATACTTGATCACCATCACATTATGATCATATATAGAGTAATTTCTGAGTTCCCGAGTCCAGTATATTATTTCCGTAAATCATAGGTGACTACCGAGTATTCACTCTAAATATTGAAACTAATTCGTTAAGTTTAGTTTGCCACTCCGGTAGCTACCCGAGTATGTACTCGAGGCTTGTATCGATTTTCACCTACTATATAGAAGAACGGCGAAACACATGATAAATGTCCTTCTTCTTCTTCTTCTTCTTTTCGTTCGCTGATCATACCGCCAGTCCTGTAAGTGACTATCGACATGATCATAAGCGTTAAGTGCGTGGATCCATGGTTTATTAGAGTGCGCCGTGCGGCCTGGAACCTCCGTCTTCAGCACTCGAGGTTTCTGTCAGGGTTACCTCACCCGTACCTCCTTTAGTCGCCTCTTACGACATGCAGAGGATACGGAAGGTGTATTCTAAGCCGCACCTACAGGGCAATAAATGTCCTTAACTTGCGTATCATATCATTGCCAGCACCAAAGCGCTTATGTATGAGTTTTTAGCTCACCTGGCCCAAAGGGCCAAGTGAGCTTATGCCGTGGTGACCATCCGTTGTCCATCTGTCAACTTTTGCTTTAAAACTCTACTCCACTACTCATTAACCGCTTGGACGATTTCATTACCATTTAACATTGTGTAAATGTTCACCTCCTATATAGAAGAACCGCGAAACGCATGATAAATGTCCTTAACTTATGCATCCTATCATTGCCAGCACCAAAGGGCTTATGTATGGGTTTTTAGCTCACCTGGCCCAAAGGGCCCTTATGCCATGGCGACCATCCGTTGTCCGTCCGTCCGTCTACTTTTGTTTTAAAACACTACTCATTAACCACTTGGGCGATTTCACCCAAATTTGGCGGGAAGTACCCTATAGTCGTAGGATCCAGAACTTCCATTCAAAATTTGGGTCCAATTTTTTGGGGTGAAAATCTTAGATTTTATGAAAATTGTACTGGAAATTGTCAAATTGCTTCTCCTTACCATCTTGACCGGTTTTAGCCAAATTAGGCTGAAAGAATCCTATGGTCATAGGCTCTAGATCATCCATTCAGAAGTTTGATTCATCAATTTTTGTGCATGAAAAGCTGAGATTTTATGAAAAAATGTGTCATTAATTTTCGACTTGCTACCCCTCCTTAGCTGCTTGACATATTTCAACCGAATTTCACTAATGGGTTCTATGATAGTAGGCGCTATTTAGAATTCTGATTGATCAATTTTTCTGGGTGAAAATCAAAACGCTTTTTCTCCTTAGCTGCTTGACATAGTTCAAACAAATTTGGCTAGAGTGACCCTATCAAGGTAGACTAGAATTTCTATTCAGAATTTTTATTGGTAAATTTTTTGGGTGGCCAACTTGGATTTTCTGAAAATTATCAATCATATCTATTTAAATGCAAATGGTTCAAATGCCTATGGTCCAGGTGAGTGCCACAGGCCTCTTGTTTTATTCATACAACTACAAACATGAGCACCCTACTCGGGTCTGAATATATGAGTTTTGGCGCTACTCGAGTAAAAACCTAAACTCATTAGCTAATAGTATTTTCATGACACCATTTTATGTCAAATTGTGGATTAATTTTGATGTAATAAACACCATTTATTAAAGCGTAGGCAATATTTAGGCAATCCAATTTAATAACTTCCACGATGATGGAGATGAGGTATAGATTAATCATAGTCGTAAGACCGCATGAAAATGTGTTCTATTTTCGTGTTAGTGTCTATTACTACTTACCGACTTTGGCTATGTTCTGGTATGTTGTCGGGGTAAGCTGGGTATCTCGACAACATATCTGAACGACCAAGAGTATAATCGGACAACATAATCATGTGGTACAAATTCGACTCAATTACTCCTGCTAACTGAGTGAGAGTAAAAGTGTGCGCATGTGTAGATAGGCAAAGCAACCACATGATACTTCTGGTCAGAGTAATGCGACAACATATCCAAATTTAATTTAATTATCTTGTGATATAGAAATTTACGTAATAGGAGTAGTGAATATTTGAATTTAAACAATTTACAGCCTTATTCTTTTGGAATCTGGGATTAATTTCAGTTTCACCCCTTCCCTGTTAGGAATGTTTATGCCCAGAGAGTAGCTTCTCTCTCTTTCTACCCCATGGTCCCTTTATTATCACCCCAGTCTGGAAGATCATGGGCAGATGTGCATGTGCTTTTTTTCGCGACCCGAAAATTGTTCATTACAGAGTTATCCCCCTTTAAATATCTTAAAAACGTAAACTGCATTGCCAATTATTTCTTGTCAACGCAACTCCTCCTACAGTTTAGCTCCGATTCTTTTGAAACTTAGGAAGTGTTAGCATTACCACGTGAAGGTGTGCATGTGCTATCCGTATATCTGTACGTCCACCCGTCTGTCCAAAATGTATGTATGTCCGTGTGTCAGTCCATCCATCTCTGACAATCATTTCTTGTCAACGCAACTCCTAGAGGTCTCAATGGATTAACTTTAAATTTCTTCCACATTATCAGTATCATGTGCAGATGTGCATGCGGTTTTTTCGTGGCCAAAAAAAATCGTTCATTACAGAATTATCCCCCTTTAAATATCTTAAAGCAGATACATAAATTGCATTGCCATTCATTTCTTGTCAACGCGACTCCTTCAGTTTAGCTCCGTTTCTTTTGAAACTTGATAAGCGTTATCATCACCACGTGAAGGTGTTCCTGTGCTATCCGTATACCTGTATGTCCATGCGTCTGTCCAAAATGTATGTATGTCATCCGTCTGTCAGTCCATCCATCTCTGACAATCATTTTTTGTCAATGCAATTCCTAGAGGTCTCAATGGATTAACTTAAAATTTTATCCACATATTATCACGTGCAGATGTGCATGTGCTTTTTTCATGGCCAGAAAATTATTCACTGCAAAGTTATCCCCCTTTAAATATTTTAAAGCTGATACTTAAACCGCATTGCCAATCATTTCTTGTCAACGCAACTCCTCCTACAGTTTAGTTCCGATTCTTTTGAAACTTGCTAAGTGTTATCATTACCACGTGGATGATGTTTCATTTACTGATTGTCTTCCTTGGATATATTGAAGATATGACGTCATAATCAGCCCTTTATTTATTATAACAATTCATTGTGTCCCAGCTGTATTATCTTAAGCACCTTTCTTATGAAGGTTTAGTAATGTTCTGTTGCTCCCTGTTATTTCATATTTTAGCCTATGACTAAAAAAACATCTTGTCCCACTTTTCAGAAATCAAGTGGTTTTGACATCAAACCCAAGCCCCCCCCTTTCCTCCCCCCATTTCTGCTTTAAATACTGTACTTGTGGTCACATCCTTAAATGTGATGTTTGTAATAAGTGAGGGGGGGGGGGGGGGGCAGCAACTTATTCTCTGAAATTATTAATTTGCAGGCGAAGAACTGGGTGAGTGATGAGGAAAAGCGTCTCAAGAAGGAATCAGATTCAGAGGTGGCTCCAGTTGATCACGGCTTGAGGTCCGCTTTGCTGTTGCATCCAGGAGCAGGAGTGTTGGCCTCTGGTTCCCGCTTTACGGGTCCTATGGAGCAGCGTCCCACTCATGGTACAGTACCCCCACAGACCCCCCTTGTGGGTTGGTCTGTTGTTTTATTAACCACTGTAAAAACATACTTACCGTTCAATCACTACTTGCTAAATCAATTAACTGCATTTTGCTATCAGAATAAGATTTTTATGCCCGCATACCCACCTCCCTCTGCCTAATCCCATTCCTATGGACCTTCAACCAGGCTACTGGTTGACTGTCCTCTCCAGCCTATCATCTAGTATAGACTGGCACCAGTCTATACTCACCTCATAGTGACGCTTGTCGCTAGGCGCGCTTGCGCATGCGCACTCGAGCCCAAATAGGAAACAGATTCACTTTTCTAAATTTAAGTGCAAAATATTTCAAACTGATTCTCAAATCTTACCACGCGGGGTGGTTGAGGCCGGGTCGTAGTGATTGAACGGTAAGTATGTTTTTACAGTGGTTAATAAAACAACAGACCAACCCACAAAGGGGGTCTGTGGGGGTTGTTATTACACCACAAAAACATCCATTACCGTTCAATCACTACTTGCTAAACCCGTAGATTTGGTCAGTGCCCCCTGTCCACATACGGCGGGAGGAGATTTAGAGAATCATTAACATAGGATAAAAATCACACCAATCTTACCCCAATGTTAATAACATAACATAATAGTGCATATACTCAATCACTCTGTGATTTAACAAATAAGGATAAGTAGAACTTAAAGAACTAAATAAAACCCAAAGAAGACTCTCACCCCTTTCACAGACGCACCGTCCTAACGAAAATGGTGGGAAGTGCTGGGTATATGGTCTTCGGCTTTTTTAGTTAAAATCGTAATATTACGAAAGAATGAAGCTGCTGCACTCTGGTCTTTAAGATAAAATGAGGTAAAAGTCGATTCAGATTTCCATCCTGCCACCTGCATGACCTCATCTAATGATGAACCGGCAAAAAGAGCGAAAGAAGTAGACATGCCCCTAACGTCATGGGCTTTGATATGCGCGAGATCGATTTGATCCGGAGACGCTATTTCATAGCAAAGCTTAATAGTCTCGCAAAGCCATCTGGCAATTGTAGCCTTTGACACGGCCTTAGATAATTCTTCCGCATATGAAACCCATAAATGGGAAGGATCTGTTCTTTTAAAAGCGGTTCGCGGTTTATAGGTTCGTAACGCTCTAACCAGACACCAAAATTTGTCTGAAGGCGAAAAAGACGACAAAGATTTAAAAATAATAGGACTAGCAGGAAAACGGTTAGACTGGGTTTTAGATAGAAAATCCCTTCTCGGATATAAAACCAAACCGTCACCTGACACTATAAATCTATCTCTTTCCGCAGAAAGAGCATGAATCTCTGAACGCCTTCTAGCCGATGCCGCAGCCACGAGAAAAACCGCTTTAAGAGTTAAAAGCTTAAGACTGATAGACGATATAGGTTCAAAATGTCGACCTGCCAAGACTTGAAGAACCAAAGCCAGATTCCATGAAGGTAAAGGCTTAGCCACCGGAGGACGAATATTACCTAGACCTCTAATAAAGCTATTAAGAATCTTAGTATCCTTGACCTCGGCATTCAGAAAACAGGGAAGGGAAGATGCCAGTGAAAATCTATAACCCCTAACCGTGTTAGCTGACAAACCCAAAGAATCAAACAGATAAGATAAAAAATCTAAAACTTGTGGTATAGAAACAGAATCGGGCACGAAACCTTGGTCTGAACACCATTTACCAAAGATTTTAAGACGACCCTTGTAAACTCTACGGGTCGATTCCCTTCTGGCCGAGTCAATAATTTCCTGAGATCTTGAAGAAACCTTATCCTGGAAGCTTCCAGACTCGAGATTCTCCAAACGCATAGATTGAAGATTTCTGGACTTGGATGTACACAACGACCTCTTACTTGAGATAGAAGGTCCTGGGATACAGGAAGAAGACGAGGAAAGTCTACCAGAAGATCCAGAAGGTCTACAAACCAAATCCTCTTGGGCCAAAAGGGAGCTATCAAAAGAATCTCGCAAACTTGGTCCCTGACCTTCTGTAGAACTAACGGGATCAGAATCGTAGGAGGGAAGGCATAAGCGAACATCCCTGTCCAGGACTGAGACAGGGCATCTACCGCCAGAGCTTGACTGTCCGGAAAAGGAGACATGTAAGAGGAGATCTGGGCATTTAGAGAGGTCGCAAACAGGTCGACTAGAGGACGACCCATGAGATTGAAAATCGCTTTGACAACCGACTTCTTTAACTGCCACTCTGTGTGGGCGAACTTGCTGGGACGTGACAGTTGATCCGCCAGAAAATTCAGACTGCCTGGGACATGGGATGACACTAGAAAAATCTGCCTCTTGCGGCACCACAATAGCAGATTCCATACTTCCAGACAAAGGAGAGACGACCTTGTACCTCCCTGCCTGTTGATATAAGCTACGACCGTCGAATTGTCGGACCGAATAGATACTTTGAGGCCTATCACCTGATCTGACCAGTAAAGGAGAGCCTTCTTGACAGCCCACAGCTCCAGAATGTTGATGTGGGCCGACGACTCCTCTGGGGACCAAAGGCCGGAAACTGCCAGGGAGTCCCAGACTGCTCCCCAACCCTCCTGAGACGCATCTGTGAAAATAATTGCTTGAGGAGGTGACTTTACCAGAGGAACACCCATCAGCAACAGAGAACGATCTCTCCAGAAATCTAGATGAGGGATCAAATGTTCTCTGACGGGAATCTGATGGTATATCGAATGTACTGACTGTTTCCACAGGGACATCAAATACATTTGAAATGGCCTCCTCATCAGCGCCGCCCAAGGGATCACCCTCTCTACGCTGACCTTCAGACCTATTACTCTTAAAAAGAATCTTGCTCTTACCACTGGATAAGACGCAATAATTCCCATTGCCACTGCTAACGCCTCTATCCTTGGCTCCGACGGGAAAACTAACCCCCGAGCCAGATCGAAAGCAACTCCTAGATGAGTAAAGATTTGCGACGGAACTAGGCTTGATTTCTCTAGATTTAAAACCCACCCTAGATTGCAAGCCAGACTGCAAACCTCTGGAAGAATTCCTTCGAGAATTGAGGAAGACCTTGCTTTTACCAACCAATCGTCTATATAAACATGAAGATGGATAGAACGACGGTGTAAAATTCCTGCCACGGCTGACACTATGCGGGTAAACAGGAAGGGAGCCGTGGACAGGCCGAAGGGCATGGCGTGAAACTGCCATACCCGATCCTTGTAGGCAAACCTCAGGAATTTTCTGAATACCGGATGGATTAGAACATGGAAGTAAGCGTCCTTTAAATCTATGGAAGACGTCCACATTCCCTGATCCAGACTGGCAATAATCTGGGAAACCGTCTCCATCTTGAATTTTGGGGTGAGAATTTTCTGATTTAACTTCTTCAGATTTATGATTGGACGCCAGCCTCCTGATTTCTTTGTTACTAAAAAGATGGTCGAGTAGTATCCCGGGTCTACTCTCCAACTGGGAACTTCCTCTATAGCCCTTTTTACAATCATGGCTTCCAACTCCTCTTCTAAAGCCCTCAGTTTATCCAGACTGGTGGGAACCGGAGTCCAAACTGGGCAAAGGGAGAGAATAGGAGGAAGATGGATCCATGATGGAGCATAACCCCAACGTATCTGGGAAACTAGCCAGGAGTCCTGAATGAGGGCTTGCCATTTCTCCCAAAACAGAGAAAGGCGCCCTCCTACTGGCACGTTGGGAACCAAGCACTGAACTGCTTGCTCCAAAGGAGGAGGAAGAAGGGAAGGAAGAGGATAGAGAAGAGAGAAATTCGGACCTACCCGGGAACTGTCCAAACCTTCAAACTCTCTTCCCCTGATATCCCCTAAAAGAAAATCGTCCTCTGGATCTGGACGCACGACGAGAAGGGGTCTGACCCCTCCTGGCCCAAGACGAAGGGGACTGTCTCCCTACAGACCTTGATCGATGGGATGAAATGGAGTCGAACCGATCTTCCTCCGAAGATCGATCCCGCTGATTATAAGAGGACACATTAGAGTTATGAATTACCCTAGAAGGATAAGCTCCAAACTGATCAGGTTTGAGACTCTTTCTTCTAGGTGAGGAGTTAGGACTTTTAACCAAAGAGACATCCCTCTTTCCGGAGGATTTGGCCCATGACACCTGAGCTTGAAGCTCCCTGGAGGACTTCAAGCGCTCCGATTCCGCCCTAATTAAATTAGGAGCTGACTCTCCAAACAGATCAGTCCCGAAAGGAGACGCCACCACAAGATTCTGTTTCAGTACCTCGGAAACCCTAACCTCCGCAAGCTTCCTAGACCTACGTTTGGAAGTAATGAATCCTAACGATTTACACACTGAACTAAGAGAACCCCTGGACAAATCTGCCAAAGACCTAAAGACCGCCAAAGGAACTTGTTCTCCTCGTTCTTCCGCCTTAAGAACAGCCTCTGACAACAAAGCAAGATAATTCGCCGACTTAATCTGCGACCTACACACTGACTCCCACTTAAACAGATCAGACGAAAAATCCGACTTAGCCGCCTCCTTCAACTGAGATGATAAAACATCCCAAGTAGGACCAGACAGAGACTGAGTCGAGGCTACCTTTAAAAAGTCCGACTTAGGAATCTGAACCGGCGATTCATACTTGGTAACCAGAGAAAATTCCGCACAAACTGAGTCATTAACGAAGAAGTCTAACATGTCTACTACTAAATTATCAATAGGAAGTACCTGAGGCGAAGATGAAGAAGGATCGTCAGAAGAAAGAGCAGAACCGAAAGAAGGAGGATCCACCTCGAATTCCTCCTTCAGAGGAAGAGGAAGAGAAGAAGCAATCCATCGGTGAGCCATGGACCAGTCTTCCGAAGAGGCTCTAACTGGGCAAAACCTCTTCAGATCCCTGGCCCTGACTGACTTCGGAGCAGAATAAATAGAAGACAGAACAGGAGGAGGAGAATAAGAAGAGGCTATAAGAATTGATGAGTCTCCTGAGACCAAAGAATCACCTAACCTCGACACCACAGGAGAAGAAGGCCTACTGCCCGACTCCTGAAAAGAGGAAGCATGCATAACCCCAGCATCCCTACTCAAATCCTGACTAGCCGATGATGAAGGACGACCCAATGCCGCAGCCGAAAATCTTGAAATAATAGACAAACGAGCAGACACAAACGAACGATCTAAAGAAGCATCTCTAACTACTGAAAATAAAGAAAAATCTAACCCTGAATCCACAATTTGAAACTCGAGCTCAGGGGACAGAACCACCGAAACAATCGGATCAAAATGGTCAAAAGACATAGACGATGCCATCGACGAAGGGGGAGACAAAACTGACTGACCGGAATCAAAACTTTGATCACCCTGATCATGGAAGGAAGAAGAAGATTGAGGACCATACTGAAGCCTAGTAAAGCCCGGAGGAGGAGGAATGGAAGATTTAAACAGAGGAGAAGAGTTAGTAACATGAGACGAGAAGTCTTTCGACGAGAGAGAAGAGGAAAGGGATGAAGATCTAGACAAACTCGGATTAACCACCGCGTCACGAAAAGAAGAATCCGAATGAGAAACTAACTCAACCTCGCTGACCCTTGGAGGTATGAAAGAATCATAACTAGAATCCACCGACTCCTGAGATAACCTTTGCAAATTTACTAGACCAGAATCATTAAAATTCCTAACATTCACCAATCTCGCTGATGCTACTGAATTTTGATCATTCGCTAACCCGGAAGCTGACTCCCAACCGGAAACGGAAATTGGAATTCTATCCGGGTCTGCCCGACCCGGAAGTACCCCTCTGATACCGGAACCGGAAGTACACTGACTAATGTCCACCCCGGACCCGGAAGCGCTTCTACCGGAATTCGAAAAATAAACAGAGTCCTCAGACTCCGGATATCCGGGATAGCCGGAAGCGCTCCACGACCCGGAACCGGAAGAAGACAATAGACTTCTAGGATCCGGATGTCCTAAATAACCGGAAGACAGACCGGAAGTAGTCAAAACGGAAGAGGTAACCGGGTCTTGTCGACCTGGATTACCCCCCCTCCCGGAAGTCCTACCGGAAACGGAAGTCACGGAAGCCGGAACCGGATCTAGACGACCCGGATGTCTACCTAACCCGGACTTCCGGCCAGAAAAAGACTGTGAATCGGAAAATTTAAGTAAATCCGGGTCAAAATGACCCGAGTCCGCACCACCGGAACCGGTACTCGCAAGACTAGTTATCTTAGATATGGGCGCTCTCGATACTACTTTGCCCACCGGAATCACCGTAAAACTGGCATTCTCATGAGTACTAGCCTCATTGACGTCAGCTTCAACTGACGCCACCACTGCTTGAGGGTTATGCCCGTCACCCTCAAGTCTTACGTGGATTTTTTGTGGAGCACTCTCCGAGCACACCTTCAAGAACTTTGGCGCTCTTGTCTTCTGCTTAGGTGATATCACCTGCCTAGATGTCAGAGGGACCGGCTTCCCCCATTTGCGGGAACGCCCGCTAGCCTTCGGGCTATCCTCGGAACTCGACGATGTTTCCTGCCTTTTGGCCTCTCTTATCGCAGAAGTTATCCTCTCATCAAGCGACTTCGTCAATACCGTGGTGAAGGATTCAAACCTGGCGAAAAGCGCCATCACGGCGTCCGAGTTTCCCGATGAATTTCCCCCCTCCGTTGCTACCGATAACGGAATAGAGGGTTTAGCAAAGGACACCGCCTTAGCCTTGCTAGCAACGGAGGAAGGGGAAGGACGACCAGAGGGCAGCGATAATTTACTCGACAAATCTTTAAAAAACATTTTTGCCACCGAAACCGGCCACCCTTTACAAATCCCACACATCGTGGTGGATGTACAGGTCGTACACTTCGCACAAACGTGCCCTTCGAACTCAATCGCGTGATGTCGATCACACTTCGCCGATGTACATTTGGTTTTATCTGACCCTTTCGCTGACTCCTACAAACGAAAAAACGTAACAATGAAGCATTTCGCTCAAACTCGCTAATAATAGCAAACCTCAACTCAGATCTAACGGCGGGAAATTCAAATTTCCTGACTAATAACTTTCAAGGAATTCTACAATATCCTTATATTGCACTAGAAATAACTTCTTTTACAGGCTCTAGACATTAGACTGGGCATTAATAATGATGATGATATTTTAGGATAGGCATAACCATCAAGATACCACGAATAATACGATGTTCACGAAAACCGGTAATATCTCAATTTCGTCTATAATATACTGTACAAACACCTTATACTTCTTAGACGTAACTTAGGGAGGATTGACTTCATATTAGGCATGACTATATCCTTGATATAAAGTAAATAGGTATAGCTCACAGCGCAAAACACAAAATCTCTTTCAAATATTTTTTAGCCAACTATTCTGCTTGCAGAATAATTGAAAAGTGAATCTGTTTCCTATTTGGGCTCGAGTGCGCATGCGCAAGCGTGCCTAGCGACAAGCGTCACTATGAGGTGAGTATAGACTGGTGCCAGTCTATACTAGATGATAGGCTGGAGAGGACAGTCAACCAGTAGCCTGGTTGAAGGTCCATATGAATGGGATTAGGCAGAGGGAGGTGGGTATGCGGGCATAAAAATCTTATTCTGATAGCAAAATGCAGTTAATTGATTTAGCAAGTAGTGATTGAACGGTAATGGATGTTTTTGTGGTGTAATAACAACTTTTGCTGGCCAGTCTGTGTTAGCGTTCTTTACTATCCCAGAGTCTAATCTTTCTGGCCAGGAAGAAGAGGACTATCTGTTGGGTTCTCACGATGAAGCCGTGGCCATGGAATCGGATGTCCGCCCTTCATGTGGAGCGTGGACGTTCTCCATGGTACTACTCATGCAGGAGTAGCTTTCATGGCCCAGAAGGTATCCCAGGTTGGAGCTGTGCCATACCTCATTCCACAGCTTGCCAATGGGTTTGCTACGGTAGGCCCGTACCATGGTGTTGGAAATTATACCCTCAGGACGCCTTGTCTCCGGCTCCTGGTTAAGCTTTGGCTCATACCCCGCCAGGCCTCACGGGCCCGCATAGTTTTGTTGGTTTGCCAGGTGCATCCATGGCTCAAGTCATCATTACGCTAACGAGTGCTGTTGAGGACGACGAAGGCCTGTGCCTGGTGGAGCACTCGCAGGTGGCTACTGAAGAGGACTGGTCTGACACGTGCCAATGGCTGTTGATCGTTAGCCACAAACTCAATGTGAAGTGCTCTGCAGGGAGCGTGTTCGAGCTGTGCCCCATGCCTTCCACCCTCAGCAGGCTAGAGGTGGTGGTGACCTTGTCAGAGGCCAACCACCTACGCAGCGTCGGCCTCAGCAACGCCAGCGTAAGCCAGCTAGGGGGGGGGGAGCGCAGGAGGACCCCTCACTGGACCTGTACAATCAGCTTTTTCGGACGCCGATGGCAAGTCCAGGGTTGTTTGGAGGTGAAGGATGCCTGCACCTCCAACAAACCATAAACCTGGTGAACAACCAGAGGGTGCTGCGAGAGCAGTTTGAAGTGCTTTGCAGGGAGCGTGTTCGAGCAGTGCCCCTGCCTCCCACCCTCAGCAGGCTAGAGGTGGTGGTGGCCTTGTCAGAGGCCAACCACCTACGCAGCGTCGGCCTTGGCAACGCCAGCGTAAGCCAGCTAGGGGGGGGGAGGCAGGCTCCTCCAGCGCAACCCGCCAGACAGCCCGCGCACCTCGGCCCGCGCACCAAGGTGCATGTGGCGCTGGTAGAGCGCAGGGTTCTGGTCGTGGGAGCCAAACCTGATGGGTCAGCTCCCACATGGACCACACCAATGCTGCTAGGACAACCACCAGAGACGGCTTCTCTTGCGCTTCTCGGGTCCACCTCAATCCTTAGGGGCACCCGTGGGGGGGGGCCGTCTGGCCTTCCACATGCAAGAGTGGGAGCGGATTACTCAGGACCGCTGTCTTGCGATGGCTTTCAGTCGGTTACCATCCCGACTGGATTTCAAATCAGCCTTTCTCTGGTTCCGATCTGGACTCAAAATCCAAGAGATCCAGATCAACGGTTGTGTATAGAGGAAGAAATTCAATCCCTCATACTAAAACACGCTATTCAACCCGCACAAAAATGTCTGGGTTATTATTCAACCGTGTTCCTAGTGACAAAAAGCACTGGAGGGTGGAGACCAATTCTCAACCTCAAACCTCTCAACAGGTTTATCCTCACACCAAGTTTCAAAATGGAAACTGTAAGAACGGTGTTAGCAGGATTGAGGAAGGGAATGTGGACAGCATCAATAGATCTAAAAGATGCCTATTTTCACATTCCCATTGCGAAGAGCTTTCGTCGGTTCCTGAGATTTGCATTTCAGGGCCGCCAATGGGAATTCAGGGTTCTCCCATTTGGTATATCGACGGCTCCTCGGGTCTTCACTCGAGTGGTCCAAGATATGACGTCATACCTCCGCAGGAGACACATAGCAATCCACACGTACATAGACGACTAGCTGTTAACAGCACACTCAAAAAAGTCTATCAGCAAATCTGGAGATAGTTTTGAAAACTCATAGATCTAGGCTGGATAATTAACTTTCAAAAGTCAGAGCTGACTCCATCCCAGAAGTTTGTTTACCTGGGCATGTTCTTCGATCTAGAGATAGGATATGTTTACCCATCTCAAGAGAGAGTAGAAATACTCATCTCAGTCATACAGTCAGTGTGCAACAGTCGTCATGTCCTGGCACGGGTCTACTTGAGAATGTTGGGGTTGATGTTTTCTTTGGAACCAGTCGTTCCTCAGGCAGCCTTACGCCGGCGGCCGATCCAGTTATTTCTCATGACACAGTGGACCCAGAGTATGGGTTTCCTGGACTCAAATGTGTCAGTGTTGGAACCTCTTATTCACCACCTTCAATGGTGGATGAAGAGAGAAAATCTCCTGGCCGGGGGTGACGTTGTCACCTCCCCACCCTCAGTTAACGATGTACATAGATGCATCAATGGAGGGATGGGGAGCTTGCCTGGAAGAAAACAAAGTATCAGGGCTTTGGAATCTGGATCAGTCAAGAGAACATATCAATCTGCTGGAAATGCGAGCAGTAGTCTTAGCCTTGGAACACTTCCTAGAGAAGGTCAAGGGCAAGAGTGTTCTGGTTCGATCAGACAATACAACAGTAGTGACTTACCTAAACCGCCAGGGCGGAACGAAGTCGCCCAGTCTCTGTATGATGACATGGAAACTGCTTTGCTGGTGCCTAGATCATGGGATTTCCCTGAAAGCAGTTCATATTCCGGGAGGGCTAAATCTATTAGCAGACTCATTGAGCTGAAGGATGAGCATTCTTCCCATAGAATGGCAACTAAATCAATGCGTGGCGGATCGCCTGTTCAACCACTGGGACAAGCCCAACATAGATTTATTCGCAACGAGCAAGAATGCGAAGATGACAATGTACGTCTCCTATTCCAGATCCAAGCGCTATCACAATAGATGCGTTAGCTATCAGCTGGGAGGGAATGTATGCATACGCATTCCCGCCAGCAGTCCTGATTCCAAAAGTTCTCCAAAAAATCAGGCAGCAGGAATGCCAAGTGCTTCTGATCACCCCAAATTGGCCACGCCGATCATGGTATACGGATCTGCTGGACCTTCTGGTCTGCAATCCTGTTCCTCTGCCTCTGATGGACAACATAATCTTCAAGGGCAAGGCCTTGCACAACAACCCGTCAATGTTCCAATTGACTGCGTGGATGTTGTCAAGGAATCAGCAGTTAAGGAGGGGTTTTCTGAGCAAGCAGCCATGTTTATGGCAAAAGCCAGAAGGGGGTCAACCTCCAGAGCATATAATTATAAAATCAACAGATTTGCTGAATGGTGCTCAAAAATATGTATTACTCCAATGGGAAGCATCTATTCAGGTAGTAGCCGATTTCCTCTGTCACCTTTTTGAAGCCTATAGCCTCAAGCCTAATTATTGCTGGCTACAAGTCAGCTTTAATGTCAGTTATCCCTTGCTTGGCTAATAAGGGAAGTGATGAAGTTTGTAATCTAAATACTTTAATCAAAGGCATGGGTAATCTAAGACCAAGGAATCCTCCAGTGAGTCCATCTTGGAGTTTATCGTTAGTACTTCAAGTATTAGCAGATAAACCCTTTGAACCACTAAGCTCCATTTCCATGAAAATGTTGACGCTTAAAACAGTTTTTCTGATTGCTGCAGCTTCAGCCAGACGAAGAAGTGAAATACATGCTTCGTCAGTAGAGCCAGACCGTTTTTTTGTGACAGGGGAAGGCCTTAGGCTTCTACCTAGAGTTAACTTTATGGCGAAGAACCAGTCTTTAAAATATCCTGGTCAGCCTATAGTTTTACCCGCTTTGTCTAGGTTTGATCCTAATTCAAAGGCTTGGTGTCCAGTCCGTGCATTAACGTGTTATAAACAACGTACACAGGAATGGTGATACCATTTCTAGGTGGATTGTGGAATGCATCCAGCTATGCAAGAAAAGCCGCCATGGGTAAACAAGTTGACATGGCCAAGGCGCACAGTGTCCGTGGCGTAGTGACATCCACGGCTCTGTTTAACGGAGTGCGGGTGGATGACATTATGTCAGGAGCAAAATGGTGCTGTGAGTCTAGTTTTACAGATCATTACCTATGTGACACGTCAAATGCACTTGCCTTATCGATTTTACATAAACGTTAAATCTGTATATATTTGTAAATATTGTACATAAGGCCGTTGACTCACACACAGTGCAATTTAGTAGGGGAATCCCTGCTTTTCCTTACTGTACCTATCATCGCCAGCTGTGATCAAAGGGAATCTCGTCAAAATAGGTTAGTCCTATATTTGGTGATGGTTATTTTGTGTCACGTTTTATATTACTTATTAAAATGGTGATGGTTTTGTGTTCTTTGTGGTTCCATCTGAGAGTATACGAAATGAAGCTTTCGTCCGATGTCTTATAGCACTTTAGCACGAGTACATAGAGAGCGTATAGGACATTGAGGTCATCACTCCCTCTTTAAAAGAGGGGAGGTGAGCGGATGTTGAATGGTCATTACTCTCAACATCGGTCGTGTTATCCGATGTCCAAATCATTTCCTGATTGTGTTTACATACGCAATTTCGGATGTTTGTTGTGCTCCAAAAGCAAAAGAGCTTGCTCTTCCAGGGATGAGCCGGACTTCTGACCTTCGCCTCCCTTCCACCGAATTCTCTTATGAATTCTGGCTATATCATAGAGTATCAGGGGAGTAAGTATACTCTTGATGTGAAATAAATGAAATCACAGATTTCTTTTTTCATGAGAGAGTTGATACTTACCACCCTGATGCGATCCCGGCCTCTCCGCCCCACAGAGGCACGGTCTATCGGCGATTTATGTTGCAATTAGGTCAGCCAATATTTTGGAATAGAATGAGTCAGCCTCACGCATGTACGAGTTTGGGCTGCACACCCGCTGGACTGTCAGTTGTGTAACCTGCCCAGTGGGGGCGGTTTCTTTTTAATTCTGAGTATTATTGAAGCTAGGTCGATATTTAGGAAATATCTTAGACTATCAGGGTGGTAAGTATCAACTCTCTCATGAAAAAAGAAATCCGTGATTTCGTTTAAATTGTAGGACTTCTGAGGTGGTAGAATGATATAGGTATCCACTATTTTTCCATCTGGGAGGGCATTTTTGTGCAATTTATGTCCCAAAGAATGGTGTTTGTTATGTAAAGTCAAATAAACACAGGTGCGCTGATCGTTTGAAAGAGTGTGTGCTGATCATTTGAAAGAGGGTGTGTTGATCGTTTGAAAGATGGTGTGCTGATCGTTTGTAAGTGTGTATGCTGATCATTTGAAAGAAGGTGTGCTGATTGTTTGAAAGTGTGTGTGCTGATCATTTGAAAGAGGGTGTGCTGATTGTTTGAGTGTGTGCTGATTGTTTGAAAGAGCGTGTGCTGATCATCTGAAAGAGGGTGTGCTGATCGTTTGAAAGAGTGGATGCTGATCGTTTGAAAGAGTGTGTGCTGATCATTTGAAAGAGGGTGTGCTGATAGTTTGAAAGAGTGTGTGCTGATCATTTGAAAGAGGGTGTGCTGATAGTTTGAAAGAGGGTGTGCTGATAGTTTGAAAGAGTGTGTGCTGATCATTTGAAAGAGGGTGTGCTGATAGTTTGAAAGAGTGTGTGCTGATAGTTTGAAAGAGGGTGTGCTGATTGTTTGAGTGTGTGCTGATTGTTTGAAAGAGGGTGTGCTGATAGTTTGAAAGAGTGTGTGCTGATAGTTTGAAAGAGGGTGTGCTGATAGTTTGAAAGAGTGTGTGCTGATCATTTGAAAGAGGGTGTGCTGATAGTTTGAAAGAGTGTGTGCTGATCATTTGAAAGAGTGTGTGCTGATCATTTGAAAGAGGGTGTGCTGATAGTTTGAAAGAGTGTGTGCTGATCATTTGAAAGAGGGTGTGCTGATAGTTTGAAAGAGTGTGTGCTGATAGTTTGAAAGAGGGTGTGCTGATTGTTTGAGTGTGTGCTGATTGTTTGAAAGAGGGTGTGCTGATAGTTTGAAAGAGTGTGTGCTGATAGTTTGAAAGAGGGTATGCTGATAGTTATAAAGGGTGTATGCTGATAGTTTGAAAGAGAGTGTACTGATAGTTTCAAAGAGTGTGTGCTGATCGTTTGAAAGTGTGTGTGCTGATCGTTTGAAAGAGTGTGTGCTGATAGTTTGAAAGAGAGTGTGCTGATCGTTTGAAAAAGATTGTTATTCTAGGAAGACGTTGAGAAAACTGGAAAGCAATGGTGTCCTTGAAAAAGTATTTTTTGAAAGAGAATGCGGAAATGTGATAAAAATGTGAAAAATGTAAATTTGTGTAGAAAAACGGAATGATAACAAATATGTTCTTTTGTGGACCGTTGTTGGTGGTATGTCCATCCATTGCAAAATATGTTTTTGTCTCACCTCCGAAGATGAAGCGAGACATACTGATTACTATTTCTGGCGGCAGCAGCTGTATTTGTAATTTTGGTTAAAGTTTTTAAATCAACTTAATTTTAGCTCGACTTTACGAAGTAAAACGAGCTATTGCAATACCCTGCACGTCGTCCGTAATAATTGTAATTTTTGTCCGCAATTATAGGTTAGCTAAATATGTTGTCCGAATACAGTTCAATAATAATAACACAAACACTTTTCAGCACCAGAGTGCATGGACAATTATATATAAATACAGTTCTGATTCAGAATATCAGTTAACAGCAGTTACTGTTGATTAATGTTGTTGTGGAAGCTGGTTAAAGAGGAAGCTTCTACCGCAATGCAGGTTGTAACATAGTTTTCTAGTTATACATTCCAATTCACATAATAATGAGAAGTTGTTAGGTAGTAATCCAGCCCTGACTAGACTTGTACAGTCGATAATAAGTTTTATGAGGTGATCTTCTATGCTGGAGATATATTTCCAGGAATTCTGGCGAAGGTGGTCAATGATGGTTTTCTTGAGTAGTGATAAATATTGATTTCTATACTGATGGAGTGCACCACAGTGTAGCAAGAAGTGTTGATAATCTTCAGAACTCAACTGACAGAGATAGCATGTGGGGTTCACAATGTTTTGGTTGAATTTACTTAGTGTTGCTTGTACTAGGTAGGTTCCTGTGATGAGCCTGGCTTTAATGACACTACGTTTTACATCCTTGTCATTGTCTACAGTGTGCATGGATATATGGCATTTCCCAATACAAAAGTCTTTAGTGTTACAGTTTTTAAGTGTACTTTTGGTTTCACACGCAAACTGTAAGTCCTCATTCCATTGGCTGTCCACGGCAGATTTTACTACTGATTTCCATTTTAACTTACAGGGAAAATTCAGAATAAGCTCTTGGATGTTTGATAAGTTGTATCTCTCTAACAAATTCTTAATATAAATAAACCAACTGCCCGATTTTGGAGTCTCAAACCCCAACTGTCTTACTAGTATGTGGTTAAGTGGCTTGTTTTGGCATGCCAGGATGTTCCTCAAAAGTGTTAGCTGATGTATGTGTAGCTCTGCAGTGATTGGTCTAGCGCCAGGTAGGAGTACAGCACATTTCGCGGTCCTCGTTGGAAGGGCTTTATCTTCCTAAGTATGTCAATAAAGAAGCTTTCTAGTTGATCAAGTTCTTGTTTTTGTAGTACAAGGATCTCTAGTCCATAGAGTAGTCGAGGGATGACATAAAGCTGGATGATACGGTATGCAATTTTTGTTGATATACCATTCAAGCCATGCAAACCTGTTCCAGTGATACTATAGAGTGTGCGTCTAGCACAAGATATACGCTCTTGAACATTGATCTTCATTTCTTGTTTTGTATTTCGAGATAACCCCAAATGAATTGCTGTTGTAGAGACAGATATTTCTAATTCGCAAGACACCATTTAGGCAAGTGCGGTACAAATTTTGTGCATACTGAATTGTGCAGTATTGTAGACTTTTCTGGATGTATTAGGTTTTCACATCAAGAGTATACTTACCTCCCTAATACTTTTGATATTGCTAAATATTGGCTTTCACTCAATAAACACTCAGATTAAAACAGTTAGGTGCCCCTACTGGGCAGGGAGTCAGAGCGTAGTCTGGCGGATGCCAGCCCCACCACCGCGCATGCGCAGACTAGCACTTCCTCTTTGCTAATTTATTGGCAGAGAGTCTACACATGTTTTTGTGCTAGTGCTTTTCTTAGCTCAATTATTAGTGTTTTTGTGAAAGCTTAGAAGGTTTATCCCTGATAAAGATGGCAGGAAGAATGAATTCGCCAGAGGAGGGCCCAGGACCTTTAAATCAGGTGACTTCTAGTAAAATTAGCGAGTTTTGTCCCTGTGTAATGTGTTTCCGGGACTCGCGCTAAACGTGATAAGCGCCTTGTTTAGTTGGTTTATTTCAACTAGGTGCTATATAAGACTAATCTCTCTTTGTGTTTATGTCCACAGGTCTGTGTGAAGAGATATAATGGACATCACATCAGCAGAGGGTTTGTTTCTCTCCACCACGGTTCCATTTCCTACTAATACTGTTAGGTTATCTAACCAAAAATTTTATGTCCAGTGAGTTGGAGGCTTATTATAAAGGTCTTCTCACTTTGCCCTCTTGATCCAATTCCTTCCCCTTGAGGTGGAGAGAGTTAAGAGGCGTTCAGTTGGTGGAGTGCTCCAGTTCATCAGGTTGGATGGTTTGTCTAGACAAGGTGTCAGGTATCTAATTATTGATATGAGGTGATGTTAATTATTTAGAGGAGAGGGAGATAATTAACAGTATTTGCCATTGTTATCAGTATATATCTGATGGTTGTGTAGTCGAAATGTCCATTCTGCACATGTTCTGGTTAGAGATACAATTCGTCCTTGCACTGGGATGTTTGTTGGGGATCGATTTTTTCCTGTCATAGGATTAATGACGTCATAATCAGCCTTGCTCTTTATTAACAATTAAAGTTGTCCGAAGCTGGTTTTCTGATAAATTTTGATCTTTATGATCATTTCCTTCTCTTGAGTTGGTGAGTTTCTAAGCTTAACTAGATTGCTCATACTCCTCGTCCTTTGCCCTTTTTCAGAGACCTGGTTGTGCGTCCTGTGGACGATTTTTGAGGGACAAGTTTGGTCCTCATCTCTGTTTTCAGTGTAGCCCCTGTGGTCCCTTGCTTAATTGCGAGATATGTAAGCACTGGGGGGGGCGAGCTAATGTCCGAATTCTTGTGCTTACAGGCGAAGGACAAGGTGGTGGAGGAGGAGAAGAAGAAGCAGAAAAGAGAGGGTGTGAGTAAGAAGGGTAAGAGGAAGGCCTCGTCCGCGGTGGACATGGAGGCCTTCCGGACCGAGATGTTGGGAGAGATGAGGAGGACAATAAAGGATTTGGTTGCTTCGTGGCATGCTTCCTGGACCAAATCCTTTTGTGTCATCATCTGCTTCGGAGCAGGTAATCCCCACCTCTGAATCACCTTTCCTTAGTACGCTTCCGTTGTTCGAAGATTCAGAGGTGGCCCCATTAGAGGGGGCGTTCCACGACCCTGGCAGCAGGCTTAGTGCCGCGCCGAGGGGCCGTGGACGGTTGTCGCTGGAACCCGCGGGCTGCTTATCAGTCCAGGAGTATCCGCACACCGCGGGTGCCAGTACCTCCTATGGCACCTTCCCTGGCCAGTCCGGGTTAGCTCTCTTTGCTGACCCGGAGTCTAATCTGTCTGGCCAGGAGGAAGAGGATTACCTGTTGGGGTCGCCGTCTGAGGACGTGGCCATGGATTATGACGTCTGTGCACCCCTCGCGGGGAATACAGGCGACTTATTCCACGGTTCTACTCACGCAGGAGTAGAATCCACGGTTCAGACTGTGGCCCTGGGCGCTGCTGAGGGCCAGCGTTACCGCATACCTCGGCTTGCCGAGAGTGTCGCTGGTGCTGGCCGGGGCTGTGGTGGGGCGGTATGTGCCCCGCGCTCTACCACAGCGCCTGCTCCTGGTCAAGCCAGTGAGATTAGCATGCCGCTTTTGTCAGGCCCGCATGTTCTCCCTGGCTTGCCAGGGGTATCAGCGTATCCGCCGTCAAGCTCTGTTGCTTGCGCTCAGGAGGAAGACGAAGGCCCCCGTCTTGTAGAGCGCTCGCAGCTAGCCACGGAGGAGGATTGGTCTGACGCTTGCCAGTGGTTGGGTAAGTGTTAGGCCAGATCTGCCCGTGGAGCAGTCGGCTAGCCAGCGTGACCACAGGCCGTGGTTAGCTGGTAAGGCTACTGTTAACGCTATGCCTTCTCTGCCGCTGGCAGAGCATGTCGTTGACATGTTCGAGGTGGCGGAGACGTCCATTAAGTCGAGTGGACGTCTCGCGAAGGCCCCGCGCGAGGTGGCCAGGCGTTGTCGCATCGTGCCCCTGGATTACCAGCAGTACGGTGTGGTACCTAAGCCGAGCGTGGATGACCGCGCTGCTTTGGGTGAGGATGCGCGGCCAGGCTCCCGTTCTGACACGGGAGTCTTGTGTTCGAACGCGTTGCGTTCAGCAAATACCGCGTTGCGTGATGCGGAGGAGAGTGGGAGGGCTTCGATTGCCGCTCTGTCCCACGTCTCCCAGCTGTTACAAGGGGTAGTAACAGCATCCGCATCGCGCCAGCCAAGTCCGGTCACAGTCCAGCGAGCCATCCAGGATGGTATCAACCTGGCTCTGGACTGTATGACTCGGGCGGTGACCAGGAGTGTCCGGGCAAGGCGCACATTTGCCTTGGACAATCTGTGCCCGTCCCAGGACCTGTACAATAGGCTACTGCGTACGCCTATGACAGGTCCTGGTCTCTTTGGAGGTGAGGGATGTAGACACCTCCAGGAGACGGTTACTCTGGTAAATAACCAGAGGGCGCTGCGCGAGAAGTTTGAGGTGCTTCGTCGTGCTAACGTTCGCGCCGCACCCCCTGCGTATCGTCCCCTGCAGGCTCGAGGTGGTGGTGGCCAGGTCAGAGGCCAACCACCATCGCAGCGTCGGCCTCGGCCGCGTGCGATTCGGCCAGCAGCGAGGGGGGGTGCAGGCTCCTCAGGCGCAGTCAGCCATGCAGCCACCTGCGCACCGAGGTGCGCGCGGTGCTGGTCGTGGCGCGCGAGGATCTGGGCGTGGTAATCGTTCCTGATGAGACGGTTACCGCGGTGAGAACCGCTCCGGTGTTTCTGGCAAAGGAGACAGTGCCGCTCTTGCACTCCTTATGTCCACCTCTATCCCTAGGTGGACCGGTGGGAGGCCGGCTAGCCGACCACATGCAAGAGTGGGAACGGTTAACTCAGGACCGTTTAGTCTTGCGATGGCTTTCAGTCGGGTATCATCCCGATTGGATGACAGGCCCGCCATCGCGACTGTCTCTAGTGCCGATCTGGACTCCAAATCCGAGAGATCCAGAGCAAAGGTTGTGTATCGAGGAGGAAATAAATTCCCTCATACAAAAAGGAGCTATTCAGCCGGCACAAAGGTGTCCGGGCTTCTATTCAACCCTGTTCTTAGTAACAAAAAACACCGGAGGGTGGAGACCAATTCTCAACCTCAAGCCATTGAACAAGTTCATAGAGACGCCCAATTTCAAGATGGAGACTGTGCGCTCGGTGTTGGCGGGGTTAGAGAGGGGAATGTGGACAGCGTCGATAGATTTGAAGGACGCTTATTTCCACCTCCCCATACACAGGAGTTTCCGTCGCTTCCTGAGATTTGCATTCCAGGGCAGACAGTGGGAATTCAGGGTGTTACCCTTCGGAATTTCCACGGCTCCTCGGGTTTTCACCCGTGTGGTTCTTGCGATCACCGCATACCTCCGCAGGAGAAGCATAGCAGTCCACACGTACATAGACGACTGGCTGTTGAAAGCGCACACCCAGGAAAGTTTATCGGCCAGTCTGGAGATTGTTTTGAAGACTCTCACAGACTTGGGCTGGATGATCAATTTCCCAAAATCAGAGCTGACTCCATCCCAGAAGTTTGTTTACCTGGGGATGTTCTTCGATCTAGAGACAGGATATGTTTTTCCTACTCAGGAGAGAGTTCAGAAACTCATCTCGTTAATTCAGTCAGTGTGCGACAGTCGTCATGTCCTGGCACGGGTTTACTTGAGAATGCTGGGGTTGATGGTTTCATTGGAACCAGTCATTCCTCAGGCCGCCTTACGCAGGCGGCCGATCCAGTTATTTCTCATGACACAATGGACCCAGAGTACAGGTTCGCTGGACTCGAACGTGTCAGTGTTGGCGCCTCTGATTCATCACCTGCAATGGTGGTTGGACACAGAGAATCTCTTGGTAGGGGTTATGCTAACCCCTCCCCACCCTCAGGTGACTGTGTATACAGATGCATCGATGGAGGGCTGGGGAGCTTGCCTGGAAGAATCCACGATATCAGGGCTTTGGGATCTGGAACAGTCAAAGGAACATATAAATCTACTGGAGCTAAGAGCAGTAGTCCTGGGCCTGGAACATTTCTTACAGAAAGTTCAGGGCAAGATTGTTCTTATTCGTTCAGACAACTCAACAGTTGTGACTTACATAAACCGCCAGGGCGGAACGAAGTCGCCCAGTCTCTGTATGATGACATGGAGACTGCTTTGTTGGTGCCTGGATCACCAGATTACCTTGAAAGCAGTTCATATTCCGGGAAGGTTAAATCTGCTAGCAGACTCATTGAGCCGAAGGATGAGTGTTTTACCCACGGAATGGCAACTAAATCAATGTGTGGCGGATCGTCTGTTCGACCATTGGGGGAAACCCAACATCGATTTGTTCGCAACGAAGAAGAATGCGAAGATGACGATGTACGTCTCTCCGATTCCGGATCCAAGCGCTTTCACAACAGATGCGTTAGCTATCAGCTGGGGGAGAATGTATGCATACGCATTCCCTCCAGCAATCCTGATTCCAAAAATTCTTCAGAAAATCAGACAGGAGGAATGCCAAGTGCTTCTGATCGCCCCGGATTGGCCAAGCCGATCATGGTATACGGATCTGCTGGACCTTCTGGTCTGCAATCCGGTTCCTCTGCCTCTGATGGACGACATTATCTTCCAGGGCAAGGCCCTTCACAACAATCCGTCAATGTTCAGAATTAAGGAGGGCTTTTCTGGGCAAGCAGCCATGTTTATGGCCAAGGCCAGGAGGGGGTCAACCTCCAGAGCATATAATTATAAAATCAACAGATTTGCAGAATGGTGCTCAAAAAGATGTATTGATCCAATGGATTCATCTATTCAGGTAGTAGCTGATTTCCTCTGTCACCTGTATGATGCCTATAGCCTCAAGCCTAACTCTATTGCTGGTTATAAGTCAGCTTTAATGTCTGTTATTCCTTGCTTGGCTAAGAGGGGAAGTGATGAAGTAAATACATTAAATGTATTAATTAAAGGCATGGGCAATCTAAGACCAAGGAATCCCCCTGTGATTCCGTCTTGGAGTTTATCGCTAGTGCTTCAAGTACTAGGTGATAAGCCTTTTGAACCACTTAGTTCCATTTCTATGAAACTATTAACACTGAAGACTGTGTTTTTAATTGCTGCGGCCTCGGCTAGGCGTAGAAGTGAAATTCATGCCTTATCAGCCGAGGATGACCGTTTTGTGGTTTCAGTGGAAGGCCTTAAGCTGCTACCTAGGATTAATTTCTTGGCTAAGAATCAGTCGTTGAAATATCCAGGTCAACCTATTGTTTTGCCTGCTTTAACTAGATATGATCCTAATTCTAAAGCATGGTGTCCCGTCCGGGCGCTTCTCCGGTACAAACAACGTACATCGGAGTGGCGCACCGACCAGTCGGCGTTATGGTTGTCATATATTGAACCCCATGGCAGGGCTTCTAAGGACACCATTTCCAGGTGGATTGTAGAATGCATTCAGTTTTGTCATAAATCCGCCACCGGGAAGCAGGTTGACGTGGCCAAGGCTCACAGTGTCCGCGGCGTAGTGACATCCACTGCCCTATTTAATGGGGTCCCTGTGGATGATATTATGTCGGTGGCTCAGTGGCACTGTGAGTCAAGTTTTACAGACCATTATCTCCGTGACACCTCTAATCCTCTCACCTTGTCGATTTTGAAAAAATAACTAGGTTTATATTTTTGATGAGGTTTCCTCATTGCTTATATATTTCACAATTAATTTATGGAAACAACCACTTTTTTGGGACTGCATCATTCTTCACCAATGGGAAGAGGATGTCAGCAGCCATTTCAACAAGGTCAGTCTTGTGCATGGGTTGTCCATTGTTGATTGTCTTGTCACGTTACCCGTTATTAATATGATGATGGTTTTGTGTATTTATGTGGTTCATTGTTGAGAGTATACGAAAATGGGGTTTTTTCGTCTCTGTCCTGTAGTACATGGCACTTGTACGTAGAGAGCGTATAGGACATTGAGGTCATTCGACTCTTCCTCCCAGGAAGGAGGGGGGGGGGAGCGCATATGACATTCGGTCATCTCTCATACATCGGTGGTGTTATCCGATGGTTAGTCAAATCCTGACTGTTTTTTCATACAGTTTCAGAAGTTTAAGTGCCTTAAACGCAGAAAAGCGTATAGGGATGAGCTGGTCTTTTGACCTCGCCTCCCTCCCGCCGAATTCACTGTCGAATTCTGGCAATATCAAAAGTATTAGGGAGGTAAGTATACTCTTGATGTGAAATAAACGAAATCAAGGATTTCTTTTTTCACGAGAGTTGATACTTACCTCCCTAGATACGGACCCGGCCTCTCCACCCCACAGAGGCTCGGTCTTCAGGCTCTTAATAGTTGCATGTGTATCAGCCAATAAATTAGTCAGAGGAAGTGCTAGTCTGCGCATGCGCGGTGGTGGGGCTGGCATCCGCCAGACTACGCTCTGACTCCCTGCCCAGTAGGGGCACCTAACTGTTTTAATCTGAGTGTTTATTGAGTGAAAGCCGATATTTAGCAATATCAAAAGTATTAGGGAGGTAAGTATCAACTCTCTCGTGAAAAAAGAAATCCTTGATTTCGTTTAGTTTACAGACATGTGTGCACGCTGCAGATGATCCATGCACCCTATCCTGCCACTTCATGGAGGAAGCAGTCAGAAACACTGGAAGTGGAGCTTCAGGAACATTGGGAGCAGGGTTTTAGGAACAGCGGAAGCGGAGCATTTTTTGCATAACATATCAGTGGTCATCTTGGATTTTCTGAATATTTCAGAAAATTAATTACAGGACATCTATGCAGAATTTTGATTGGTTAATTTTTCCGGAGGCTGTCTTAGATTTTCCAAAAATCCTTTAAAATGCTACTCTACCGTAATCAATGGCCTGATTTCAACAAAACTTGGGTCGAATGATCATATGGTGATCAGCTTCAAAAGTTCTAATGAAAAATTTGATGGGTTATTTTTTATTATTTTTTTTAATTATCCATCATGTCTGTTTAAATACAAATGGTTCAAATACTAATGGTCCATGTGAGCATCACAGGCCATTGAGCATCTTGTTTAAATATGTCAGCAACATCTTACAGGCAAATTAACTTCAAAGTTCATCATCCCATGACTTATATGCTTGATTTTAAATTGAGTTACTGAGATATTTGTGATAGAAAGGTTGATATTCACAGATGGTTGATAACTCCTTATAGATCCGAGATGACATGAACTTATGATGAGTATAGACATGTATGACAATTAGTGTGCTGTGATTATTACATCCTCTTCATTCGATCAACAACACATAAGTTAGAGGTCATGAGAAACAACTTCCATTCAAAATGTTAATAATGCATCAGACCTTTCCTCTTATTCAACTAGTCTTATGATACCCCTGCAAAACATAAATATGGTAATCAATTTGTCCATCCGTCCATCCCCGATTTCTTTCCCGGACAATATTTTCAATGGTTTTTCATGTATGGTCACCAAACTGGGTATGTGGAAGCTTTGTGGCCTAAAGGTAATGTACCAAAAGTAGATCAGCGTGACATTCTTTTCATGGTTCACTGAACATCATAGCTTATTCTTGTTCAGGCTCTAGTTTAAAGAGTCTCTCGTATACAGTAACCCAACTTCATGGCCTAAAGGTGTGTAATGTATCAAAAGTAGGTCAGTGTGACCTACTTTTCACTGTTCACTGAACATCATAGATTATTCTTGCGGGGGGGCTGTAGTTTGAAGAGATTTTTTGTATACATTAACCAAACTTGGTATATGGATGTGTCATGGCCTAAAGGTGTGTCATGTACCACTTTTCATGGCCCACTGAACATCATAGATTATTATTATCTGGGCTGTGGATTCAAGAGCTTTTGTCTCGCCTGCATATGTATCACGTCTCCGATGGCGACAACAATGGTGTCAACAATGTTTTTGCGTTTAGTAAAACTTCAGCTGATATTTCATGATCGGTTAATCCTATTGCACCTAAACTTGGCTACGTGTTTGCCGAAACTGTTAGGAAGCAGCATGACGATAATGCTATTACAAGGTCAAAGGTCAAGGTCATTGTGACCTTGATACAAAACTGTTGTTTTCAATGCTAAGTTTTTGCATTCAGCAAAACTTCTCAGCTTATATTTCAGGACTGATTAATCGTATTGGAACTAAACTTGGATACATGGTTGTCTATAATGTTAGGAAATGGCATGCTGACATTGAGGCCACAATATAAAAGGTCTATTTCACTAGCATCTCTACAAAACTTGGTTATATTTTAACGTTAAGTTTTTGCATTTAGTCAATTTTATCAGGTTATATTTTGGTATTGTTTTAGCCTAATGGAACACATCTTGAGTACCTTGTTACTTATACCCCAAGGATGCAGATTGATGACGGGGTGGTCACTAAGTCAAAGGTCATGGTCATTCTGATTGCTACAAAACATAGTTATTTTTCAGTGTTAAGTTTTTGCATTTAGCAAATCCTATATTTCGGGATTGCTTAGCCGTAATGGAACACAACTTGGGTACATGGTTGCTTATTCCAAGAGGATGCCATATGGTGATAGCTCAACGGTCAAGGTAATTCTGACCTTGCTATTTGACCTCTGCCTTTTCAACATAGTGACATTACTTTGTCCAAGGCCAAGGTCATTGCAGCCTTGAGATTTGATCTCTGTCATGTCTGTATTTCCAATGTGAAGCTTTTGTGTTTGCCTATATTTTAGGATTGCTTAATCCTACTGGAACCAAACTTGGGCACATGGTTTCATATACTATACCGAGGCAGCAGGACGATAGTGAGGTCAGTAGGTCAAATGTCAAGGTCATTCTGACATTGCTATTTGGACATGGTTACCTGTGATGTTAGGAGGCAGCATGATAACATTGGGGTCATAAGGTCACTGACAAACAGGTTTGAGACATTTAATTCTGCAAAGATTTTGTTTAACCAAATTTGGTGTATGGATGCATAATGGCCTAAAGGCATGTCAGGTATCAAAGGTAGGTCAACGTGACATACTTTACATGACCCACTGAACATCAGAGATTATTCTTGTCCGGGATGTAGTTTTAATAGTTTGTGCGTACACTAACCAAATTTGTATTGTAGGTTACTTTTGTGTCGTATATCAAAAGTAGGTCACTATGACTTACTTTTCCTGCTTCATCATAGAAAATTGTATTTGTCTCTCTCTGATTTTGTGTTAGACCTGTGTATAATAGCCAAACTTGGTGTATGGTTGCATGCTAGCCTACTGGTTAATCATGTATCTTAAGTATGTCAACCTGACGCTCATTGTTCACTGAGCATAATAGAAATTCTCTTGTCTGGGCTTTAGTTTTATGAGTCTTGTATTCGATAACCAATCTTTGTGTTCTACTTGTAGTATCACTTCATGCCTCATCCAACTTCAAGATTAATTGCATGCGTTCAGCAAAAGGTGGAGTTCAGCGGAAGGCAGAGGTGTCATTTGTAATGCACTGCATCACTAAAGCTAGTTGTGACACTGTCCTTCTGCAAAATGAATTACAATAAACTAATGGTATCGTTTCTTGTTTTTACAGATCCGGCTGATGTTGGTGTGTTCAACTTAACACAATATATGAATCAAATGCTGATTGTACAATGGACCTTCTCATTAGATAAAGGTCGTGCTGAAACCTTCACAATAAGAGTAAATGGACCTACAAGTCTGGATGTGCAGAATGTGACATATTCCTCTGGTACAACAAACTACAGTGCAGAGTTTCCCGACCTTATACCTGGCGAGCGATATAACGTTTCAGCTAAAACTCATTCCTATACTCTAACGTCGCATTCTGTCGCTGCCTCTCCAGTCATTATCTGTAAGTACTTAATGTCAGACAAATACAATATGATTATTATATTACACACTTAATGGTAAAAAATGTGTTAAGAAAATCCAAATATTGGCTTAAATTGAATTTTCTTTTGCAGGTTAAGAGAAGAATATTTGAAGATGAACCACTGGAATGACTGGGTCGGTTATCGAGTAGGCATTTCAGTAGTAAATTTTCTAAATATTGAATATTCTGAAACCAATTTGACTGTGAGCTGTGGCTGCATATGGGAGCAACACCTGGTCAAATTAGTTTCAAACTATTCAACAGATTATTTATTAAGCTGCAAATTCACCAAAGACATACAATTCAGACAGTATTGTCAGACCTTTGCCACTTTCATGTCAAACCTGCATTGCCTGAGCGTGACGTCAGCTATCAAGTGACACAATTTGATCACAATCTCTGATACTTGATTAACAGATAAGAATGTTACATTGTGTTATGGTTGATTGGTTAGTATACAGTCAATATATGTATAGTGCACAAAGCAGTGGACCTTTCCAGTTTATTCATCAATCATATGACATCATAATCAACTACGTAATGTGTAGGAGGATGTCATAAGCAATTATGGCATGATTGACTCGATTTAGTCCTTCTGAAACGCTTAATAGTCCGACACATACGAATTGTATGTCTACTATATAATAAACATTTTGTCGAATGTTTTGAAACTAATTTGATTGGCACTGTTAACAGCACCCAGTCAAATTAGTTTCAAAATATTCAACAGCTTACGTGTATAGTTTTCTGGAAATGATAGCTGTGGGTGGAGCTTAGCTAGAGATGGGAGGAGGGGTTGTAGCTAAAACTGGAAAGGTCCATTGGGGCACACGGATATAGCTATGTTCGGAGGTAATTTGATTTTTCGAGCACAAGACCTCAACTACCTATATATGTGAACTTGGTGGTAAAATCATAGCATTCTATAATACAATCTATGCTAGCCAAATCTGTAGAAATTTACATGTATTTCTGAAATAATCAACACCTTTCAGAAAATATGTATCTAATTGGAATAAAAGTATGAAAGAATTCCTGATGGAAGAGGTGTGTTGTGTGTTCATTATTGTTGTCTCTAGAGCCTTAGATGTACTATATATAAACACGCGAGATTTGATGAATTTATGGTTATGTATGTAATATGGTACATATATGCAAAATTAATTTATTTGAAAGCTTAGTCAGCAACAGCTTTCAGTAAACTTATCATCCAATAATAGAGATGTATGTTCCATGAATGCAGTTTATCCGATGATCTGTACAAGTGCACGTTCATATAAATAATAGAGATGTATGTTCCATGAATGCAGTTTATCCGATGATCTGTACAAGTGCACGTTCATATAAATAATAGAGATGTATGTTCCATGAATGCAGTTTATCCGATGATCTGTACAAGTGCACGTTCATATAAATAATAGAGATGTATGTTCCATGAATGCAGTTTATCCGATGATCTGTACAAGTGCACGTTCATATAAATCCAAATTCTAGCGATTGTTTTATTAAAAAACTCCTAGTCATTGTTCTTTGAATTTCTCCTGCTTCTGAGGCCATGTCAGATTCCTCACAATTTCTATCAGTAATTGGTGATCTCTGTACAAGTGCTTTTGCTGACCAGAGTGCATTCATGCCCCTAGCTGTGTGTAGTGCTTCAAAATATGTATAAATAAACTGTTCTTTTATCATGGATAATACTCAGAAGTATTGACAAATTATATTTGATTCTGTGACATGTATCTATATGTGCTTAAAAATATGTATATAAATAAGCTGCTCCTTTATCATGGATAATACTCAGTTATTCTGCGATATAACTAATCAGGATCAAATAAGAATGTTCTTTTTCTCTTTGACAGGGCCAAAGAAACCATCAGAGCTGACCTTGACCCTTAAAGATGATATCAATATTTCTGCATCGTGGGTATTTCCGTCAACTTACGGTCGTGTAGATTACTTCATGGTGACGGCCACTTTATCAAATGATGTTGTTGCCTCATTAAATGTCATATATGAGAACAATACGACAAACTATTCTACAATAATTGCTGGTCTACCCGCTGGAAATAGTTATGACGTTGCAGTCAGAGGCGTGTCTTATGACGTAACCTCAAGAGATCATCAAAATAGAAGCATATTTATCAGTAAGTATGTTATAGTAAATTGTGTTATATTCCATTATCAATTCAGTCTTCAGTCTGTCATGAGTTGAGGCTGTTCAATATGCCAAGAATCCTGCTCCAGTGTATCGGAATCCATCTTCAGGCTGTTCAGTACTCCATGAATCCTGCTCCACTGTATTAGAATCCATCTCGTGGCTGTTCAATATGCCATGAATCCTGCTCCAGTGTATTGGAATCCATCTTGAGGCTATTCAGTATACCATGAATCCTGCTCCATTGTATTGTAATCCATCTTCAGGCTGTTCAGTGTGCCATGAATCCAGCTCCAGTGTATTAGAATCCATCTTCAGGCTGTTCAGTATGCAAAGAATCCTGCTCCAGTGTATTGGAATCCATCTGGAGGCTGTTCAGTATGCCAAGAATCCAGCTCCAGTGTATTAAGAGTCCATCTGGACGCTGTTCAATATACCATGAATCATGCTCCAGTGTATTTGAATCCATCTTCAGGCTGTTCAGTATGCCATGAATCCAGATCCATGTATTGGAATCCATCATCAGGCTGTTCAATATGCCATGAATCCTGCTCCAGTGTACTGGAATCCATCTTCAGGCTATTCAGTATGCCATGAATCCTGCTCCAGTGTATTGGAATCCATCTGGAGGCTGTTCAGTATGCCAAGAATCCAGCTCCAGTGTATTAAGAGTCCATCTGGATGCTGTTCAATATGCCATGAATCATGCTCCAGTGTATTTGAATCCATCTTCAGGCTGTTCAGTATGCCATGAATCCAGCTCCATGTATTGGAATCCATCATCAGGCTGTTCAATATGCCATGAATCCTGCTCCAGTGTACTGGAATCCATCTTCAGGCTGTTCAGTATGCCATGAGTCCTGCTCTAGTGTGTTGGAATCCATCTTCAGGCTGTTCAATATGCCATGAATCCTGCACCAGTATATTGGAATCCATCTGGAGGCTGTTCAGTATGCCATGAATCCAGCTGCAGTGTATCGGAATCCATCTTCAGGCTGTTCAGTATACCAAGAATCCAGGTCCAGTGTATTGGAATCCATCTGGAGGCTGTTCAGTATGCCATGAATCCAGCTGCAGTGTATTGGAATCCATCTTCAGGCTGTTCATTATACCAAGAATCCTGGTCCAGTGTATTGGAATCCATCTGGAGGCTGTTCAATATGCCATGAATCCAGCTCCAGTGTATTGGAATCCATCTTGAGGCTGTTCAATATGCCATGAATCCTGCTCCAGTGTTTTGGAATCCATCATCACGCTGTTAAGTATGCCATGAATCCTGCTCCAGTGTGTGGGAATCCATCTTCAGGCTGTTCAGTATGCCATGAATCCAGCTCCATGTATCGGAATCCATCTTCAGGCTGTTCAGTACTCCATGAATCCTGCTCCACTGTATTAGAATCCATCTCGCGGCTGTTCAATATGCCATGAATCCTGCTCCAGTGTATTGGAATCCATCTTGAGGCTATTCAGTATACCATGAATCCTGCTCCATTGTATTGTAATCCATCTTCAGGCTGTTCAGTGTGCCATGAATCCAGCTCCAGTGTATTAGAATCCATCTTCAGGCTGTTCAGTATGCAAAGAATCCTGCTCCAGTGTATTGGAATCCATCTGGAGGCTGTTCAGTATGCCAAGAATCCAGCTCCAGTGTATTAAGAGTCCATCTGGACGCTGTTCAATATACCATGAATCATGCCCCAGTGTATTTGAATCCATCTTCAGGCTGTTCAGTATGCCATGAATCCAGCTCCATGTATTGGAATCCATCATCAGGCTGTTCAATATGCCATGAATCCTGCTCCAGTGTACTGGAATCCATCTTCAGGCTATTCAGTATGCCATGAATCCTGCTCCAGTGTATTGGAATCCATCTGGAGGCTGTTCAGTATGCCAAGAATCCAGCTCCAGTGTATTAAGAGTCCATCTGGATGCTGTTCAATATGCCATGAATCATGCTCCAGTGTATTTGAATCCATCTTCAGGCTGTTCAGTATGCCATGAATCCAGCTCCATGTATTGGAATCCATCATCAGGCTGTTCAATATGCCATGAATCATGTTCCAGTGTATTTGAATCCATCTTCAGGCTGTTCAGTATGCCATGAATCCAGCTCCATGTATTGGAATCCATCATCAGGCTGTTCAATATGCCATGAATCATGTTCCAGTGTATTTGAATCCATCTTCAGGCTGTTCAGTATGCCATGAATCCAGCTCCATGTATTGGAATCCATCATCAGGCTGTTCAATATGCCATGAATCCTGCTCCAGTGTACTGGAATCCATCTTCAGGCTGTTCAGTATGCCATGAATCCTGCTCTAGTGTGTTGGAATCCATCTTCAGGCTGTTCAATATGCCATGAATCCTGCTCCAGTATATTGGAATCCATCTGGAGGCTGTTCAGTATGCCATGAATCCAGCTGCAGTGTATCGGAATCCATCTTCAGGCTGTTCAGTATACCAAGAATCCAGGTCCAGTGTATTGGAATCCATCTGGAGGCTGTTCAGTATGCCATGAATCCAGCTGCAGTGTATTGGAATCCATCTTCAGGCTGTTCATTATACCAAGAATCCTGGTCCAGTGTATTGGAATCCATCTGGAGGCTGTTCAATATGCCATGAATCCAGCTCCAGTGTATTGGAATCCATCTTGAGGCTGTTCAATATGCCATGAATCCTGCTCCAGTGTATTGGAATCCATCATCACGCTGTTAAGTATGCCATGAATCCTGCTCCAGTGTGTTGGAATCCATCTTCAGGCTGTTCAGTATGCCATGAATCCAGCTCCATGTATTGGAATCCATCTTCAGGCTGTTCAGTATGCCATGAATCCTGCTCCAGTGTATTGGAAACCATCTTGAGGCTGTTCAGTATGCCATGAATCCAACTCCAGTGTGTTGGAATCCATCTGGAGGCTGTTCAATATGCCATGAATCCTGCTCCAGTGTATTGGAATCCATCTTGAGGCTGTGCAATATGCCAAGAATCCAGCTCCAGTGTGTTGGAATCCATCTTCAGGCTGTTCAGTATGCCATGAATCCAGCACCAGTGTATTAGAATCCATCTTCAGGCTGTTCAGTATGCCATGACTCCTGCTCCAGTGTATTAGAATCCATCTTGAGGCTGTTCAGTATGCCATGAATCCTGCTCCAGTGTATTGGAATCCATCTTCAGGCTGTTCAATATGCCATGAATCCTGCTCCAGTGTATTGGAATCCATCTTCAGGCTGTTCAGTATGCCATGAATCCTGCTCCAGTGTATTGGAATCCATCTTCAGGCTGTTCAGTATGCCATGAATCCAGCTCCAGTGTATTGGAATCCATCTTGAGACTGTTCAGTATGCCATGAATCCAGCTCCAGTGTGTTGGAATCCATCTGGAGGCTGTTCAATATGCCATGAATCCTGCTCCAGTGTATTGGAATCCATCTTCAGGCTGTTCAGTATGCCATGAATGCTGCTCCAGTGTATTGGAATCCATCTTCAGGCTGTTCAGTATGCCATGAATCCAGCTCCAGTGTATTAGATTGGAATCCATCTTCAAGCTGTTCAGTATGCCATGAATCCAGTGTATTGGAGTCCATCATTTTAATGCATTAGTGGTCAGCACGGGCAAAAATTACTTCTAAAGTGTCTTCAGAAATCTCCATTTGCTGACGAAGAGAAGACTTTTTGAAAATATACCACGTGAATCACTGGCTCGATAACCGAGCTAGTCATTCCAGTGGTAAATTTTCTAAAATAGTCTTCTTGGTCTGCAAACGGGCATTTTCTATTTTTTTAAAGAGTTAATGACCAACCCAGTCATTCCAGTCATAGGTTTTCAAAAATAGGCTTCTCTTGGCATGCAAATGGACATTCACTTAGCAACAATGTGACTTGTTGACCATTCTTGATGCTTAAACAGGACAGAAATGACAAGTTTCTTTTTATGTAAGGAACAATCTTTTGAATTTTTAAAAATAATTTGACTGAGAATTCAAAGTAACGGTACTAGGCAAATTAGTTTCAACATATTCAATGGCTTATCTGTTATATTTGTCATGAAATTGAGATACTGGAATGTTAATGGTTAGACGGTTAAACTGTCAAACTTACTGTCTTATTAACCCTTTAACACTCATATCTGCCAAAAACAGCTTCTGCAAGGGTCTTGTGACATGTCCATTTGCAGACCTAGAGAAGACTATTTTTGAAGATCTACCACTTGGATGACTGACTGGCTCGATAACCGAGTCATTCCAGTGGTAAGTTTTCAAAAATAATCTTCTCTTGGTTTGCAAAAGGACATTTTCTATGAGAAAATTTGATATTTTAAAACAAATTTGAGGGTTAAAGGGTTAAGTACTGCATTGATATCAATATTATTGTGTGTTTCTGCCATTTTGTTCTCTATTCTCAACTTAGCCCATTTCTGGTCAGTTTCCATACAAAGTTTACAGGAACCCTGCATCATTATGAACTTTTACTTGTAACTTTCCCTGTAGGTGGGGCTTAGAATACACCTGTATCCTCTGCGTGTCGTAAGAGGCGACTAAAGGAGGTAAGGGTGAGGTAACCCTGACAGAAACGTCGAGTGCTGAAGACGGAGGTTCCAGGCCGCACGGCGCACTCCAATAAACCATGGATCCACGCACTTAACGCTTATGATCATGTCGATAGTCACTTACAGGACTGGCGGTATGATCAGCGAACGAAAAGAAGAAGAAGAACTTGCAATAGGCCTTTACAGTTTATCTATCCATCATATGATGTCATAATCAACTATGTGGTGTGTAGAATGATGTTATAATCAATGATGTCATGAATGACGTAGATAAGTTAGTCACAAACGCATAATTGTGGGTGGACTAAGCATTGTAGTACGAATTGTATGTCTTTACTATTTAATAAACATGCTGTTGAATATTTTGGAAGTATTTTACTGGACGCTGTTGCTGCCATAGGCAGAAACAGCACCCAGTCAGATTAATAGTCAGGGTGTTCACGGATCAATCGATCCCAACATGAGGGCGGTGTGGCTGGAGCTTAGCTAGAGATGGGCAGGGCAAAGCTAAAATTGGAAAGGTCCATTACTATGAGCAGCTCTGTCTGTCTGTCTGTCTGTCTGTCTGTCTGTCTGTCTGTCTGTCTGTATGTCTGTCTGTCTGTCTGTCTGTCTGTCTGTCTGTCTGTCTGTCTGTCTGCCTGCCTGCCTGCCTGCCTGCCTGCCTGCCTGCCTGCCTGCCTGTCTGTCTGACTGACTGACTGACTGACTGACTGACTGACTGACTGACTGACTGACTGACTGACTGACTGACTGACTGACTGTCTGACTGCCTGTCTGTGTTTGTTGGTCTGTCTGTCTTTTAGAATGTCTGACAAAGCTGCCTATCGTGTGTCGCACTGCAGGTTAGCAACCAATCTTGTGTCAACAGCAACTCAAAGAACGTAAATGCTATTTATCTCAATAACCCTTTAACATAACTGCCCAGATATTTCAACTAAATTACAATTGACTGGCTTGACCAGACTGCCACAGACACCATTTACTGACCGGCTTGACCAGACCATCACAGACACCATGTATTGACTGGCTTGACCAGACCACCACAGCCATCATGTATTGACTGGCTTGACCAGACTGCCGTAGACACCATGTATTGACCGGCTTCACCAGACCGCCGCGGACACCATATATTTATCGGCTTGACCAGACCACCAAAGACACCATGTATTGATCGGCTTGACCACACCACTGAAGACACCATGTATTGACTGGCTTGACCAGACCACCACAGACACCTGGTACTGACTGGCTTGACCAGACTGCTACAGACACTATGTATTGACCGGCTTGACCTGACCACTACAGACACTATGTATTGACTGGCTTGACCACACCGCCACAGACAGCATGTATTGACCGGCAGGAAAATCCACATTTTTGCTTAGTCAGTCTCAATTTGCAAACCAAGAGCGCGTGTGTGTGTGCGTGCATGCGCGCGCGAGCCTGCGTGTGTGTACCTGTTACCGTTTTGGAAGCAACAGCTCCCAGTTAAATTAGTTTCAAAATATTGACCAGAAAATTTATTGAATTGTAAATTCAGGATAGACATACAATTCGTACACTAGTGACAGACCATAAGATCTTTGTTAAGGAGCTAGCTATACATCATTATGACATCACATAACCAGTGGTTGTTACGGAGGTAGCTATATGTCATTATGATGTCACATAACCAGTGGTTGTTACGGAGATAGCTATATGTCATTATCATGTCACATAACCAGTGGTTGTTACGGCGCTAGCTATACGTCATTATGACGTCACATAACCAGTGGTTGTTACGGAGGTAGCTATATGTCATTATCATGTCACGTAACCAGTGGTTATTACAGCGCTAGCTATGCGTCATTATGACGTCACATAACCAGTGGGTGTTACTGAGCTAGCTATAAGTCGTTATAACATCAACTAACCAGTGGTTGTAATTGTGTATGGCGTCGGACACTTGAGTGAAAAGAGCGGTTCCAAAATTGACCAATGAAAGTATGAGAAAGCTCCGATTCAGACGAGAACCATAAGAATAGGCCATGTAAAAAGCAATTTGTTCTGTACTGTTCTTCTCTTCTTTCCCCAGCTTCTAGTAGACCAGGAGAGGTTCGTCTGACTGGTCTTGATAGTGGCAGTTTGGTTGTTGAGTGGACATTCGCAGATTCCAAAGGTCGAGTTGAAAAATTTCGAATCAGTATAAATTCAGACAGCAGAAAATGGAATGTGACAATTTCAAGCAAACCAAATAAGACTAGGTATTCATTCCCCTTGAATGAGATGAGACCTGGAGAGAGATATGTCATTGAAGTGAGGACTTTATCTAGTGGACAACTTGGAGGTGGAACTACTTCCACATTAGTAGTCCGTAAGTCATTTGTTTCATGCATAGACATTTATACACATTCTTCCCCCCCCCCCCCACCCCCAATCTTTAGCTCATTTCTCTGAGCTTATGGAGTTATGCTTTATCTGCCATGTGCATCAACAATAGGAGGACATTTAACCACCCACTCTGCAGATATGTACCTTTCATTCTTATCTTTCTGAAAATGAAATGGAAGCCATGAAGTGCCCGTGCTATGGCCCTTGTTTAATTTTCAAGATATTGAATATAAATTTGTGCAGGAAAATAGATTTGTGGCATGTATTACTAACATTCATAGAAATAGGCTTTGTATGCATTTTACTATGAGTGCACTGTAATGTGTTTTTGAGGGTGCATTGTTAGCTCACCTGAACTTTCAGTGAGCATATGTTGTGGCATCGTCCATCCATCCATTAACTTTTTCTTTAAACAACTTCTCAAGAACCACTGGGCTGATTTCGACTTACAAATTTATTTGATAAGAAACTTGCTTAGGGCATAGAGATCCAAGTTTGTTCAAATACAATGAATCAGTCAATTTGGGCATCGGCCATCTTAGATTTTGGCCACTTTTTGGACATTTCTTTAAAAATCTCCAAAACGGCTTGGGGGATTGATTTGAAAATTATGAAACATAATCTTTGGCAACAGTTGAACTAAGTTTGTTCAAGGGAACTTGATTGGCCAGATGTTTCTACCTCCATCTTGGATGACCTAATTTTCATGAACCGCTGAACTGATGGGGCAGAAATTTGGAAGATATGATTACAGTTAGGGGCCATTTAAGCTTCCGCAATGAAATTTAGCACTTTAAAGAAACAGAATTCAGGGTCTTGGTGGCCATCTTGGAATTTGTTCATTTTTATGGATTTTGAAGACGAAATTGGTTTTATAAAAGCTTTGTGTATGCTGATTTAAAATTTGGCACTCAAAATTGTTGGATAACTGGCTTGGCAGCCATCTTGGATCCTTTTCCCACCAAAATCTATTGTAAAGCAATAAGAAATTTTAAATGTCTTCGAGAACAACTGGACTGATTTAAACCAAATTTGGTAGGAGGCATCCATGTTCTTGTTACAATTCTGGCCAAAACCTTAGCATTCTACTTAATATAGAATTCCATTGAAGACAACACTTTATTTTCTGCTTACACATTAACTGATATACATATTGAAATGGGTGTTATTCGGACCTAGAGCCTTTCTAGTCAGAGTACCTCTGTTCAATTTGAGCGATACAGGCCCCTTGGGCCTCGTGTTGTATTATATCGGTAACTTTTAAGGAGAGGTAACTTGAACAAGTGTTTATTTTAGCGATTTTGTTTTCTGTGTAATGAAATACATCAGACTATCTGATCTGCCAGTTGCTGTCATAAGTAGTGTAGCAGATATGTTGCCATAGCAAAAATCTTCTCCAGTAGCATTAACAACACTTATGTATTTTTAGCTCACCTGGCCTGAAAGGCCAAGTGAGCTTATGTTGTGGCGACCGTCCGTCGTGTGTCCGTCATCCGTCGTCCGTCCATCAACTTTTCCTTTAAAACGACTTCTTCTCAAGAACCTCTGGGCCGATTTCAATTATATTTGGCAGGAAGCATCCCTAGGGCATAGCGATTCAAGTTTGTTCAAATGAAGCCGATCGGCCAAAATCCAAGATGGCCGCCAGCCAAAACGGCCGATTTTTAGAAACACTAAAAAATCTTCTCCGAAACCGCTGGAGGAATTGATTCAAAACTCATAACACATCATCTATTGCAACGGTAGACCCAAGTTTGTTCAAGGCAACCTGATTGGCCTGTTTGCCTGGCGGCCATCTTGGATGACCTAGTTTTCGCGAAAATGACTTCTCCCGAACCGCTGAAGAGATAGGTCTGAAATTTGGTAAATATGCTTAGGGACCAAGGTCAATTCAACTTTGTTCAAGGGGGGTTCGTACGTTAAAAAACATGGCCGCCATCAACCAATCAAAATTTAGCGTTTGTTGGTCATTTTGGCTTTTTTTTGTATTTGATGTATTTTGATGGCGAAAATTGGCTTATATATGCTTATCAGTGTGGCGAGTTCAAATATGCCACTTTCGAGACTATCGGATAAACGGTTTGGCTGCCATCTTGGTTTGTTTTCCCGCCATAGGCTCCCATAGTAAAGCAATGGGCCCATAGTAAAGCAATGGGGAATTCTTTAAACGACTTCTTCTCAAGAACCACTGGGCCAATTTCAATTATATTTTGGAGGAAGCATTCATGGGGCATAGAGTTCTAAGTTTGTTCATACGAAGCGGATCAGTCAAAATCCAAGATGGCCGTCGGCCAAAATGGCTGATTTTTAGAAACACTAAAAAATCTCCGAAACCGCTGGAGGAATTGATTCAAACACATCATCTGTGGCAGCCATAGACCCAAGTTTGTTCAAGGCAAACTGATTGGCCAGTTTGCTTGGTGGCCATCTTGGATGACCTAGTTTTCGGGAAAACGACTTCTCCAGAACCACTGAAGGGATGGAGCTGAAATTTTGTAAATATGCTTAGGGACCAAGCGCCTTTCAAGTTTTATGGCAAGGGAACTTGATTGGTCAAATGGTTCGGTGGCCATCTTGGTTGACCTAGTTGTAGTGAAAATTACTTATTTTCCAGAAGCGCTGAAGGGATCGGGCCGAAATTTGGCAGATATGATTAGGGCCTAAGGGCCATTAAAGTTTGTTCAAGAGAAGTTGAACCGTCAAAAAACATGGCTGCCATGGGCCAATAAAAATATGGCATGTTTGGTGGCCATATTGTATTTTTTTATTTGATGGATTTTGAGGCCGAAATTGTTTTTGTATGTATTTTTGGGTATTCTGATCTTAAATTTGTAATTTTCGAAACTGTCGGATGAATGGTTTGCTGGCCATCTTGTTGAGAAAGAGCATTCTAGTGTTAGATATGCAATGGCGACCGTCCGTCGTCTGGCGTCCGTCAACTTTTCTTTTAAACAACTTCTCAAGAACCACTGGGCCGATTTTCATTATATTTGGCAGGAAGCATCCTTAGGGTATAGGGATTCAGGTTTGTGCAAACGGGGCCGGTCAGCCAAAATCCAAGATGGCTGTCTGCCAAATCGGCCGATTTTGAGAAATGTGTTTGAAAATCTTCTCGGAAACTGCTCAGGGGATCGATTCAAAATTCATGGAATATCATCTAGACGTGTAGCTGAACCAAGTTTGTTCAAGGGAACTTGATACTCCATATGGTCCGGCGGCCATCTTGGATGACTTACTTTTCGCGAAAGCGACTTCTCAAGAACCACTGAATGGATCGGGCCCAAATTTGGCAAATATTATTAGCTCACCTGGCCTGAAAAGCCAAGTGAGCTTATGTTGTGGTGACCGTCCGTTGTGTGTCCGTCCATCCGTCCGTCAACTTTTCCTTTAAACGACTTCTTTTCAAGAACCGCTGAGTCAATTTCAATTATATTTGTCAGGACGCATCCTTAGGGCATAGGGATCCAAGTTTGTTCAAATGAAGCCAATCGGCCAATTAGGCCGGTAGCCATCTTGGATTTTGGCAGATTTTTAGAAATGTCTTTAAAAAATCTTCTCCGAAACCGCTTGAGGGATTGAAGGAAACCTCATGAAATATGATCTAGGGCAAGAGCTCAACCAAATTTGTTCAAGGGAACTTAATTGGTCAAATAATTTGGCATCCATCCTGGTTGACCTAGTTTTAGCAAAAATAACTTCTCCAGAACCGCAGAAGGGATCAGGCCGAAATTTGGCAGATATGATTAGGGACTAAGGGCCAGTAAAGTTTGTTCAAGAGAAGTTGATCCGTCAAAAAACATGGCCGCCATGGGCCAATCAAAATATAGCCTGTTTAGCGGCCATATTGGATTTTTTTATTTGATGGATTTTGAGGCCGAAATTGGGTTTATATAGGTTTTTTGGTATTCTGATCTCAAATTTGCAATTTTAAAAACTGTCGGATAAACGGTTTGGCCGCCATCTTGGATCATTTTCCCGCCAAAAGCTCCCATACTAAAGCAATGGGAAATTAAAAATATCTTCTCAAGAACTGCTGGGCCGATTTCAATTATATTTGGCATGAAGCATCCTTAAGGCATAGCGATTCAAGTTTGTTCAAATGAACCCGATCGGCCAATTTGGCCGGCGACCATCTTGGATTTTGGGCGATTTTTAGAAATGTCTAAAAATCTTCTCCCAAACCATTTGAGGGATCGATTCAAAACTCACGAAATATGATCTAGGGTAAGCGCTGAATCAAGTTTGTTCAAGGGAACTTGATTGACGAAATGGTTCAGCGGCCATCTTGGATGACCTAATTTTCACAAAAATGACTTCTTCCCCAGAACTGCTGAAGCGATCAAGCCGAAATTTGTGATATATAATTAGCCACTAAGGGCGATTAAGATTTGTTCAAGAGAAGTTGATTTGTCGAAAAACATGGCCGCGATGGACCAATCAAAATATAGTGTGTTTGGAAGCCATATTGTATTTTTTTATTTGATGGATTTTGAGGCCGAAATTTGTTTTATATAGGTTTTTGGGTATTCTGATCTCAAATTTGCAATTTTCGAAACTGTCGGATAAACGGTTTGGCAGCCATCTTGGATCATTTTCCTGCCAAAAGCTCCCATACTAAAGCAATGGGAAATTTAAAATGTCTTGAGAACTACTGGGGTGATTTGAATTATATTAGGCCGGAAGCATCCTTATGGAATAGTGATTTCATTTTGTTCAAATGAAGCCGATCGGCCAATTTGGCTGGTGGCCATCTTTGATTTCGGCCGATTTTTAGAAATGTCTTGAAAAATCTCGTTCTCCGAAACCGCTTGGGGAATCGATTCAAAACTTATGAAACCTCATCTAGGCAAAGAGGTCAGCCAAGTTTGTTCAAGGCAACTTGATTGACCGAATGTTTCGGCAGCCATCTTTAATGACCTAGTTTTCCCGAAAAGGACTTCTCCAGAACCGCTGAATGGATCAAGCCAAAATTTGGGAGATATGATTAGGGACTAAGGGCCATTAAAGTTTGTTCAAGGGATGTTGCTCCGTCAAAAAACATGGCCACCGTGGGCCAATCAAAATATAGCACATTTGGCGACCATATTGTTTTTTTATATTTGATGAATTTTGAGGCCGAAATTGGTTTTATATAGGTTTTTGGGTATTCTGATCTCAAATTTGCAATTTTTGAAACTGTTGGATAAATGGTTTGGCGGCCATCTTGGATCACTTTCCCGCCAAAAGCTCCCATGCTAAAGCAATGGGAAATTAAAAATATCTTCTCAAGAACTACTGGGCCTATTTCAGTTATAATTGGCATGAAGCATCCATAGAGATTGAAGTTTCCTCAAACGAACCCGATCGGCCAATTTGGCCGGCAACCATCTTGGATTTCGACCGATTTTTAGAAATGTCTTTAAAAATCAGCTCCCAAACCATTTGAGGGATCGATTCAAAACTCACGAAATATGATCTAGGGTAAGCGCTGAATCAAGTTTGTTCAAGGGAACTTGATTGACCAAAGGGTTCAACGGCCGTCTTGGATTACCTAGTTTTCACAAAAACGACCTTCCCCCCAACCCTTGCTGAAGCGATCAGGCCAAAATTTGTGATATATAATTAGCAACTAAGGGCGATTAAGGTTTGCTCAAGAGAAGTTGCTCCGTCAAAAAACATGTCCGCTGTGGGCTAATCAAAATGTAGCGTGTTTGGCGGACATATTGTATTTTTTTATTTGATGGATTTTGATGCCGAAATTGCTTCTAACTATGTTTTTGGGTATTCTGAGCTCAAATTTGCAATTTTCTAAACTGTCGGATAAACGGTTTGGTGGCCATCTTGCATAATTTTCTTGTCAAAAGCTCCTATGCTTAAGCAATGGGAAATTTAAAATGTCTTCTTAAGAACTACCAGGCCGATTTCAATTATATTTGGCAGGAAGCGTCCTTAGGGCATAAGGATCCAAGTTTGTTCAAATGAACCCGATCAGCCAATTTACCCAGCAGCCATTTTGGATTTCGGCCAATTTCAGGAAATGTCTAAATCTCCGAAACCACTTGCGGAATCTTCATCTAGGCCATGAGGTAAGCCAAGTTTGTTCAAGAGGACTTTATTTACCAAATGGTTCGACGACCATCTTGGACGACCTGGTTTTCACGAAAATGACTCCTTCAGAACCGCTGGGATCACGCCAAAATTTGGGCCATTAAAATTTGTGCAAGGGAAGTTGATCCATCAAAAAAACATGGGCGCCGTGGGCTAATCAAAATGTAATGTGTTTGGCGGCCATTTTGCACTTCCAAAAATGTCCACCAACTCATTTAAAAGACTGCTAAACCACCCACCAACAATTTTGACAAAAATTGATGGTGCTCCAGGTGAGCGACACAGGCCCCTTGGGCCTCTTGTTCAGATCTAGATTGATTTTCTTCTCCCACAGTTTCGATCCAGACCAGGCCCGAATATCCGCATATGATATAAATTTCAATAATTCTTTTAGTTTTCATTTACATGCAAAACAATTGTCTGTCTGTCTGTCTGTCTGTCTGTCTGTCTGTCTGTCTGTCTGTCTGTGTTTGTTTGTTTGTTTGTTTTCACTATTTCATAGGAAATTAAGCTTGAAACAATGCCTGACACTGGTCATAGTTTGGATCAAATCCAGGATTCTCTCTATGGCAGCAACATCTTTCAGTCAAATTATTGTCAAAATAACTATATTTGAATCGAATATGACGTATGAATATTGCATGCTGGGTAAATTACACTATTGCTACATGTATAAGTACATAAGGAGATTTAACCATTTAATGGTCAACCCGGCCAAAAATGGCCTTTGCAGGGATCTTGAGGAATGTTCCTTTGCAGGTTAGGAGAAAACTATTGTTGAAATTTTACTGGAATGACTGGCTCGATGACAGAGCCAGTCATTCCAGTGGTAAATTTTCAAAAATGGTCTCTTGGCCTGCAAAAGGACATTGAATAAGACCATTTTTAGACTTCACCAAATTTGACCATTAAAGGGTTAAAGAGGAGCTCAATAAGCATAGATGTCTTTTTGCCTTTAAACCCTTGAAATGCCAGTAATCCATTTTCAAAATAACTATACATGAAAGCTGGTGAATATTTTTAAAGTTTCAAAGCTGCCATAGCTCCCAGCTGAAATTAGTTTCACAATATTCAACAGAATATTCCCTGTATTATAAGTAATTTGTCAATTCTGGTCTTTCGAGGGTTTAGAGGTTAATACAACTTCATGTCATGATGGGGGGAGGGGGGGGATGGGGTGGAGGAGGGATGGGGGGGGGGGGGCTGGGGTGATACGATGTGCTTCTTTATGACATAACCACCGGACATAAATAACAGCTTTTGGCTTTAAAATGTCTCATTTTAAACAGGTTTAGCTACATATATTTATTAGATTATGTGCCTATAAAATTTTATGTGGCCACTAAATCCAATTATTTTCAAAATGTATCATCAAAGCAATAGATTTTGGGCCGTTTTAACTGGGGGTTTTTTCCCACAGTTTTGGACTTAAACTTTCTCATGTATTTTGCCAGTGTACTTTAGGTTAAGGTTTTTAAATCCACTGATTTTTCAACAATGGTTAATTTTTCTGTATTATACAGGGATGCAATCTGCCTAACAGCATATTTCATTTTGTCATTTTAACTTTTTTTTTCACGGTTTTGGACTTTGAACTTTAAGTTTTTTTATGAACCATTCTTTGTCAACAATGGCTCACCGGATATGGAGAAAAGTTTTATAACATTAATATGTACTATGTTATCCACATCATTACCAATTTCTCCAGCTTTTTCAGTTTTGGACTTTTTTCATGGTTTTTGGGTTAAGGTTGTTTATGGACCATGTAACTCAACTGTGGTCATTCTGATTTCAATGAAGCTACAGAAGTGTTCTATGCAATACAGGGATACGATCTGCATCATTACTGATATAATTTTGGGCAATATTTAGTACTTTTTCCACGGTTTTGAGAACTTGAAATTTATTCATGTTTTTTGGTTTTTGGGGTATAGTTTTTTATGGACCAGTCATTTTCAACAATGGCTCACCAGATATCAACACAATTTTATGACAGAGTTATATACTATGCAGAGGTACTAACTGCATAATTACTAGTTTCATTTTGGAAAAAAGTTTCACGATCAGACTAACCGCAGTTTGGTAAAATCTTTGATGCTTTTTTTTTTTCTTCCTTACACTTGTTTGTTGGTGCCTTACTGAATATGTGTACTACGAACCATGCCACGTTTGCTTTGGCAATCCACACTATCCATGCTGTTACATTCTTGTTGAATGTAGAAGTTGCCTGATTTGTGTATTACATATGTAGATGCCATACTGAATATAGATTGTACTACTCATAGTCATTGCTAATATTGACAGGTGTGGCTGGGAGTAGTGGAGGGTATAGGGATCCTCATGTAATAAATGCATGCACTCCTCTTGTTTTTATTAGCTCCTACCACGCCAAAAGATGTCAAATCTATCTCAAACTCGGGTGATAGTAGTGTCGATGTCCAGTGGAAATTTGATATCAATATGGGCCGTGTTGCCAAGTTTCGAGTCATATTATCTACAGCATCTGGCACGTCTGGTGACAAGACGGTAACGAAGGTAGTGGATTATTCAGTTGATCACTCAGAACAATACAAAACCAACTTTCAGACAGACATTACGCCCGGTGAGAACTACACATTTATGGTGACATCAATTTCGTATGATACAAACTCAAAAGAAAACTACATTGGATCACTAATTGTTCGTAAGTGCATCTTGCAAAGTCCTACGTAGAATAAAGTCTAAGATTGTCAAAAACAATGAAATATTAAAAAAAGTGTATGTCGATTTGCAGGCCAAGAGAAGGCTAGTTTTAAAATTCTACCACAGATAGCTGGCTCAATTATCGAACCAGGCATTCCAGTGGTATATTTTCAAATCTATTCTCTTAGCCTGCAAATGAGGATTCCTGAAAATCTTTGAAGAGGCTGATGTTGGCCGGTTAAACCTGTGTCTCCTTAAAATAGTTATAAAATGATAGTCTGGACCACACCCTTCTTTGGAGGGTAGTGAAGCAAGTGTCACCCACAAGCAACCAAGCAAGAAATCTGACTAGACCGGCCCCAGGGTATCTAGCAGCTCCCAGCCATAGCATGCATGGGCGAGGTACCACACACTGATTACAGCTGATCTATGCCACTTGGGCTGACCCCACCCCAGGCTGGGCCCCACCACCGTCCCCTACCCATGGCTGCTGCTTCAAAACAGTTTCAAAGCAGTTCAAGCAGTTTCCAAACAGACTACCCATTGAACTGTTGTTCCATAGGCAGCACCTGTCTCATGCCGCCATATGCGGCTCTTCAGACCTCAGACTTATGACCTTGAAACAAGCTTTCCTGTTTTTATTCCCATCACATCAATGCTAAGATGTCTTGTGGAGCTTCGCAGAGCTGGACGTGGTGGTATGCCTTTGCTAAAGACTCGGGTACTGGAGTTATGCTTTATGGGCACATTAAAATATTACACTATTTGCAGAATGGTGCTCAAAAAGATGTATTGATCCAATGGATTCATCTATTCAGGTAGTAGCTGATTTCCTCTGTCACCTCTATGATGCCTATAGCCTCAAGCCTAACTCTATTGCTGGTTATAAGTCAGCTTTAATGTCTGTTATTCCTTGCTTGGCTAAGAGGGGAAGTGATGAAGTAAATACATTAAATGTATTAATTAAAGGCATGGGCAATCTAAGACCAAGGAATCCACCTGTGATTCCGTCTTGGAGTTTATCGCTAGTGCTTCAAGTACTAGGTGATAAGCCGTTTGAACCACTTAGTTCCATTTCTATGAAACTATTAACACTGAAGACTGTGTTTTTAATTGCTGCGGCCTCGGCTAGGCGTAGGAGTGAAATTCATGCCTTATCAGCCGAGGATGACCGTTTTGTGGTTTCAGGGGAAGGCCTTAAGCTGCTACCTAGGATTAATTTCTTGGCTAAAAATCAGTCGTTGAAATATCCAGGTCAACCTATTGTTTTGCCTGCTTTAACTAGATATGATCCTAATTCTAAAGCATGGTGTCCCGTCCGGGCGCTTCGCCGGTACAAACAACGTACGGCGGAGTGGCGCACCGACCAGTCGGCGTTATGGTTGTCATATATTGAACCCCATGGCAGGGCTTCTAAGGACACCATTTCCAGGTGGATTGTAGAATGCATTCAGTTTTGCCATAAATCCGCCACCGGGAAGCAGGTTGACGTGGCCAAGGCTCACAGTGTCCGCGGCGTAGTGACATCCACTGCCCTATTTAATGGGGTCCCTGTGGATGATATTATGTCGGTGGCTCAGTGGCACTGTGAGTCAAGTTTTACAGACCATTATCTCCGTGACACCTCTAATCCTCTCGCCTTGTCGATTTTGAAAAAATAACTAGGCATATATTTTTGATGGGGTTTCCTCATTGCTTATATATTTCACAATTAATTTATGGAAACAACCACTAATTTGGGACTGCATCGTTCTTCACCAATGGGAAGAGGATGTCAGCAGCCATTTTCAACAAGGTCAGTCTTGTGTATGTGTTGTCCATTGTTGATTGTCTTGTCACGTTACCCGTTATTAATATGATGATGGTTTTGTGTATTTATGTGGTTCATTGTTGAGAGTATACGAAAATGGAGTTTTTTCGTCTCTGTCCTGTAGTACATGGCACTTGTACGTAGAGAGCGTATAGGACATTGAGGTCATTCGACTCTTCCTCCCAGGAAGGAGGGGGGGGCAGCGCATATGACATTCGGTCATCTCTCATACATCGGGGGTGTTATCCGATGGTTAGTCAAATCCTGACTGTTTTTTCATACAGTTTCAGAAGTTTAAGTGCCTTAAACGCAGAAAAGCGTATAGGGATGAGCTGGTCTTTTGACCTCGCCTCCCTCCCGCCGAATTCACTGTCGAATTCTGGCAATATCAAAAGTATTAGGGAGGTAAGTATACTCTTGATGTGAAATAAACGAAATCAAGGATTTCTTTTTTCACGAGAGAGTTGGTACTTACCTCCCTAGATACGGACCCGGCCTCTCCACCCCACAGAGGCTCGGTCTTCAGGCTCTTTATAGTTGCATGTGTATCAGCCAATAAATTAGTCAGAGGAAGTGCTAGTCTGCGCATGCGCGGTGGTGGGGCTGGCATCCGCCAGACTACGCTCTGACTCCCTGCCCAGTAGGGGCACCTAACTGTTTTAATCTGAGTGTTTATTGAGTGAAAGCCAATATTTAGCAATATCAAAAGTATTAGGGAGGTAAGTATCAACTCTCGTGAAAAAAGAAATCCTTGATTTCGTTTAATATCAGGCAGGCTTGGGCCCAGCTCCGAGAGGATTCGTCTCACCATGTCGTACACATGGAATCTGAGACAGCTGACAATGAGCACAGCTTCAGGTGTACCAGAATAGGAATGCAGTAAGCTGGCGCTGACTCCACATCCTGCTGTGGTGGGCCAGGCAGCACAATTCAGCTGTTGGTTCCAGAATGAGAGATTCGGGCATACCATCAAGGTGTGTCCTTCGCATCCTTGATGGTGACTGTGTGGTTGGTCAGTGGTCGTGGATTGATGGAAAAGCTGATGCGGGACCTCCCATCGACTGTGATGATGATCAGTGTTAGGTCTGGAAGATGATCCAACAGACCACGTAGTCGGCCAGTCAAGAGTGTACCCAGGAGGCGCGGTTGGCTTTGGATGATCGTCATGAGGTTCACGGATTCACTGGGATGGCCATCTATCGTAGTCATCTTAAAACAGCAAACTATTTCACATCGTAGAGATCCATGATGCGGTCCCGCCACAGCATTTCTAGCTCATTCACGTTTACACGCCCACTGGTGCCTTTGCGGTATTGCTGCTGCACTTTTGGTATCTCTGTGCGATATAGGGGTTGGAGCTTCAGCATACGGTTGTACTCGTCATCACTGACCTGACCTCGAGAGCTTTACCAACTGATTCTCTGTGCTGGTGTCACATACTTAGCATGCTTCTCCCGTATCCTGGTGATCTGGTGCTGTCCAACTGCCAACCCAGTGGCCAGGACAGGGTGGCGGCAAGGGTCACTCCACCCAGCGGGATAGCAACTGTTGCACCCGTCCCTGTAACAAGGGTGGCGATGGCCGCCACACAAGCACTGGGTCCAGTCACCCCAGCAGCTGTGGTTGTGCGTGCGAGACTGTTGTAGGATGTTTTATGCCGCATGAAAATTCTGTTGTACCTTTCTGCCTCATGGACAAGATTCTGCCCGATACTGTCGATCTGCTGTAGTCGCCAGCCATAGATTGTACTCATCAGGCACAAAGGTGGATTATAGTTCAGGTTGCTTTCATGACTGATTTAGCCATGGTGTATAGTAGAGCTGGGCGGTCTCCCGATAAAACCGGGAAAATCGCGATATTATTATTATTGTTATCGTTATCGTCTCATTTCTAAAAAATGCCAATATCGTCAAATACTGTCAGTGACGGTATTGACAATTTACATATTGTAATAATTTGATAATAAAGCATTTCATGTGAATTTGACGAGTCTGGTCTCTTCATTTCCGTGTTCATGGTAGTCAAAAGCAATCATTTTCGGCACTATTATTGCAGTAAATATATGTCCATGTGTTATATACATAGCCCTACTGTTCTTAGTATAGTTATCCTTCCATGCTCAATTAAATGTTGTTCCAACGAAGACAAGTTAAATCTGAAAATCGTAGTTGCTGACAACGTTGAATACACAAAATAGCAGCCATTTGTAAAACACAAATAAACTTAACTCAGCCTCATTTTGATTATATTATTGGAATACCACCTTCGCTTTCCATAGCTGATGACGCGATTGACGTCATTACAAGGGAATAAATAAAACATCGACCATCCAAATATCCTAGTGGGATAAATTCACTCGCTAACTATGATGGCGTTTTGATCAGTCTACCAGCAATACCATTGATATGCTGAATGCGCTAAAGGCAGCCGCAATATGAATGAAACAAGCCAGGCTGATCATGACAATAATTTCCAATCAAATTGTCTCCAAAATATTTAGCTAAAATCGGACAAGTTATTAATAACTAATAACCTCTTAGGTTATCTTTTCTAGAAGACAGCAGATCTTATAGCGTGGAATGTGTTGTATTCACTAATTTCACGCGTTCTGGGTCATTGGCTCAGGCGACTATTGCGCAACCGATCTATAGGGCTATGATTTAACCACTTTCAAGACGAATGCAGAGGCTTTATGGAAATATAATTCAAAGGAAATAATAAATAAAGAGCTGATTAGGTTGAAAACTTTATGACCCAATAGTTGTTACTGACATCGACAGCAACAACTTTGAGTCAAATTGTTTTGAAATAATCTGTATAAATAGCTGATGATTATTTATTTTCACACCCTCCGGTAAGTCCAGTTTATAGGATGAAGTGTGTGATTGACTTTCATGCCGGTCGACAATGTTCTAAAGGGGTGGAATGGGGGCTGGGCGGACAGGTGGGGTTGATTAGTCAATTCCTTCTAAAACTTGACCATTTTCAATAATTAACCATTCAGTACCAAAATTTTGCACGTCAAGTATAATAATTTAATCAGTGATTGACGATTCTTATCTACAATTCTACATTCTCTATTTTATTGCTAAAAAAAATTCTGGTCATTTTGTTATCTTTATACACGCATACACGCGCGCAGCTGATCACGTCTTCAGACCTGGTTTGTCCATTAATTGATCATGTGCCTAATCACGTGGTCTTTCTCGCGGAGCATTCATTATAAGCTTTCAATAGTAATAATAAAAACAGCTGATTGTGAATGCTTCACTAAACATTTCACCCGATTATGACCTGGTTAAAACCAATGAAAGATACTTGATGCTTTTAACCAATCAGATTGGACCCTTGGGATTTCCCTTGGAGATTCCTGCGCACACAGTGACGGAATTAAGGCCACTTATGCGCATCTTCCGCTTCACAATGACAAAGTAAAACGCAAAAAGGCGAGAAAAAATATTTTATTTGGTGCTGAAACAAATATAATACAAAGTGTAGGCTTTGTTTGTTTATACATCTAAAAAGGATACCTATTCATAGATTGGCCATATTAACCCTATCATATCCAAAATTATTCCAAATACCGCGATATTAGTAGTTATCGCGGTATTTTTCACAGATACCGTTATCGTCATCCCAATGACAATACCGCCCAGCTCTAGTGTATAGGGCTTAAGCTCGAGCTAGCTCTGCATCACCAGTAGAATCTGCCGATGGGTCATCATGGGATTCCTCTCGGGTAACCTAGCAGAAGCGTGTGAGCTTTTTGGTGTGGAGACATACCTCTCTTTGGCACCAGTCATCCAGCTCTTGCAGTGCCAGTAGCGTTTTGAGCCGTGACATCTGGAACTTCACCTTGTCCCTTCGGTAGTACTCCCCATGTTGTGCGCTTTTCTTAGGTTTATGCTCCTCCACCCTCTCCTCTTTACAGTATAAGTATATTCTACAGGCTCGTCAACAGAGATCTCTCACACTCATCATCTGTGATGGCCTACTGAGGCATGTATGACTCTCCTGTGGTCTCATTCTTTGGATTTATAGTTCCGTCATCTCCCTGTCATTACCACTGCTCCTGCTGTAGTCGCTCATCTTCTTTTTGCCTGTAGGCTTATCTGTACCATCTCAGAGGTGTGTGGATGAGTTGACTCCTCTATCTCCTTTTTCAACAGCTCATCAAAAGTTGTATATGTCTGGTATGATATCATATTGATAGCTCAGTGAGTAGCATCATCGTAAACTCTAGAGGCATCCGACCGCCCATCTGTGCGGAAGAAGCGATTCATTCTCGAGCCTCTGATTGAGGTGTCGGAGACAATGGTTACAGATGTCAACACCCTGGTTGCTGACCAGTTTCCAACTGGTCACGCTAGCTAGGGACAATACCCCCACCGATGACACATGCTGTACTGTTGACCTTGTCAAAGTATCTGCAGGTCATGTTCGGGAAGAATGAAATGTGGTATCACCCTGGCCCTGGAGGCAGATGGCAAACATGGTTGCGGCTATATAGGCCCCCGGCAGTTAATGACCTTAAAGTCACCCCACTCTCTACTGTTGTGAAAAAGGATGGCATCGTCCGAAAGCTTTATAACTGCAGGCCATCCTTCTTGAGCTTGTGACAGAAAGACACATCAGGTATCATGAGTTAGTCTGAGCAATCAGAATTGTTGTTGTTTGGCTTATAGTCTAGGGGATGAAGTATCAAACTGATCAATTAATTTCGCTAAACACCTTTACCTCTTACCCTATAATCTTAATACCACAGCATCTGAAAAGTGTTATGATGGTGAAATTAGAGCCACGGGTGAAGTGCAGGAAGAGGAAATAAAAGAACAATCAGCTTATTAATCCAACAGTGGTGAACTTACTAAGTTTGATACAAGGGAATGAGATTTAGAAATATAGTGGGGGAATCTTAGTCCACCATCATTACTAAGAAATAATTCCCATGGGAATTCATCAAACCAAATTTATTCTATATTTGCAAAATAATTCCTAAATGGATACAGAAAACCAAATCTGTTCCTTCTATAAAATGATTTTGCTTCTCATAATCTACTCCTTAGGTATTAGTTTCAAAATATTCAACAAGATTTTTACTTTAGGATTTCAAACTGACGCGGTGTTAGGGTCAAAATAAGGGTATAATCTACTTTTACAGGGATCTACATACAAACAGGTGAAGTTTCATCTCAGAAGAAATCTTAATAACCAATGCTTTAAAAGAAACAAAACACAAAAACAAATTAACATTCTTTCTATTCTAACATTCACACGACAACATTTAATGATTATTGACTGAATAAATGGTAAGACGAATGACTAAGTTGAATAGAATGAATTATTCAATTACTAGCATTTTACCTATGACGAAAGACTTAATGGGTCATCAGAAATTTGATTATTATTATTAATAAAATTTGTTGAAAATAATCAAATCATAGACATCAGATAAACTCAGTGAAAATTAATAAACGACTATGGGCCCATAGATATATCTATATTGAATCTATAAATACTACTCTGATAGGTCATATGAATAAGTGTATATGCAATTAATGTTCGTGTGTGCGTTCGCTTATGGGCATTACCTACTGATTTAACCTCATCCAGCTCAATAGTAAATAAATAAATAAATAAAATAAAATAAAATTGATTTCATATTATTATTGGAAAGTGTTCATTTTATCTAGCTGTATTTTCAGTCTGTCATGAGTTTGATGAGAATATAACTATCTCCAAAAAAGTTGAAATCGCTGTTCGAAAACTGGTTCTTATTGACGAATGATCGTAAATAGGCACTATAGCTTTGATTAATAAATAAATATAACTCCTCCCGTGATGATGATTAAATATTCACCAATCTGTGCATGAAAAGAACCCTGAATATGAACGAATCCATTGATGTTTGTATGGTCAAGTCTTTTCCTTCGAGATTGACATTTTTACAAAGGCAAATCCGAAAATGATGTAACCGTTTTAAAGGGGTAGTCTGTATAATGACTTTTGAAGATTTTTGATGAATCAGAATAGCATGGTTGGTGATATGAAGATCAAAACGATTCGATGACATTGATTTACTGTAGGAAATGTTAATTCAGGACTGATATATGGCGACAACTATCTATTGGATACATGTTCAGTGTGGTTGTATTGGATCAGTATTGAACTGGGTGACGACGATGTTGTGATGACTACGCTACGTGACTGCTACGTATTGTATGGACAATGATTATGATGATATCATGCAATTTCCATTATCTTAGTGAAGCAGTTTATGAACTATGAATACTGTAGAGTGAGTTCAAGATTGAGGCCAGAAAACAGAAATGTTTATTGACATTTGCTATGGTTACCAATATAAAACATTCTGTATACTGATATCATTTTGGTAACCTTTGTACTATGGCTAAACTTCTGTGTCACACAATTAATGTACTCATGGTACCGGACCCGACGTTGATGACGAAGTTGACGAACAAGACGAGGAAGACGATAATGGTGACGACAATGAAACGAGACGATCTTCACATAACTGACATTAACTGGCGCTCTCATTCTCGCTTCATGATTTCAACGTCTGTACATTATTTACAAGTGAGACAGGCGATCTTCTTCAGATTTCAAACATTATCCATTACGGATCTTGTGTCTGCCTTTTTAGATGACATCGGCCTGACTGAAGTATAAACCGTGCAAAAGCCTCAAGTGAATCCAGTCACATGACTGAGTAATTTATCTAGAATCATTAGCGAGGTTAAAGGGGCTCTACATGCCTACGCTGTAAACATTACAAACTGATTTCATATTTTTAAAATCCACATGTATAAAACTGACCACATCAAATAGACAATAAAATGTTGAAGGGTCTATGTTTATAATCTGATTATTACAAAATCTCATTTCACAAAATCTCATCTCCATTCTATTCATTGTTTTCATGCCATGACCCCTGAAATATTCTAATGGAAATGTGCGATGAGCCACAGCATAAACCTACCTAAGTGATCATAAATGAGACAATTGCCAACAAGTAGATGAGAGCGGGAGGTGGTTGGGGGTGGGGGTGAAGCAAAGATATGATAACATGAAATAGGACTACATGGTGCAGGGAGATACGTTGAATGGCGGGGTAGAGTGTATATTAGTATTGAAGTGTTCATTTAGATGCTACACCTCTGATACACTCACCTTAACCTCCTTACAATCCAACCTACATGTAGCTATATGCCCATACGCCTGCATATACTGGTCACACATGACTTTTGAATCAAATGATTCCAAAGACAGGTGATACCTCCTCACAACCTATATAGGGCAGGATGGCATAACCCTAGTTGCGATGGGTCATAGCGTTGGGGTCACTGGAGGAAAGCTCCTGCTGTGTCGGCCCTTTGATGGACCAGAGGAAGCTGTCAACATTCAGGAGAGCATCCTGCGCATAGAGGGTGTGTCACACTCCTCGAAGGCGAAGGCCTCAGTAAAGCTGGTAACGCATTTTGTAATAGAACTGCGTATTCTTGGTGATGGTAAAGTGAAGCAGTTAACACCCGCCCCTGATATGATGAAGATCGGCATCGAGGCCATCACAGGGCTCAATCTGACACAGATTTTCCGTAACGGGTTCACTCTCTAGTTTAACCCTCCATATATAGGCCCAAGATGTTTGTTCTACTTATGATACTGCTCATACCTGTGGTGGCTGCCTCACAGACAGCCGTGATATTAGATGCTAAGTGGGCACACTTCCGAGATGAGCCTAACCTCTACCGCGCCCATTGACGGAAAAACAATGGCAACCACTTGATTTATCTCCTGTAGTGTAGTTGATGCGAGAATAGTGGTTGGAAAGAGAGTGGTTCCTGGCACCCCATTCCTCGCGGTGGCTCTAAGGGCCAAGTGATTTATGTTTGAGTGGCTTGTCATTACCACCCTGGTAGGGGTTGGGGCGACAATGGCATACCACTTGATGTATCTCCTGCAGTGGAGCTGCTGTGGAGTTTAATTTATCAATGCTATTTTATATACTACTAGACTTATAGTGTTTTGTTCCACTGTTTCTTGGATATTCATTAGAGGTTAATCATGTGTTGGTATCTCAGTCCATATTTTGGACTCTTTATAGCGTGCCGACACTTGTACAAATCTTAGTCCCGTATTAGATGACTTCCGGATACTTGTGAGATCACTACTTCTTCACACTGATGACTGTTTGTCTACACGGCGGAACTGATACTAATTCAAATGTGTATAGTTATTAATCCTCTATCATGTGTATGTTATAAAATACTGTTTTTCATTGTACATATTTACCTGTCAGTTTTTTACCTGACTTTACGAAGGTATATTGTAATACCCTCCTCATCATCCATTTTGCCTGTAGCTCAACTTGTCAAGTCATCTCATGTTTGGTTAATCATACTGCATGCAAACTTGGACACATGCTTCTTTATAATGACATAAGCCAATGACATTGAGATCAAATGGCGAAGGTCAATGTGACATAATGACCTTGGGGGGTCACAAGATTAAAGGTTACGGTTTATGTTTAGCTCAATTTAGAACTTCATATATCATGTTTGGCATACTGGATACAAACCTGGACACTTACTTCCTTATAATAAGAGGACATTACACAATAACCTTGGCATCAAAACATCAAAGGTCAAGGTCATTGTGACATTGGTAAAAACTGTTTTTTTTAGCATTAAGATCTTGTGTTTAGCTCAACTTAGCAGTCAATATCTCATGTTTGGTTAATCTTATTGGACCCAATCTTGGACACATACTTCTTTATCAAGCGAGAAATTACACAATGACGTTGGGGCCAAAAGATGAAAGTTTAATATTAATGACTGTGGTAAGAAAATTAGTTTTCAGCATTAATATTATGAGTTTAGCAATGTCTTTCAGGATCAAAGATCAAGCTCATTGTGATCTTTGTTCAGCATTTCGCCATTTATATCTTATGTTTGCTTAATCAGACTGGATTAAAACTTGAACACATGCTTCTTTATAATGATAGGGCATGACACCTTGTAGTCAAAAGGGCAAAGGTCAAAGTCACTGGCTCGATGATAAAACTGTTTTTCAACATTAACACTGTGTGTTTAGCTCAACTTAGTATTTTAAAGCTCATGTTTGTTTAAACTTACAGGACTTACATTCTTCCTGATAATAACAGGGCATGACCGTCACCTTAGCTTCACAGTTCTTTACAAAGCCATAATGTCAAGCTTCCTTATAATAACAGGACATGACACAGTCACCTTAGCTTCATAGTTCTTTGCAAAGTCATAATGTCAAGCTTCCCTATAATAACAGGGCATGTCACAGTCACCTTAGCTTCATAGTTCTTTACAAAGTCATAATGTCCAGCTTCCTTCTAATAACAGGGCATGACACAGTCACCTTAGCTTCATAGCTCTTTGCAAAGTCATAATGTCAAGCTTCCTTATAATAACAGGGCATGACACAGCCACCTTAGCTTCATGGTTCTTTACAAAGTCATAATGTCAAGCTTCCTTATAATAACAGGGCATGACACAGTCACCTTAGCTTCATAGCTGTTTGCAAAGTCATAATGTCAAGCTTCCTTATAATAACAGGGCATGACACAGTCATCTTAGCTTCACAGTTCGTTGCAAAGTCATAATGTCAAGCTTCCCAATAATATTTGGGCGTGTCACAGTCACCTTAGCTTCCCAGTTTTTTGCAAAGTCATAATGTCAAGCTTCCCTATAATAACAGGGCATGACACAGTCACCTTAACTTCATAGTTCTTTACAAAGACATAATTTCAAGCTTCCTTATAATAACAGGGCATGACACAGTCACCTTAGCTTCATAGTTCTTTGCAAAGCCATAATGTCAAGCTTCCTTATAATAACATGGCATGACACAGTTACCGTAGCTTCTTCTTCTTTTCGTTCGCTGATCATACCGCCAGTCCTGTAAGTGACTATCGACATGATCATAAGCGTTAAGTGCGTGGATCCATGGTTTATTAGAGTGCGCCGTGCGGCCTGGAACCTCCGTCTTCAGCACTCGAGGTTTCTGTCAGGGTTACCTCACCCTTACCTCCTTTAGTCGCCTCTTACGACACGCAGAGGATACGGAAGGTGTATTCTAAGCCCCACCTACAGGGCAAAGTCACCTTAGCTTCATAGTTCTTTGCAAAGTCATAATGTCAAGCTTCCTTATAATAACAGGGCATGACACAGTCGGGCATGACACGGTCACCTTAGCTTCACAGTTCTTTGCAAAGTCATAATGTCAAGCTTCCCTATAATAACAGGGCGTGTCACAGTCACCTTAGCTTCACAGTTCTTTGCAAAGTCATAATGTCAAGCTTCCTTATAATAACAGGGCATGACACAGTCACCTTAGCTTCATAGTTCTTTACAAAGTCATAATGTCAAGCTTCCCTATGATAACCGGGCATGACACAGTCACCTTAGCTTTATAGTTCTCTACAAAGTCATAATGTCAAGCTTCCTTATAATAACAGGGCATGACACAGTCACCTTAGCTTCACAGTTCTTTGCAAAGTCATAATGGCAAGCTTCCCTATAATAACAGGGCATGTCACAGTCACCTTAGCTTCATAGTTCTTTACAAAGCATAATGTCAAGCTTCCTTATAATAACATGGCATGTCACAGTCACCTTAGCTTCACAGTTCTTTACAAAGTCATAATGTCAAGCTTCCTTATAATAACAGGACATGACACAGTCACCTTAGCTTCATAGTTCTTTGCAAAGTCATAATGTCAAGCTTCCTTATAATAACATGGCATGTCACAGTCACCTTAGCTTCACAGTTCTTTACAAAGTCATAATGTCAAGCTTCCTTATAATAACAGGACATGACACAGTCACCTTAGCTTCATAGTTCTTTGCAAAGCCATAATGTCAAGCTTCCTTATAATAACATGGCATGTCACAGTCACCTTAGCTTCACAGTTCTTTCCAAAGTCATAATGTCAAGCTTTCTTATAATAACGGGGCATGACACAGTCACCTTAGCTTTATAGTTCTCTACAAAGTCATAATGTCAAACTTCCTTATAATAATAGGGCATGTCACAGTCACCTTAGCTTCACAGTTCTTTACAAAGTCATAATGTCAAGCTTCCTTATAATAACAGGACATGACACAGTCACCTTATCTTCATAGTTCTTTGGAAAGCCATAATGTCAAGCTTCCTTATAATAACATGGCATGTCACAGTCACCTTAGCTTCACAGTTCTTTACAAAGTCATAATGTCAAGCTTTCTTATAATAACAGGGCATGACACAGTCACCTTAGCTTCATAGTTCTTTAGAAAGTCATAATGTCAAGCTTCCTTATAATAACAGGGCATGACACAGTCACCTTAGCTTCATAGTTCTTTACAAAGTCATAATGTCAAGCTTCCCTATAATAACAGGGCATGTCACAGTCACCTTAACTTCACAGTTCTTTACAAAGTCATAATGTCAAGCTTTCTTATAATAACAGGGCATGACACAGTCACCTTAGCTTCATAGTTCTTTGCAAAGTCATAATGTCAAACTTCCCTATAATAACAGGGCATGACACAGTCACCTTAGCTTCATAGTTCTTTGCAAAGTCATAATGTCAAACTTCCTTATAGTAACAGGGCATGACACAGTCACCTTAGCTTCATAGTTCTTTACAAAGCCATAATGTCAAGCTGCCTTATAATAACAGGGCATGACACAGTCACCTTAGCTTCATAGTTCTTTACAAACTCATAATGTCAAGCTTCCTTATAATAACAGGGCATGACACAGTCACCTTAGCTTCATAGTTCTTTACAAAGTCATAATGTCAAGCTTCCTTATAGTAACAGGGAATGACACAGTCACCTTAGCTTCATAGTTCTTTACAAAGTCATAATGTCAAGCTTCCTTATAATAACAAGGCATGACACAGTCACCTTAGCTTCATAGTTGTTTGCAAAGTCATAATGTCAAGCTTGATGGCTCCATCGCAACCACATTTCTGGTAATCTCTCAGTTCTTCTTTACATGTTCATGTTTTATGATAATTACCTGCTTTATTCTTTTAAAGCACTAATGTCTTCAAATTAAAGTTCAACACTAATGAAAGGTTAAGGTCACTTAACTTGGTGAAGATCCTTTTTAACATTAAACACTTAATAGCCTGTCAAGTTGTATGAATCGTATGTCTGCTATTTAATAAACATTCTGTTAAATATTTTGAAACTAATTTGACCGGGCGCTGTTACTGCAACTTTATAATGAAATGTTTACAATTCACTAATGATATCTGTTATGTTTTTTAAAGATCCAGCTGATGTTGGTGTGTTCAACTTTGCACAAGATATGAATCAAACGCTGATTGTACAATGGACCTTCTCATTAGATAAAGGTCGTGCTGAAACCTTCACAATAACAGTAAATGGACCTACAGGTCCTGATATGCAGAATGTGAGCTATTCCTCTGGTACAACAAAGTACAGCGCAGTGTTCCCCTCCCTTATACCTGGCGAGCGATATAACGTTTCGGCTAAAACTCATTCCTATACTCTAATGTCGCATTCTGTCGCTGCCTCTCCAGTCATTATCTGTAAGTACTTAATGTCAGACAAATACAATATGATTATTATATTACACCCTTAATGGTAAAAAATGTGTTAAGAAAATCCAAATATTGGCTTAAATTGAATTTCCTTTTGCAGGTTATGAGAAGAATATTTGAAGATGAACTCTTGGAATGATTGTATCGGTTATCGAGCAGGCATTTTAGTGGTAAATTTTCAAAATATTGAAAATTCTGAAATTAATTTAACTGGGAGCTGTGGCTACATATGGGAGCAACACCTCCCGGTCAAATTAGTTTCAAAGTATTCAATAGAATATTTATTAAGCTGCAAATTCACCAAAGACATACGATTCAGACAGTATTGTCAAACCTTTGCCACTTTCATGACAGACCTGCATTGCCTGAGCGTGACATCAGCTATCAAGTGACACAATTTGATCACAATCTCTGATACTTGTGTAGCAGATAAGAATGTTACATTGTGTTTTGTGTGATTGGCCAGTATACAGTCAATATATGCATGGTGCTCAAAGCAGTGGACTTTTCCAGTTTATTCATCAATCATATGACATCATAATGAACTACGTAATCTGTAGGAGGATGTCATAATCAATTATGACATGAATGACTCGATTTAGTCCTTCTTAAACACTTAATAGTCCGACACATTGTATGAATTGTATATCTACTATTTAATAAACATTTTGTCGAATATTTTGAAACTAATTTGACTGGATCCTGTATAGTTTTCTGGAAATTGATAGCTGTGGGTTGAGCTTAGCTACAGATGGGGGTGGGGGCCTGTAGCTAAAACTGGAAAGGTCCATTGGGGCACACAGATACAGCTATGTTCGGTGGTAATTTGAATTCTTTAGCATAAGACCTCGCTTACCTCTATATGTGAGCTTAGTGGTAAAATCATAGCATTCTATAATACAATCTATGCTAGCCAAATCTGTAGAAAAGTATGAAAGAATTCCTGGTGGAAGAGGTGTGTTGTGTGTTCATTATTGATGTATCTAGAGCCTTAGATATACCATATATACACACATGCGAGATTTGATGAATTTATGGTTATATATGTAATATTATGGTACATATATGCAAAATTAATTTATTTGAAAGCTTAGGCAGCAACAGCTTTCAGTAAACTTATCTTCTAATTATCATCCAATAATAGAGATGTACGTTCCATGAATGCAGTTTATCTGATGATCTGTACCAGTGCACGTTCATACAAAGCCAAATTCTAGCGATTGTTTTATTAAAAACCTCCAAGTCATTGGTCTTTGAATTTCTCTGGCTTCTGAGGCCATGTCAGATTCCTCACAATTTCTATCAGGAATTGATTATCTCTGTACAAGTGCTTTTGCTGACCAGAGTGCATTTCATGCCTCTAGCTGTGTGTAGTGCTTCAAAATATGTGTAAATAAACTGTTCTTTTATTATTGATAATACTCAGAAGTAGTGACAAATTATTAGCTCACCTGGCCTGAAAGGCCAAGTGAGCTTATGTCATGGCGACCATCCATCGTCCGTCCATCCGTCAACCTTTCCTTTAAAGCGACTTCTCAAGAACCACTGGGCCGATTTCAATTATATTTGGCATGAAGCATCCCTAGGGCATAGAGATTGAGGTTGTTCAAATGAAGCCGATCGGCCAAAATCCAAGATGGCCACCAGCCAAAATAGCCAATTTTTAGAAACACTAAAAAATCTTCTCCGAAACCGCTGGAGGAATTGATTCAAAACTCATAACACATCATCTAGTGCAACGGCAGACCCAAGTTTGTTCAAGGCAACCTGATTGAACGATTTGCCTGGTGGCCATCTTGGATGACCTAGTCTTCGCGAAAACAACTTCTCCCGAACCACTGAAGGGATAGACCTGAAATTTGGTAAATATGCTTTGGGACCAAGGTCCATTCAAGGTTGTTCAAGGGAAGTTCGTACGTTAAAAAACATGGCCGCCATCAAGCTATCAAAATTTAGCGTTTGTTGGTCATATTGGCTTTTTTGTATTTGATGTATTTTGATGGCGAAAATTGCTTTATATATACTTATCCATGTGGCGAGTTCAAATATGTCACTTTCGAGACTGTCGGATAAACGGTTTGGCTGCCATCTTGGTTTGTTTTCCCGCCATCGGCTCCCATAGTAAAGCAATGGGGCCCATAGTAAAGCAATGGGGAATTCTTTAAACGACTTCTTCTCAAGAACCACTAGGCCAATTTGAATTATATTTCGGAGGAAGCATTCATAGGGCATAGAGATCTAAGTTTGTTCAAACGAAGCAGATCGGACAAAATCCAAGATGGCCGCCAACCAAAATGGCTGATTTTTAGAAACACTAAAAAATCTTCTCCAAAACCGCTGGAGGGATTGATTCAAAACTCATAGCACATCATCTGTGGCAACGTTAGACCCAAGTTTGTTCAAGGCAACCTGATTGGACGATTTGCTTGGCGACCATCTTGGATGACCTAGTTTTCGCGAAAACGACTTCTCCCGAACCGATGAAGGGATAGAGCTGAAATTTTGTAAATATGCTTAGGGACCAGGGGCCTTTCAAGTTTGTTCAAGGGAAGTTTGTTCGTTAGAAAATATGGCCGCCATCAACAAATCAAAATTTAGCGTGTCTTGGTCATATTGGCTTTTTTGTATTTGATGTATTTTGATGGCGAAAATTGCTTTATATATGCTTATCAGTGTGCCCAGTTCAAATATCCCATTTTCGAGACTGTCGGATAAACGGTTTTTCTGCCATCTTGGTTTGTTTTCCCGCCATAGTCTCCCATAGTAAAGCAATGGGCACATAGTAAAGCAATGGGGAATTCTTTAAACGACTTCTCAAGAACCACTGGACCGATTTCAATTATTAGCTCGCCTGGCCTGAAAGGCCAAGTGAGCTTATGTCGTGGCGACCGTCCATCGTGTGTCCGTCGTCCGTCCATCCGTCAACTTTTCCTTTAAAACGACTTCGTCTCAAGAACCACTGAGCCGATTTCAATTATATTTTGGGGGAAGCATTCATAGGGCATAGAGATCTAAGTTTTTTCAAACGAAGCGGATTGGTCAAAATCCAAGATGGCTGTCGGCCAAAATGGCTGATTTATAGAAACATTAAAAAAAATCTGGAATTGATTCAAACCTCATAACACATCATCTGTGGCAGCGTAGACCCAAGTTTGTTCAAGGCAACCTGATTGGCCGATTTGCTTGTCGGCCATCTTGGATGACCTAGTTTTCGCGAAAACAACTCCCGAACCGCTGAAGGGATAGAGCTGAAATTTATAAATATGCTTAGGGACCAAGCGCCTTTCAGGTTTGTTCAAGGGAAGTTTGTTCATTAAAAAACATGGCCGCCATCAACCAATCAAAATTCAGAATTTCTAGGTCATATTGGCTTTTTTGTATTTGATGTATTTTGATGGCGAAAATTGCTTTATATATCCTTATCAGTGTGGCGAGTTCAAATATGCCACTTTCGAGACTGTCGGATAAACGCTTTGGCTGCCATCTGGGTTTGTTTTCCCGCCAAAGGCGGTGGCCATCTTGGATTTATGCCGATTTTAGGAAATGTCTTTAAAAATCTCCAAAACGGCTTGGGGGATTGATGCAAACCTCATGAAATATGATTTATGGCAAGGGAACTTGATTGGTCAAATGGTTCGGTGGCCATCTTGGTTGACCTAGTTGTAGTGAAAATTACTTATTCTCCAGAAGCGCTGAAGGGATTGGGCCGAAATTTGGCAGATATGATTAGGTCCTAAGGGCCATTAAAGTTTGTTCAAGAGAAGTTGATCCGTCAAAAAACATGGCTGCCGTGGGCCAATCAAAATATAGCATGTTTGGTGGCATATTGTATTTTTTTATTTGATTGATTTTGAGGCCGAAATAGTTTTTATGTGTTTTTGGGTATTCTGATTTCAAATTTGTGATTTTCGAAATTGTCGGATAAATGGTTTGCTGGCCATCTTGTTGATAAAGAGCATTCTAGTGTTACATATGCAATGGCGACCGTCCTTCGTCTGGCGTCCGTCAACTTTTCCTTTAAACAACTTCTCAAGAACCACTGGGACGATTTTAATTATATTTGGCAGGAAGCATCCTTAGGGTATAGGGATTCAAGTTTGTGCAAACGGGGCCGGTCGGCCAAAATCCAAGATGGCCGTCTGCCAAATAGGCCGATTTTGAGAAATGTCTTTGAAAATCTTCTCCGAAACCGCTCAGGGGATCGATTCAAAATTCATGGAATATCATCTAGGCGTATAGCTGAACCAAGTTTGTTCAATGGAACTTGATGCTCCATATGGTCCGGCAGCCATCTTGGATGACCTACCTTTCGCGAAAACAACTTCTCAAGAACCACTGAATGGATCGGGCCTAAATTTGGGAAATATTATTAGCTCACCTGGCCTGAAAGGCCACGTGAGCTTATGTTGTGACGACTGTCCGTTGTGTGTCCGTCGTCCGTCCATCCGTCCATCAACTTTTCCTTTAAACGACTTCTCATGAACCGCTGGGCCAATTTCAATTATATTCAACAGGACGCATCCTTAGGGCATAGCGATCCAAGTTTGTTCAAATGAAGCCAATCGGCCAATTAGGTCGGTAGCCATCTTGGATTCTGACCGATTTTTAGAAACGTCTAAAAATCTTCTCCGAAACCACTTGAGGGATTGAAGGAAACCTGATGAAATATGATCTAGGGCAAGAGCTCAACCAAATTTGTTCAAGGGAACTTAATTGGTCAAATAATTTGGCGGCCATTTTGGTTGACCTAGTTTTAGCAAAAATAACTTCTCCAGAACCGCTGAAGGGATCAGGCTGAAATTTGGCACATATGATTAGGGACTAAGGACCAGTAAAGTTTGTTCAAGAGAAGTTGATCCGTCAAAAAACATGGCCGCCGTGGGCCAATCAAAATATAGCATGTTTGGTGGCCATATTGGATTTTTATATTTGATGGATTTTGAGGCCGAAATTGGGTTTATATGGGTTTTTGGGTATTCTGATCTCAAATTTGCAATTTTCGAAACTGTCAGATGAACAGTTTGGCAGCCATCTTGGATCATTTTCCCGCCAAAAACTCCCATACTAAAGCAATGGGAAATTAAAAATATCTTCTCGAGAACTGCTGGGCCGAGTTCAATTATATTTGGCATGAAGCATCCTTAAGGGATAGCGATTCAAGTTTGTTCAAACGAACCCGATCGGCCAATTTGGCCGGCGACCATCCTGGATTTTAGAAATTGATTCGTCAAAAAACATGGCCACGGTGGACCAATCAAAATATAGTGTGTTTGGCAGCCATATTGGATTTTTTTATTTGATGAATTTTGAGGCCGAAATTCGTTTTATATTGTTTTTTTGGGTATTCTGATCTCAAATTTGCAATTTTCGAACCTGTCGGATAAACGGTTTGGCAGCCATCTTGGATCATTTTCCCGCCAAAAGCTCACAAATTTAAAATGTCTTCTCGAGAACTACTGGGCCGATTTGAATTATATTTGGCAGGAAGCATCCTTATGGCATAGAAATTTCATTTTGTTCAAACGAAGCCGATCGGCCAGTTTTGCCGGTGGCCATCTTTGATTTTGGCTGATTTTTAGAAATGTCTTTAAAAATCGTGTTCTCCTAAACGGCTTGGCGAATCGATTCAAAACTTATGAAACCTCCTCTAGGCAAAGATGTAAGCCAAGTTTGTTCAAGACAACTTGATTGACCGAATGGTTCAGCAGCCATCTTGGATGACCTAGTTTTCCCGAAAATGACTTCTCCAGAACCGCTGAATGGATCAGGACAAAATTTGGGAGATATGATTAGGGACTAAGGGCCATTAAAGTTTGTTCAAGGGAAGTTGCTCCATCAAAAAACATGTCCACCGTGGGCCAATCAAAGTGTAGCGTGTTTGGCAGACATATTGGATTTTTTTATTTGATGGATTTTGAGGCCAAAATTGGTTCTATATATGTTTTTGGGTATTGTGAGCTCAAATTTGCAATTTTCGAAACTGTCGGATAAATGGTTTAGCGGCCATCTCGCATAATTTTCTCGTCAAAAGCTCCCATGCTTAAGCAATGGGAAATTTAAAATGTCTTCTCGCGAACTACCAGGCCGATTTCAATTATATTTGGCAGGAAGCATCCTTAGGGCATAAGGATCCAAGTTTGTTCAAATGAACCCGATCAGCCAATTTGCCCAGCGGCCATTTTGGATTTCGGCCAATTTCAGGAAATGTCTTTATAAATCTTCTCCGAAACCACTTGCAGAATCTTCATCTAGGCCACGAGGTAAGCCAAGTTTGTTCAAGAGGACTTGATTTACCAAATGGTTTGACGACCATCTTGGATGACCTGGTTTTTTCACGAAAATGACTCCTTCAGAACCGCTGAAGGGATCACGCCAAAATTTGGGGCATTAAAATTTGTGCAAGGAAAGTTGATCCATCAAAAAACATGGGCGGCGTGGGCCAATCAAAATGTAGTCTGTTTAGTGGCCATATTGCACTTGCAAAAATGTCCACCAACTCATTAAAAAAACTGCTAAACCACCCACAAACAATTTTGACAAAAATTAATGGTGCTCCAGGTGAGCGACACAGGCCCCTTGGGCCTCTTGTATTTGATTCTGTGACATTTATCTATATGTGCTTCAAAATACATGTGAATAAACTGTTCCTTTATCATGGATAATACTCGGTTATTCTGTGAAGTAGCTAATCATGGTCAAATAAGAATGTTCTCTTTCTCTTTAACAGGGCCAAAGAAACCATCGGAGCTGAACTTGACCCTTAAAGCTGGTGTCAATATTTCTGCATCGTGGGTATTTCCATCAACTTACGGTCGTGTAGATTACTTCATGGTGACGGCCACTTTATTGAATATAGTTGCCTCATTAAATATCACGTATGAGAGCAAGACGACAACCTATTCTACATTAATTGCTGGTTTAGACGCTGGAAATAGGTATGACGTTGCAGTCAGAGGCGTGTCTTATGACGTAGTCTCAAGAGATCATCAAAATGGAAGCATATTTATCCGTAAGTATGTTATAGTAAATTGGGTTGTATTCCATTATCAATTCAGGCTTCAGTCAGTCATGAGTTGAGGCTGTTCAATATGCCATGAATCCTGCTCCAGTGTATTGGAATCCATCTTCAGGCTGTTCAATATGACATGAATCCTGCTCCAGTGTATTAAGAGTCCATCTGGAGACTGTTCAGTATGCCATGAATCCTGCTCCAGTGTATTAGAATCCATCTGGAGACTTCAGTATGCCATGAATCCTGCTTCAGTGTATTAAGAGTCCATCTGGACGCTGTTCAGTATGCCATGAAACCTGCTCCAGTGTATTGGAATCCATCTTCAGGCTGTTCAGTATTCGATGAATCCTGCGCCACTGTATTAAAATCCATCTCGAGGCTGTTCAATATGCCATGAATCCTGCTCCAGTGTATTGGAATCCATCGTGAGGCTATTCAGTATGCCATGAATCCTGCTCCAGTGTATTGTAATCCATCTTCAGGCTGTTCAGTATGCCAAAAATCCAGCTCCAGTGTATTGGAATCCATCTTCAGGCTGTTCAGTATGCCATGAATCCAGTTGCAGTGTATTGGAATCCATCTTCAGGCTGTTCAGTATGCCAAAAATCCAGCTCCTGTGTATTGGAATCCATCTTCAGGCTGTTCAGTATGCCGTGAATCCAGTTCCAGTGTATTGGAATCCATCTGGAGGCTGTTCAGTATGCCATGAATCCAGCTCCAGTGTATTGGAATCCATCTTCAGGCTGTTCAGTATGCCATGAATCCTGCTCCAGTGTATTGGAATCCATCTTCAGGCTATTCAGTATGCCATGAATCCAGCTCCATGTATTAGAATCCATCTTCAGGCTGTTCAATATGCCATAAATCCTGCTCCAGTGTATTGGAATCCATCTTCAAGGTGTTCAATATGCCATGAATCCTGCTCCAGTGTATTGGAAACCATCTTCAGGCTGTTCAGTATGCCATGAATCCTGCTCCAGTGTATTGGAATCCATCTTCAGGCTATTCAGTATGCCATGAATCCAGCTCCATGTATTAGAATCCATCATCAGGCTGTTCAATATGCCATGAATCCTGCTCCAGTGTATTGGAATCCATCTTCAGGCTGTTCAATATGCCATGAATCCTGCTCCAGTGTATTGGAAACCATCTTCAGGCTGTTCATTATGCCTAGATCCAGGTCCAGTGTATTGTAATCCATCTTCAGGCTGTTCATTATGCTTAGATCCAGGTCCAGTGTATTGTAATCCATCTTCAGGCTGTTCATTATGCCTAGATCCAGGTCCGGTGTGTTGGAATCCATTTGGAGGCTATTCAGTATGCCAAGAATCCAGCTCCAGTGTGTTGGAATCCATCTTCAGGCTGTTCAGTATGCCAAGAATCCAGCTCCAGTGTATTAGAATCCATGTTGAGGCTGTTCAGTATGCCATGAATCCAGGTCCAGTGTATTGGAATCCATCTTGAGGCTGTTCAATATGCCATGCATCCTGCTCCAGTGTATTGGAATCCATCTTCAGGCTGTTCAGTATGCCATGAATCCTGCTCCAGTGTATTGTAATCCATTTTCAGGCTGTTCAGTATGCCATGAATCCAGTTCCAGTGTATTGGCATCCATCTTCAGGCTGTTCAGTATGCCAAGAATCCAGGTCCAGTGTATTGTAATCCATCTTCAGGCTGTTCAGGATGCCATGAATCCTGCTCCAGTGTATTGGAATCCATCTTCAGGCTGTTCAGTATGCCATGAATCCTGCTCCGGTGTGTTGGAATCCATCTTCAGGCTGTTCAGTATGCCAAGAATCCAGGTCCAGTGTATTGAAATCCATCTTCAGGCTATTCATTATGCCTAGAATCCAGGTCCAGTGTGTTGGAATCCATTTGGAGGCTGTTCAATATGCCATGAATCCAGCTCCAGTGTATTGGAATCCATCTTCAGGCTGTTCAGTATGCCATGAATCCAGCTCCAGTGTATTAGAATCCATCTTGAGGCTGTTCAATATGCCATGAATCCTGCTCCAGTGTATTGGAATCCATCTCCAGACTGTTCAGTATGCCATGAATCCTACTCCAGTGTATTGGAATCCATCTCCAGACTTCAGTATGCCATGAATCCTGCTCCAGTGTATTGGAATCCATCTTGAGGCTGTTCAATATGCCATGAATCCAGCTCCAGTGTATTGGAATCCATCTTCAGGCTGTTCAGTATGCCATGAATCCAGCTCCAGTGTATTGGAATCCATCATTTTAATGCATTAGTGGTCAGCACGGGCAAAAATTGCCCATTTGCTGACCAAGAGAAGACTTTTTGAAAATTTACCACGTGAATCACTGGCTCGATAACTGAGCCAGTCATTCCAGTGGTAAATTTTAAAAAATAGTCTTCTTGGTCTGCAAATGGGCATTTTCTATTTTTTTAAAGAGTTAATGACCAACCCAGTCATTCCAGTCATAGGTTTTCAAAAATAGGCTTCTCTTGGCATGCAAATGGACATTCACTTAACAAAAATGTGATTTGTTGACCATTCTTGATGCTTAAACAGGACAGAAATGACAAGTTTCTTTTTATGTAAGGAACAATCTTTTGAATTTTTTGAAATAATTTAACTGAGGGAATTCAAAGTAATGGTACCAGTCAAAATAGTTTCAATGTAATCAACAGCTTATCTATTATATTTGTCATGAAATTGAGAAACTGGAATGTTAATGGTTAGACGGTTAAACTGTCAAACTTACTGTCTTATTAACCCTTTAACACTCATATCAGCCAAAAACAGCTTCTGCAAGGGTCTTGAGACATGTACATTTGCAGACCTAGAGAAGACTGTTTTTGAAGATCTACCTCTTGGATGACTGACTGGCTCGATAACCGAGTCATTCCAGTGGTAAGTTTTCAAAAATAATCTCTTGGTTTGCAAAAGGAGATTTTCTATGAGAAAATTTGTTATTTTAAAACAAATTTGAGGGTTAGAGAGTTAAGTACTACATTGATATCAATATTATTGTGTGTCTCTACCATTTTGTTGTCTATTTTCAGCTTAGCCCATTTCTGGTCAGTTTTCATACAATGTATACAGGAACCCTGCATCATTATGAACTTTTAGTTATAACTTGCAATAGACCTTTACAGTTTATCTATCCATGATATGATGTCATAATCAACTACGTGATGTGTAGAATGATGTTATAATCAATGGGATCATGAATGACGTAGATAAGTTAGTCACAAATGCATAATTGTGGGTGGACTAAGCATTGTAGTACGAATTGTATGTCTTTACTATTTAATAAACATCCTGTTGAATATTTTGGAAGTATTTTACTGGCCGCTGTTGCTGCCATAGGCAGAAACAGCACCCAGTCAGATTAATTTCAAAATATTCAATAGCTTACCTGTAGGGGTTTCTGGAAATTAATAGTCAGGGAGTTCAGGGATCAATCGATCCCAACATGAGGGAGGTGTAGGTGGAGCTTAGCTAGAGATGGGCAGGGCATAGCTAAAACTGGAAAGGTCCATTACTATGAGCAGCTCTGTCTGTCTGTCTGTCTGTTAGAATGTCTGACAAAGCTGCCTATCACATGTCTCAGTCTGTCTGTTGGTCTATCTGTCTCTTAGAATGTCTGACAAAGCTGCCTATCGTGTGTTTCAGTCTGTCTGTTGGTCTGTCTGTCTTTTAGAATATCTGACAAAGCTGCCTATCGTGTGTCTCAGTCTGTCTGTCTTAGAATTTCTGACAAAGCTGCCTATCTTGTGTCTCAGTCTGTCTGTTGGTCTGTCTGTCTTAGAATGTCTGACAACGCTGCTTATCACGTGTCTCAGTATGTCTGTTAGTCTGTCTGTCTTTTAGAATGTCTGACAACGCTGCCTATCGTGTGTCTCAGTATGTCTGTTGGTCTGTCTGTCTTTTAGAATATCTGACAAAGCTGCCTATCGTGTGTCTCAGTATGTCTGTTGGTCTGTGTGTCTTTTAGAATGTCTGACAAAGTTGCCTACTGCGTGTCTCAGTATGTCTGTTGGTCTGTCTGTCTTTTAGAATGTCTGACAAAGCTGCCTATCGCATGTCTCAGTCTGTCTGTTGGTCTGTCTGCCTTTTAGAATGTCTGACAAAGCTGACTATCGCGCGTCTCAGTATGTCTGTTGGTCTGTGTGTCTTAGAATGTCTGACAAAGTTGCCTATTGCGTGTCTCAGTATGTCTGTTGGTCTGTCTGTCTTTTAGAATGTCTGACAAAGCTGCCTATCGCATGTCTCAGTCTGTCTGTTGGTCTGTCTGTCTTTTAGAATGTCTGACAAAGCTGACTATCGCGTGTCTGTCTGTCTGTCTGTTAGAATGTCTGACAAAGCTGCCTATCGCGTGTCTCGGTCTGTCTGTCTTTCAGAATGTCTGACAAAGCTGCCTATCGTGTCTCAGTCTGTCTATTGGTCTGTCCGTCTTTTAGAATATCTGACAAAGCTGCCTATCGTGTGTCTCAGTATGTCTGTTGGTCTGTGTGTCTTAGAATGTCTGACAAAGTTGCCTATCGCATGTCTCAGTATGTCTGTTGGTCTGTCTGTCTTTTAGAATGTCTGACAAAGCTGCCTATCGCATGTCTCAGTCTGTCTGTTGGTCTGTCTGTCTTTTAGAATGTCTGACAAAGCTGACTATCGCGTGTCTGTCTGTCTGTCTGTTAGAATGTCTGACAAAGCTGCCTATCGCGTGTCTCGGTCTGTCTGTCTTTCAGAATGTCTGACAAAGCTGCCTATCGTGTCTCAGTCTGTCTATTGGTCTGTCCGTCTTTTAGAATATCTGACAAAGCTGCCTATCGTGTGTCTCAGTATGTCTGTTGGTCTGTGTGTCTTTTAGAATGTCTGACAAAGCTGCCTATCGCATGTCTCAATCTGTCTGTTGGTCTGTCTGTCTGCTAGAATGTCTGACAAAGCTGCCTATAGTGTGTCACAGTCTGTCTGTTGATCCGTCTTTCTTTTAGAATGTCTGACAAAGCCACCTATCGTGTATCTCAGTCTGTCTGTTGGTCTGTCTGTGTCTTAGAATGTCTGACAAAGCTGCCTATCATGTGTCTCAGTATGTCTGTTGGTCTGTCTGTCTTAGAATGTCTGACAACGCTGCCTATCACGTGTCTCAGTATGTCTGTTGGTCTGTCTGTCTTTTAGAATGTCTGACAATGCTGCCTATTGTGTATCTCAGTATGTCTGTTGGTCTGTGTGTCTTTTAGAATGCCTGACAAAGCTGCCGATCATGTGTCTCAGTATGTCTGTTGGTCTGTGTGTCTTTTAGAATGTCTGACAAAGCTGCCTATTGCGTGTCTCAGTATGTCTGTTGATCTGTCTGTCTGTTAAAATGTCTGACAAAGCTGCCTATAGTGTGTCGCAGTCTGTCTGTTGATCTGTCTTTCTTTTAGAATGTCTGACAAAGCAGCCTATCGTGTATCTCAGTCTGTCTGTTGGTCTGTCTGTGTCTTAGAATGTCTGACAAAGCTGCCTATCACGTGTCTCAGTCTGTCTGTTGGTCTGTCTGTCTGTCTTTTAGAATGTCTGACAAAGCTGCCTATCGCTTGTCTCTGTCTGTTGGTCTGTCTGTCTTTTAGAATGTCTGACAAAGCTGCCTACCGCGTGTCTCAGTCAGTCTGTTGGTCTGTCTGTTAGAATGTCTGACGAAGCTGCCTATCACGTGTCTCAGTCTGTCTGTTGGTCTGTCTGTCTGTTAGAATGTCTGACAAAGCTGCCTATCGTGTGTCTTAGTCTGTCTGTTGGTCTGGCTGTCTGTTAGAATGTCTGACAAAACTGCCTATCGCGTGTCTCAGTCTGTCTGTCTGTCTGTGTTTGTTGGTCTGTCTGTCTTTTAGAATGTCTGACAAAGCTGCCTATTGTGTGTCGCACTGCAGGTTAGCAACAAATCTTGTGTCAGCAGCGACTCAAAGAACGTAAATGCTAATTATCTCAATAACCCTTTAACATAACTGCCCAGATATTTCAAGTAAATTACAATTGACTGGCTTGACCAGACCGCCACAGACACCATGTATTGACCGGCTTGACCAGACCACCACAGCAATCATGTATTGACCGGCTTGACCAGACTGCCGTATACACCATGTATTGACCGGCTTCACCAGACCGCCGCAGACACCATATATTGAGCGAGCGAGCGTGCGTGTGTGTACCTGTTACCGTTTTGGAAGCAACAGCTCCCAGTTAAATTAGTTTCAAAATATTGACCAGAAAGTTTATTAAATTGTAAATTCAGGATAGACATACAATTCGTACACTAGTGACAGACCATAAGATCTTTGTTACGGAGCTAGCTATACATCATTATGACGTCACATAACCTTCACATAACCAGTGGTTATTATGGAGCTAGCTATATGTCATTATGACTGCACATAACCAGTGGTTATTATGGAGCTAGCTATATATCATTATGACTGCACATAACCAGTGGTTATTATGGAGCTAGCTATATGTCATTATGACTGCACATAACCAGTGGTTATTATGGAGCTAGCTATATGTCATTGTGACTGCACATAACCAGTGGTTATTATGGAGCTAGCTATATGTAATTGTGACTGCACATAACCAGTGGTTATTATGGAGCTAGCTATATGTCATTGTGACTGCACATAACCTGTGGTTATTATGGAGCTAGCTATGCATCATTATGACATAGTGTAGCCAGTGGTTGTTGTGCCACTAGATATACTTCATTATAATGTCACATAAGCAGTGGTTGTTACAGAGCTAGATATATGTCATTATGACATCACATAAACAGTGGTTGTTACAGAGCTAGATATACATCATTATGATGTCACAACCACTGGTTGTTATGGAGCGAGATATACATCATTATGACATCACAAAACCAGTGGTTGTTACAGAGCTAGCTATGCATCATTATGACATCACATAACCAGTGGTTGTTATGGAGCTAGCTATAAGTCATTATAACATCAGCTAACCAGTGGTTAAGTGTAAGTGTTAAAAGAGCGGTTCCTGAATTGACCAATGAAAGTATAAGAAAGCTCCGATTCAGACGATGACCATAAGAATAGGCTATGTAAAAAGCAATTTTTTCTGTACTGTTCTTCTCTTCTTTCCCCAGCTTCTAGTAGACCAGGAGAGGTTCGTCTGACTGGTGTTGATAATGGCAGTTTGGTTGTTGAGTGGACATTCGCAGGTTCCAAAGGTCGAGTTGAGAAATTTCAAATCAGTATAAATTCAGACAGCAGAAAATGGAATGAGACAATTTCAAGCAAACCAAATAAGACTAGGTATTCATTCCCCTTGAATGAGATGAGACCTGGAGAGAGATATGTCATTGAAGTGAGGACTTTATCTAGTGGACAACGTGGAGGTGGAACTACTTACACATCAGTAGTCCGTAAGTCATTTGTTTCATGCATAGATATTTATACACATTCTTCCCCCCCCCCCCCCCCCAATCTTTAGCTCATTTCTCTGAGCTTATGGAGTTGTGCTTTATCTGCCATGTGCATCAACAATAGGAGGACATTTAACCACCCACTCTGCAGATACATGTACCTTTAATCTTTATCTTTCTTAAAATGAAATGGAAACCATGAAGTGCCAGTGCTATGGCCCTTGTTTAATTTTCAAGATATTGAATATAAATTTGTGCGGGAAAATAGATTTGTGGTATGTATTACAAGCATTCATAGAAATAGGCTTTGTATGCATTTTACTATGAGTGCACTGTAATGTGTTTTTGAGGGTGCATTGTTAGCTCACCTGAACTTTCAGTGAGCATATGTTGTGGCATCGTCCGTCCATCCATTAATCTTTTCTTTAGACAACTTCTCAAGAACCGCTGGGCCGATTTCGACTTACAATTTTTTTTGATAAGAAACTTGCTTAGGGCATAGAGATCCAAGTTTGTTCAAATACAATGAATCAGTCAATTTGGGCATCGGCCATCTTAGATTTTTGCCACTTTTTAGACATTTCTTTAAAAATTTCCAAAATGGCTTGGGGGATTTATTTGAAAATTATGAAACATAATCTTGGGCAACAGGTGAACTAAGTTTGTTCAAGGGAACTTGATTGGCCAGATGTTTCTACATCCATCTTGGATGACCTAATTTTCATGAACCGCTGAACTGATGGGGCAGAAATTTGGAAGATATGATTACAGTTAGGGGCCATTTAAGCTTCCGCAATGAAAGTTAGCACTTTAAAGAAACAGAATTCAGGGTCTTGGTGGCCATCTTGGAATTTGTTCATTTTTATGGATTTTGAAGACGAAATTGGTTTTATAAAGGCTTTGTGTATGCTGATTTAAAATTTGCCACTCAAAATTGTTGGATAACTGGCTTGGCAGCCATCTTGGATCCTTTTCCCACCAAAATCTATTGATCTTGGATGACCTAGTTTTCGCGAAAATGACTTCTCCCGAACCGCTAAAGGGATAGGTCTGAAATTTGGTAAATATGCTTAGGGACCAAGGTCCATTCAACTTTGTTCAAGGGAGGTTCGTACGTTAAAAAACATGGCCGCCATCAACCAATCCAAATTTAGCGTTTGTTGGTCATTTTGGCTTTTTTTTGTATTTGATGTATTTTGATGGCGAAAATTGGTTTATATTTGCTTATCAGTGTGGCGAGTTCAAATATGCCACTTTCGAGACTATCGGATAAAAGGTTTGTCTGCCATCTTGGTTTGTTTTCCCGCCATAGGCTCCCATAGTAAAGCAATGGACCCATAGTAAAGCAATGGGGAATTCTTTAAAAGACTTCTTCTCAAGAACCACTGGGCCAATTTCAATTATATTTTGGAAGAAGCATTCATAGGGCATAGAGTTCTAAGTTTGTTCATACGAAGCGGATCGGTCAAAATACAAGATGGCCGTCGGCCAAAATGGCTGATTTTTAGACACTAAAAAATCTCCGAAACCGCTGGAGGAATTGATTCAAACCTCATAACACATCATCTGTGGCAGCCATAGACCCAAGTTTGTTCAAGGCAAACTGATTGGCCAATTTGCTTGGTGGCCATCTTGGATGACCTAGTTTTCGGGAAAACGACCTCCAGAACCACTGAAGGGATGGAGCTGAAATTTTGTAAATATGCTTAGGGACCAAGCGCCTTTCAAGTTTTATGGCAAGGGAACTTGATTGGTCAAATGGTTTGGTGGCCATCTTGGTTGACCTAGTTGTAGTGAAAATGACTTATTCTCCAGAAGCGCTGAAGGGATCGGGCCGAAATTTGGCAGATATGATTAGGGCCTAAGGGCCATTAAAGTTTGTTCAAGAGAAGTTGAACCGTCAAAAAACATGGCTGCCATGGGCCAATAAAAATATAGCATGTTTGGTGGCCATATTGTATTTTTTTATTTGATGGATTTTGAGGCCGAAATTGTTTTTATATGTGTTTTTGGGTATTCTGATCTTAAATTTGTAATTTTCGAAACTGTCGGATGAATGGTTTGGCGGCCATCTTGCATAATTTGCTTGTCAAAAGCTCATGCTTAAGCAAATTTAAAATGTCTGTTTGAGAACTTCCAGGCCGATTTCAATTATATTTGGCAGGAAGCATCCTTAGGGCATAAGGATCCAAGTTTGTTCAAATGAACCCGATCGGCCAATTTGCCCAGTGGCCATTTTGGATTTCGGCCAATTTCAGGAAATGTCTTTATAAATCTTCTCCGAAACCACTTGCAGAATCTTCATCTAGGCCACGAGGTAAGCCAAGTTTGTTCAAGAGGACTTTATTTACCAAATGGTTCGACGAACATCTTGGATGACCTGGTTTTCACGAATATTACTCCTTCAGAACCGCTGGGATCATGCCAAAATTTGGGCCATTAGAATTTGTGCAAGGGAAGTTGATCCATCAAAAAGACATGGGCGCCGTGGGCCAATCAAAATGTAATGTGTTTGGCGGCCATTTTGCACTTCCAAAAATGTCCACCAACTCATTTAAAAGACTGCTAAACCACCCACCAACAATTTTGACAAAAATTGATGGTGCTCCAGGTGAGCGACACAGGCCCCTTGGGCCTCTTGTTCAGATCTAGATTGATTTTCTTCTCCCACAGTTTCGATCCAGACCAGGCCCGAATATCCGCATATGATATAAATTTCAATAGTTCTTTTAGTTTTCATGTACATGCAAAACAATTGTCTGTCTGTCTGTCTGTCTGTCTGTGTTTGTTTGTTTGTTTGTTTGTTTTCACTATTTCTTAGGAAATTTAGCTTGAAACAATGCCTGACACTGGTCATAGTTTGGATCAAATCCAGGATTCTGTCTATGGCAGCAACATCTTTCAGTCAAATTATTGTCAAAATAACTATATTTGAATCGAATATGACGTATGAATATTGCATGCTGGGTAAATTACACTATTGTTACATGTAAAAGTACATAACGAGATTTAACCATTTAATGGTCAACCCGGCCAAAAATGGCCTTTGCAGGGATCTTGAGGAATGTCCCTTTGCAGGTTAGGAGAAAACTATTTTTGAAATTTTACCACTGGAATGACTGGCTCGATGACAGAGCCAGTCATTCCAGTGGTAAATTTTCAAAAATGGTCTCTTGGCCTGCAAAAGGACATTGAATAAGACCATTTTTAGACTCTTCACCAAATTTGACCATTAAAGGGTTAAAGAGGAGCTCAATAAGCATAGATGTCTTTTTGCCTTTAAACCCTTGAAATGCCAGTAATCCATTTTCAAAATAACTATACATGAAAGCTGGTGAATATTTTTAAAGTTTCAAAGCTGCCATAGCTCCCAGCTGAAATTAGTTTCACAATATTCAACAGAATATTCCCTGTATTATAAGTAATTTGTCAATTCTGGTCTTTCGAGGGTTTAGAGGTTAATACAACTTCATGTCATGATGGGGGGAGGGGGGGGGATGGGGTGGAGGAGGGATGGGGGGGGGGGGGGCTGGGGTGATACGATGTGCTTCTTTATGACATAACCACCGGACATAAATAACAGCTTTTGGCTTTAAAATGTCTCATTTTAAACAGGTTTAGCTACATATATTTATTAGATTATGTGCCTATAAAATTTTATGTGGCCACTAAATCCAATTATTTTCAAAATGTATCATCAAAGCAATAGATTTTGGGCCGTTTTAACTGGGGGTTTTTTCCCACAGTTTTGGACTTAAACTTTCTCATGTATTTTGCCAGTGTACTTTAGGTTAAGGTTTTTAAATCCACTGATTTTTCAACAATGGTTAATTTTTCTGTATTATACAGTGATGCAATCTGCCTAACAGCATATTTCATTTTGTCATTTTAACTTTTTTTTTCACGGTTTTGGACTTTGAACTTTAAGTTTTTTTATGAACCATTCTTTGTCAACAATGGCTCACCGGATATGGAGAAAAGTTTTATAACATTAATATGTACTATGTTATCCACATCATTACCAATTTCTCCAGCTTTTTCAGTTTTGGACTTTTTTCATGGTTTTTGGGTTAAGGTTGTTTATGGACCATGTAACTCAACTGTGGTCATTCTGATTTCAATGAAGCTACAGAAGTGTTCTATGCAATACAGGGATACGATCTGCATCATTACTGATATAATTTTGGGCAATATTTAGTACTTTTTCCACGGTTTTGAGAACTTGAAATTTATTCATGTTTTTTGGTTTTTGGGGTATAGTTTTTTATGGACCAGTCATTTTCAACAATGGCTCACCAGATATCAACACAATTTTATGACAGAGTTATATACTATGCAGAGGTACTAACTGCATAATTACTAGTTTCATTTTGGAAAAAAGTTTCACGATCAGACTAACCGCAGTTTGGTAAAATCTTTGATGCTTTTTTTTTTTCTTCCTTACACTTGTTTGTTGGTGCCTTACTGAATATGTGTACTACGAACCATGCCACGTTTGCTTTGGCAATCCACACTATCCATGCTGTTACATTCTTGTTGAATGTAGAAGTTGCCTGATTTGTGTATTACATATGTAGATGCCATACTGAATATAGATTGTACTACTCATAGTCATTGCTAATATTGACAGGTGTGGCTGGGAGTAGTGGAGGGTATAGGGATCCTCATGTAATAAATGCATGCACTCCTCTTGTTTTTATTAGCTCCTACCACGCCAAAAGATGTCAAATCTATCTCAAACTCGGGTGATAGTAGTGTCGATGTCCAGTGGAAATTTGATATCAATATGGGCCGTGTTGCCAAGTTTCGAGTCATATTATCTACAGCATCTGGCACGTCTGGTGACAAGACGGTAACGAAGGTAGTGGATTATTCAGTTGATCACTCAGAACAATACAAAACCAACTTTCAGACAGACATTACGCCCGGTGAGAACTACACATTTATGGTGACATCAATTTCGTATGATACAAACTCAAAAGAAAACTACATTGGATCACTAATTGTTCGTAAGTGCATCTTGCAAAGTCCTACGTAGAATAAAGTCTAAGATTGTCAAAAACAATGAAATATTAAAAAAAGTGTATGTCGATTTGCAGGCCAAGAGAAGGCTAGTTTTAAAATTCTACCACAGATAGCTGGCTCAATTATCGAACCAGGCATTCCAGTGGTATATTTTCAAATCTATTCTCTTAGCCTGCAAATGAGGATTCCTGAAAATCTTTGAAGAGGCTGATGTTGGCCGGTTAAACCTGTGTCTCCTTAAAATAGTTATAAAATGATAGTCTGGACCACACCCTTCTTTGGAGGGTAGTGAAGCAAGTGTCACCCACAAGCAACCAAGCAAGAAATCTGACTAGACCGGCCCCAGGGTATCTAGCAGCTCCCAGCCATAGCATGCATGGGCGAGGTACCACACACTGATTACAGCTGATCTATGCCACTTGGGCTGACCCCACCCCAGGCTGGGCCCCACCACCGTCCCCTACCCATAGCTGCTGCTTCAAAACAGTTTCAAAGCAGTTCAAGCAGTTTCCAAACAGACTACCCATTGAACTGTTGTTCCATAGGCAGCACCTGTCTCATGCCGCCATATGCGGCTCTTCAGACCTCAGACTTATGACCTTGAAACAAGCTTTCCTGTTTTTATTCCCATCACATCAATGCTAAGATGTCTTGTGGAGCTTCGCAGAGCTGGACGTGGTGGTATGCCTTTGCTAAAGACTCGGGTACTGGAGTTATGCTTTATGGGCACATTAAAATATTACACTATTTGCAGAATGGTGCTCAAAAAGATGTATTGATCCAATGGATTCATCTATTCAGGTAGTAGCTGATTTCCTCTGTCACCTCTATGATGCCTATAGCCTCAAGCCTAACTCTATTGCTGGTTATAAGTCAGCTTTAATGTCTGTTATTCCTTGCTTGGCTAAGAGGGGAAGTGATGAAGTAAATACATTAAATGTATTAATTAAAGGCATGGGCAATCTAAGACCAAGGAATCCACCTGTGATTCCGTCTTGGAGTTTATCGCTAGTGCTTCAAGTACTAGGTGATAAGCCGTTTGAACCACTTAGTTCCATTTCTATGAAACTATTAACACTGAAGACTGTGTTTTTAATTGCTGCGGCCTCGGCTAGGCGTAGGAGTGAAATTCATGCCTTATCAGCCGAGGATGACCGTTTTGTGGTTTCAGGGGAAGGCCTTAAGCTGCTACCTAGGATTAATTTCTTGGCTAAAAATCAGTCGTTGAAATATCCAGGTCAACCTATTGTTTTGCCTGCTTTAACTAGATATGATCCTAATTCTAAAGCATGGTGTCCCGTCCGGGCGCTTCGCCGGTACAAACAACGTACGGCGGAGTGGCGCACCGACCAGTCGGCGTTATGGTTGTCATATATTGAACCCCATGGCAGGGCTTCTAAGGACACCATTTCCAGGTGGATTGTAGAATGCATTCAGTTTTGCCATAAATCCGCCACCGGGAAGCAGGTTGACGTGGCCAAGGCTCACAGTGTCCGCGGCGTAGTGACATCCACTGCCCTATTTAATGGGGTCCCTGTGGATGATATTATGTCGGTGGCTCAGTGGCACTGTGAGTCAAGTTTTACAGACCATTATCTCCGTGACACCTCTAATCCTCTCGCCTTGTCGATTTTGAAAAAATAACTAGGCATATATTTTTGATGGGGTTTCCTCATTGCTTATATATTTCACAATTAATTTATGGAAACAACCACTAATTTGGGACTGCATCGTTCTTCACCAATGGGAAGAGGATGTCAGCAGCCATTTTCAACAAGGTCAGTCTTGTGTATGTGTTGTCCATTGTTGATTGTCTTGTCACGTTACCCGTTATTAATATGATGATGGTTTTGTGTATTTATGTGGTTCATTGTTGAGAGTATACGAAAATGGAGTTTTTTCGTCTCTGTCCTGTAGTACATGGCACTTGTACGTAGAGAGCGTATAGGACATTGAGGTCATTCGACTCTTCCTCCCAGGAAGGAGGGGGGGGCAGCGCATATGACATTCGGTCATCTCTCATACATCGGGGGTGTTATCCGATGGTTAGTCAAATCCTGACTGTTTTTTCATACAGTTTCAGAAGTTTAAGTGCCTTAAACGCAGAAAAGCGTATAGGGATGAGCTGGTCTTTTGACCTCGCCTCCCTCCCGCCGAATTCACTGTCGAATTCTGGCAATATCAAAAGTATTAGGGAGGTAAGTATACTCTTGATGTGAAATAAACGAAATCAAGGATTTCTTTTTTCACGAGAGAGTTGGTACTTACCTCCCTAGATACGGACCCGGCCTCTCCACCCCACAGAGGCTCGGTCTTCAGGCTCTTTATAGTTGCATGTGTATCAGCCAATAAATTAGTCAGAGGAAGTGCTAGTCTGCGCATGCGCGGTGGTGGGGCTGGCATCCGCCAGACTACGCTCTGACTCCCTGCCCAGTAGGGGCACCTAACTGTTTTAATCTGAGTGTTTATTGAGTGAAAGCCAATATTTAGCAATATCAAAAGTATTAGGGAGGTAAGTATCAACTCTCGTGAAAAAAGAAATCCTTGATTTCGTTTAATATCAGGCAGGCTTGGGCCCAGCTCCGAGAGGATTCGTCTCACCATGTCGTACACATGGAATCTGAGACAGCTGACAATGAGCACAGCTTCAGGTGTACCAGAATAGGAATGCAGTAAGCTGGCGCTGACTCCACATCCTGCTGTGGTGGGCCAGGCAGCACAATTCAGCTGTTGGTTCCAGAATGAGAGATTCGGGCATACCATCAAGGTGTGTCCTTCGCATCCTTGATGGTGACTGTGTGGTTGGTCAGTGGTCGTGGATTGATGGAAAAGCTGATGCGGGACCTCCCATCGACTGTGATGATGATCAGTGTTAGGTCTGGAAGATGATCCAACAGACCACGTAGTCGGCCAGTCAAGAGTGTACCCAGGAGGCGCGGTTGGCTTTGGATGATCGTCATGAGGTTCACGGATTCACTGGGATGGCCATCTATCGTAGTCATCTTAAAACAGCAAACTATTTCACATCGTAGAGATCCATGATGCGGTCCCGCCACAGCATTTCTAGCTCATTCACGTTTACACGCCCACTGGTGCCTTTGCGGTATTGCTGCTGCACTTTTGGTATCTCTGTGCGATATAGGGGTTGGAGCTTCAGCATACGGTTGTACTCGTCATCACTGACCTGACCTCGAGAGCTTTACCAACTGATTCTCTGTGCTGGTGTCACATACTTAGCATGCTTCTCCCGTATCCTGGTGATCTGGTGCTGTCCAACTGCCAACCCAGTGGCCAGGACAGGGTGGCGGCAAGGGTCACTCCACCCAGCGGGATAGCAACTGTTGCACCCATCCCTGTAACAAGGGTGGCGATGGCCGCCACACAAGCACTGGCTCCAGTCACCCCAGCAGCTGTGGTTGTGCGTGCGAGACTGTTGTAGGATGTTTTATGCCGCATGAAAATTCTGTTGTACCTTTCTGCCTCATGGATAATATTCTGCCCGATACTGTCGATCTGCTGTAGTCGCCAGCCATAGATTGTACTCATCAGGCGCAAAGGTGGATTGTAGTTCAGGTTGCTTTCATGACTGATTTAGCCATGGTGTATAGTAGAGCTGGGCGGTTTCCCGATAAAACCGGGAAAATCGCGATATTATTGTTATCGTTATCGTTATCGTCTCATTTCTAAAAGACGCCAATATCGTCAAATACCATCAGTGACGGTATTGACAATTTATATATTGTAATAATTTGATAATAAAGCATTTCATGTGAATTTGACGAGTCTGGTCTCTTCATTTCCGTGTTCATGGTAGTCAAAAGCAATCATTTTCGGCACTATTATTGCAGTAAATATATGTCCATGTGTTATATACATAGCCCTACTGTTCTTAGTATAGTTATCCTTCCATGCTCAATTAAATGTTGTTCCAACGAAGACAAGTTAAATCTGAAAATCGTAGTTGCTGACAACGTTGAATACGCAAAATAGCAGCCATTTGTTATTGGAATACCACCTTCGCTTTCCATAGCTGATGACGCGATTGACGTCATTACAAGGGAAAAAATAAAACATCGACCATCCAAATATCCTAGTGGGATAAATTCACTCGCTAACTATTACGGCGTATTGATCAGTCTATACCAGCAATACCATTGATATGCTGAATGCGCTAAAGGCAGCCGCAATATGAATGAAACAAGCCCGGCTGATCATGACAATAATTTCCAATCAAATTGTCTCCAAAATATTTAGCTAAAATCGGACAAGTTATTAATAACTAATAACCTCTTAGATCATCTTTTCTAGAAGACAGCAGATCTTATAGCGTGGAATGTGTTGTATTCACTAATTTCACGCGTTCTGGGTCATTGGCTCAGGCGACTATTGCGCCACCGATCTATAGGGCTATGATTTAACCACTTTCAAGACGAATGCAGAGGCTTTATGGAAATATAATTCAAAGGAAATAATAAATAAATAGCTGATTAGGTTGAAAACTTTATGACCCAAAAGTTGTTGCTGACATCGACAGCAACAACTTTGAGTCAAATTGTTTTGAAATAATCTGTATAAATAGCTGATGATTATTTATTTTCACACACTCCGGTAAGTCCAGTTTATAGGATGAAGTGTGTGATTGACTTTCATGCCGGTCGACAATGTTCTAAAGGGGTGGAATGGGGGTCAATAATTAACCATTCAGTACCAGAATTTTGCACGTCAAGTATAATAATTTAATCGGTGATCGACGATTCTTATCTACAATTCTACATTCTCTATTTTATTGCTAAAAAAAATTCAGGTCATTTTGTTATCTTTATACACGCATACACGCGCGCAGCTGATCACGTCTTCAGACCTGGTTTGTCCATTAATTGATCATGTGCCTAATCGCGTGGTCTTTCTCGCGGAGCATTCATTATAAGCTTTCAATAGTAATAATAAAAACAGCTGATCGTGAATGCTTCACTAAACACTTCACCCGATTATGACCTGGTTAAAACCAATGAAAGATACTTGATGCTTTTAACCAATCAGACTGGACCCTTGGGATTTCCCATGAAGATTCCTGCGCACACAGTGACGGAATTAAGGCCACTTATGCGCATCTTCCTCTTCACAATGACAAAGTAAAACGCAAAAAGGCGAGAAAAAATATTTTATTTGGAGCTGAAACAAATATAATACAAAGTGTAGGCTTTGTTTGTTTATACATCTAAAAAGGATACCTATTCATAGATTGGCCATATTAACCCTATTATATCCAAAATTATTCCAAATACCGCGATATTAGTAGTTATCGCGGTATTTTTCACAGATACCGTTATCATCATCCCAATGACAATACCGCCCAGCTCTAGTGTATAGGGCTTAAGCTCGAGCTAGCTCTGCATCACCAGTAGAATCTGCCGATGGGTCATCATGGGATTCCTCTCGGGTAACCTAGCGAAGCGTGTGAGCTTTTTGGTGTGGAGACATACCTCTCTTTGGCACCAGTCATCCAGCTCTTGCAGTGCCAGTAGCGTTTTGAGCCGTGACATCTGGAACTTCACCTTGTCCCTTCGGTAGTACTCCCCATGTTGTGCGCCTTTCTTGGGTTTATGCTCCTCCACCCTCTCCTCTTTACAGTATAAGTATATTCTACAGGCTCGTCAACAGAGAACTCTCACACTCATCATCTGTGATGTCCTGCTCAGACATGTATGACTCTCCTGTGGTCTCATTCTTTGGATTTATAGTTCCGTCATCTCCCTGTCATTACCACTGCTCCTGCTGTAGTCGCTCATCTTCTTTTTGCCTGTAGGCTTATCTGTATCATCTCGGAGGTGTGTGGATGAGTTGACTCCTCTATCTCCTTTTTCAACAGCTCATCAAAAGTTGTATATGTCTGGTATGATATCATGTTGATAGGTCAGTGAGTAGCATCATCGTAAACTCTAAAGGGGCATCCGACCGCCCATCTGTGCGGAAGAAGTGATTCATTCTCGAGCCTCTGATTGAGGTGTCAGAGACAATTGTTACAGATGTCAACACCCTGGTTGCTGACCAGTTTCCAACTGGTCACGCTAGCTAGGGACAATACCCCCACCGATGACACATGATGTACTGTTGACCTTGTCAAAGTATCTGCAGGTCATGTTCGGGAAGAATGAAATGTGGTATCACCCTGGCCCTGGAGGCAGATGGCAAACATGGTTGCCGCTATATAGGCCCCCGGCAGTTAATGACCTTAAAGTCACCCCACTCTCTACTGTTGTGAAAAAGGATGGCATCGTCCGAAAGCTTTATAAGCGCAGGCCATCCTTCTTGAGCTTGTGACAGAAAGACACTTCAGGTATCATGAGTTAGTCTTTGAGCAATCAGAATTTTTGTTGTTTGGCTTAGTCTAGGGGATGAAGTATCAAACTGATCAATTAATTTCGCTAAACACCTTTACCTCTTACCCTATAATCTTAATACCACAGCATCTGAAAAGTGTTATGATGGTGAAATTAGAGCCACGGGTGAAGTGCAGGAAGAGGAAATAAAAGAACAATCAGCTTATTAATCCAACAGTGGTGAACTTACTAAGTTTGATACAAGGGAATGAGATTTAGAAATATAGTGGGGGAATCTTAGTCCACCATCATTACTAAGAAATAATTCCCATGGGAATTCATCAAACCAAATTTATTCTATATTTGCAAAATAATTCCTAAATGGATACAGAAAACCAAATCTGTTCCTTCTATAAAATGATTTTGCTTCTCATAATCTACTCCTTAGGTATTAGTTTCAAAATATTCAACAAGATTTTTACTTTAGGATTTCAAATTGACGCGTAGTGGTGTTGGGGTCAAAATAAGGATATAATCTACTTTTACAGGTATCTACATACAAACAGGTGAAGTTTCATCTCAGAAGAAATCTTAATAACCAATGCTTTAAAAGAAACAAAACACAAAAACAAATTAACATTCTTTCTATTCTAACATTCACACGACAACATTTAACGATTATTGACTGAATAAATGGTAAGACGAATGACTAAGTTGAATGGAATGAATTATTCAATTACTAGCATTTTACCTATGACGAAAGACTTAATGGGTCATCAGAAATTTGATTATTATTATTAATAAAATTTGTTGAAAATAATCAAATCATAGACATCAGATAAACTCAATGAAAATTATTAAACGACTATGGGTCCATAGATATGTCTATATTGAATCTATAAATACTACTCTGATAGGTCATATGAATAAGTGTATATACAATTAATGTTCGTGCGTGCGTTCGCTTATGGGCATTGCCTACTGATTTAACCTCATCCAGCTCAATAGTAAATAAATAAATAAATAAAATAAAATAAAATTGATTTCATATTATTATTGGAAAGTGTTCATTTTATCTAGCTGTATTTTCAGTCTGTCATGAGTTTGATGAGAATATAACTATCTCCAGAAAAGTTGAAATCGCTGTTCGAAAACTGGTTCTTATTGACGAATGATCGTAAATAGGCACTATAGCTTTGATTAATAAATAAATATAACTCCTCCCGTGATGATGATTAAATATTCACCAATCTGTGCATGAAAAGAACCCTGAATATGAATGAATCCATTGATGTTTGTATGGTCAAGTCTTTTCCTTCGAGATTGACATTTTTACAAAGGCAAATCCGAAAATGATGTAACCGTTTTAAAGGGGTAGTCTGTATAATGACTTTTGAAGATTTTCGATGAATCAGAATAGCATGGTTGGTGATATGAAGATCAAAACGATTCGATGACATTGATTTACTGTAGGAAATGTTAATTCAGGACTGATATATGGCGACAACTATCTATTGGATACATGTTCAGTGTGGTTGTATTGGATCAGTATTGAACTGGGTGACGACGATGTTGTGATGACTACGCTACGTGACTGCTACGTATTGTATGGACAATGATTATGATGATATCATGCAATTTCCATTATCTTAGTGAAGCAGTTTATGAACTATGAATACTGTAGAGTGAGTTCAAGATTGAGGCCAGAAAACAGAAATGTTTATTGACATTTGCTATGGTTACCAATATAAAACATTCTGTATACTGATATCATTTTGGTAACCTTTGTACTATGGCTAAACTTCTGTGTCACACAATTAATGTACTCATGGTACCCGACCCGACATTGATGACGAAGTTGACGAACAAGACGAGGAAGATGATAATGGTGACGACAATGAAACGAGACGATCTTCACATAACTGACATTAACTGGCGCTCTCTCATTCTCGCTTCATGATTTCAACGTCTGTACATTATTTACAAGTGAGACAGGCGATCTTCTTCAGATTTCAAACATTATCCATTACGGATCTTGTGTCTGGCTTTTTAGATGACATCGGCCTGACTGAAGTATAAACCGTGCAAAAGCCTCAAGTGAATCCAGTCACATGACTGAGTAATTTATCTAGAATCATATTAGCGAGGTTAAAGGGGCTCTACATGCCTACGCTGTAAACATTACAAACTGATTTCATATTTTTTAAATCCACATGTATAAAACTGACCACATCAAATAGATAATAAAATGTTGAAGGGTCTATGTTTATAATCTGATTATTACAAAATCTCATTTCACAAAATCTCATCTCCATTCTATTCATTGTTTTCATGCCATGACCCCTGAAATATCCTAATGGAAATGTGCGATGAGCCACAGCATAAACCTACCTAAGTGATCATAAATGAGACAATTGCCAACAAGTAGATGAGAGCGGGAGGTGGTGGGGGGGGGGGGGGGGGGGGGGGGGTTAAGCAACGATATGATAACATGAAATAGGACTACATGGTGCAGGGAGATACATTGAATGACGCGGGTAGAGTGTATATTAGTATTAAAGTGTTCATTTAGATGCTACACCTCTGATACACTCACCTTAACCTCCTTACAATCCAACCTACATGTAGCTATATGCCCATACGCCTGCAGATACTGGTCACACATGACTTTTGAATCAAATGATTCCAAAGACAGGTGATACCTCCTCACAACCTATATAGGGCAGGATGGCATAACCCTAGTTGCGATGGGTCATAGGGTTGGGTCACTGGAGGAAAGCTCCTGCTGTGTCGGCCCTTTGATGGACCAGAGGAAGCTGTCAACATTCAGGAGAGCATCCTACGCATAGAGGGTGTGTCACACTCCTCGAAGGCGAAGGCCTCAGTAAAGCTGGTAACGCATTTTGTAATAGAACTGCGTATTCTTGGTGATGGTAAAGTGAAGCAGTTAACACCCGCCCCTGATATGATGAAGATCGACATCGAGGCCATCACAGGGCTCAAGCTGACACAGATTTTCCTTACCGGGTTCACTCTCTAGTTTAACCCTCCATATATAGGCCCAAGATGTTTGTTCTACTTATGATACTGCTCATACCTGTGGTGGCTGCCTCACAGACAGCCGTGATATTAGATGCTAAGTAGGCACACTTCCGAGATGAGCCTAACCTCTACCGCGCCCATTTACGGAAAAACAATGGCAACCACTTGATTTATCTCCTGTAGTGTAGTTGATGCGAGAATAGTGGTTGGAAAGAGAGTGGTTCCTGGCACCCCATTCCTCGCGGTGGCTCTAAGGGCCAAGTGATTTATGTTTGGGTGGCTTGTCATTACCGCCCTGGTAGGGGTTGGGGCGGAAATGGCATACCACTTGATGTATCTCCTGCAGTGGAGCTGCTGTGGAGTTTAATTTATCAATGCTATTTTATATACTACTAGACTTATAGTGTTTTTTTCCACTGTTTCTTGGATATTCATTAGAAGTTAATCATGTGTTGGTATCTCAGTCCATATTTTGGACTCTTTATAGCGTGCCGACACTTGTACCAATCTTAGTCCCGTATTAGATGACTTCCGGATACTTGTGAGATCACTACTTCTTCACACTGATGACTGTTTGTCTACACGGCGGAACTGATACTAATTCAAATGTGTATAGTTATTAATCCTCTATCATGTGTATGTTATAAAACAATGTTTTTCATTGTACATATTTACCTGTCAGTTTTTTACCTGACTTTACGAAGTAAAATGAGGTATATTGTAATACCCTCCTCATCATCCATTTTGCCTGTAGCTCAACTTGGCAAGTCATCTCATGTTTGGTTAATCATACTGCATGCAAACTTGGACACATGCTTCTTTATAATGACATAAGCCAATGACATTGAGATCAAATGGCGAAGGTCAATGTGACATTATTAAAAACTTTGTTTTCTTTTTAAATTATAATTTTGCATTTAGCTCAACTTAGCAGTTCATGTCTCATCTTTGGTTATTCATATTGGACTCAGTGCTGTATAATTAACATCACATAATGACCTTGGGGTCACAAGATCAAAGGTTACAGTCACTTAACTTGGAAAAAATTATTTTTTAGCATTAACATTTTATGTTTAGCTCAATTTAGAACTTCATATATCATGTTTGGCATACTGGATACAAACCTGGACACTTACTTCCTTATAATAAGAGGACATTACACAATAACCTTGGCATCAAAACATCAAAGGCTACGGTCATTGTGACATTGGTAAAAACTATGGGTTTTTTTAGCATTAAGATCTTGTGTTTAGCTCAACCTCGCAGTCAATATCTCATGTTTGGATAATCTTATTGGACCTAATCTTGGACACATACTTCTTTATCAAGAGAGAAATTACACAATGACGTTGGGCCAAATGATGAAAGTTTAATATTAATGACCGTGGTAAGAAAATTAGTTTTCAGCATTAATATTTTGAGTTTAGCAATGTCTTTCAGGATCAAAGATCAAGCTCATTGTGATCTTTGTTCAGCATTTCGCCATTTATATCTTATGTTTGCTTAATCAGACTGGATTAAAACTTGAACACAGGCTTCTTTATAATGATATGGCATGACACCTTGTAGTCAAAAGGGCAAAGGTCAGAGTCACTGTCTCGATGATAAAACTGTTTTTCAACATTAACACTGTGCGTTTAGTTCAACTTAGTATTTTAAAGCTCATGTTTGTTTAAACTTACAGGACTTACATTCTTCCTGATAATAACAGGGCATGACAGTCACCTTAGCTTCACAGTTCTTTACAAAGCCATAATGTCAAGCTTCCTTATAATAACAGGACATGACACAGTCACCTTAGCTTCATAGTTCTTTACAAAGTCATAATGTCAAGCTTCCTTATAATAACAGGGCATGATACAGTCACCTTAGCGTCATAGTTCTTTGCAAAGTCATAATGTCAAGCTTCCTTATAATAACATGGCATGTCACAGTCACCTTAGCTTCATAGTTCTTTACAAAGTCATAATGTCAAGCTTCCTTATAATAACAGGGCATGACACAGTCACCTTAGCTTCATAGTTCTTTACAAAGTCATAATGTCAAGCTTCCTTATAATAACAGGGCATGACACAGTCACCTTAGCTTCATAGTTCTTTGCAAAGTCATAATGTCAAGCTTCCTTATAATAACAGGGCATGACACAGTCACCTTAGCTTCACAGTTCTTTACAAAGTCATAATGTCAAGCTTCCTTATAATAACAGGGCATGACACAGTCACCTTAGCTTCATAGTTCTTTACAAAGTCATAATGTCAAGCTTCCCTATAATAACAGGGCGTGTCACAGTCACCTTAGCTTCACAGTTCTTTACAAAGTCATAATGTCAAGCTTCCCTATAATAACAGGACATGACACAGTCACCTTAGCTTCATAGTTCTTTACAAAGTCATAATGTCAAGCTTCCTTATAATAACAGGGCATGACACAGTCACCTTAGCTTCATAGTTCTTTGCAAAGTCATAATGGCAAGCTTCCCTATAATAACAGGGCATGACACAGTCACCTTAGCTTCATAGTTCTTTACAAAGTCATAATGTCAAGCTTCCCTATAATAACAGGGCGTGTCACAGTCACCTTAGCTTCACAGTTCTTTACAAAGTCATAATGTCAAGCTTCCCTATAATAACAGGACATGACACAGTCACCTTAGCTTCATAGTTCTTTACAAAGTCATAATGTCAAGCTTCCTTATAATAACAGGGCATGACACAGTCATCTTAGCTTCATAGTTCTTTGCAAAGTCATAATGTCAAGCTTCCTTATAATAACATGGCATGACACAGTCACCTTAGCTTCACAGTTCTTTACAAAGTCATAATGTCAAGCTTCCTTATAATAACAGGGCATGACACAGTCACCTTAGCTTCATAGTTCTTTACAAAGTCATAATGTCAAGCTTCCTTATAATAACAGGGCATGACACAGTTATCTTAGCTTCATAGTTCTTTGCAAAGTCATAATGTCAAGCTTGATGGCTCCATCGCAATCACATTTCTGGTTATCTCTCAGTTCTTCTTTACATGTTCATGTTTTATGATAATTACCTGCTTTATTCTTTTAAAACAATAATGTCTTCAAATTAAAGTTCAAAACTAATCAAAGCTTAAGGTCACTTAACTTGGTGAAGATTCCTTTTTAACATTAAACACTTAATAGCCTGTCAAGTTGTATGAATTGTATGTCTGCTATTTAATAAACATTCTGTTAAATATTTTGAAACTAATTTGACTGGGCGCTGTTACTGCAACTTTATAATGAAATGTATTACAATACACTAATGATATCTGTTATGTTTTTTAAAGATCCAGCTGATGTTGGTGTGTTCAACTTTGCACAAGATATGGATCAAACGCTGATTGTACAATGGACCTTCTCATTAGATAAAGGTCGTGCTGAAACCTTCACAATAAGAGTAAATGGACCTACAAGTCTGGATGTGCAGAATGTGAGCTATTCCTCTGGTACAACAAAGTACAGCGCAGAGTTTCCCGCCCTAATACCTGGCGAGCGATATAAGGTTTCGGCTAAAACTCATTCCTATACTCTAACGTCGCATTCTGTCGCTGCCTCTCCAGTCATTATTTGTAAGTTCTTAATGTCAGACAAATACAATATGATTATTATATTACACACTTAATGGTAAAAAATGTGTTAAGAAAATCCAAATGTTGGCTTAAATTGAATTTCCTTTTGCAGGTTATGAGAAGAATATTTGAAGATGAACTCTTGGAATGATTGGATCGGTTATCGAGCAGGCATTTTAGTGGTAAATTTTCAAAATATTGAAAATTCTGAAATTAATTTAACTGGGAGCTGTGGCTACATATGGGAGCAACACCTCCCGGTCAAATTAGTTTCAAAGTATTCAATAGAATATTTGTTAAGCTGCAAATTCACCAAAGACATACAATTCAGACAGCATTGTCAGACCTTTGCCACTTTCATGACAGACCTGCGTTGCCTGAGCTTGACGTCAGCTATCAAGTGACACAATTTGATCACAATCTCTGATACTTGAGTAGCAGATAAGAATGTTACATTGTGTTTTGTGTGATTGGCCAGTATACAGTCAATATATGCATGGTGCACAAAGCAGTGGACTTTTCCAGTTTATTCATCAATCATATGACATCATAATCAACTACGTAATGTGTAGGAGGATGTCATAATCAATTATGACATGAATGACTCGATTTAGTCCTTCTTAAACACTTAATAGTCCGACACATTGTATGAATTGTATATCTACTATTTAATAAACATTTTGTCGAATATTTTGAAACTAATTTGACTGAATCCTGTATAGTTTTCTGGAAATTGATAGCTGTGGGTGGAGCTTAGCTAGAGATGGGGGTGGGGGCCTGTAGCTAAAACTGGAAAGGTCCATTGGGGCACACAGATACAGCTATGTTCGGTGGTAATTTGAATTCTTTAGCATAATACCTCGCTTACCTATATATGTGAGCTTAGTGGTAAAATCATAGCATTCTATAATACAATCTATGCTAGCCAAATCTGTAGAAAAGTATGAAAGAATTCCTGGTGGAAGAGGTGTGTTGTGTGTTCATTATTGATGTTAGATATACCATATATACACACATGCGAGATTTGATGAATTTATGGTTATATATGTAATATTATGGTACATATATGCAAAATTAATTTATTTGAAAGCTTAGGCAGCAACAGCTTTCAGTAAACTTATCTTCTAATTATCATCCAATAATAGAGATGTACATTCCATGAATGCAGTTTATCTGATGATCTGTACCAGTGCACGTTAATACAAAGCCAAATTCTAGCGATTGTTTTATTAAAAACCTCCAAGTCATTGTTCTTTGAATTTCTCTGGCTTCTGAGGCCATGTCAGATTCCTCACAATTTCTATCAGGAATTGATTATCTCTGTACAAGTGCTTTTGCTGACCAGAGTGCATTTCATGCCTCTAGCTGTGTGTAGTGCTTCAAAATATGTATAAATAAACTGTTCTTTTATTATTGATAATACTCAGAAGTATTGACAAATTATTAGCTCACCTGGCCTGAAAGGCCAAGTGAGCTTATGTCATGGCGACCGTCCATCGTCCGTCCATCCGTCAACCTTTCCTTTAAAACGACTTCTCAAGAACCACTGGGCCGATTTCAATTATATTTGGCATGAAGCATCCCTAGGGCATAGAGATTGAAATGAAGCCGATCGGCCAAAATCCAAGATGGCCACCGGCCAAAATAGCCAATTTTTAGAAACACTAAAAAATCTTCTCCGAAACCGCTGGAGAAATTGATTCAAAACTCATAACACATCGTCTAGTGCAACGGCAGACCCAAGTTTGTTCAAGGCAACCTGATTGGACGATTTGCTTGGCGACCATCTTGGATGACCTAGTTTTCGCGAAAACGACTTCTCCCGAACCGCTGAAGTGATAGAGCTGAAATTTGGTAAATATGCTTAGGGACCAAGCTCCTTTCAAGTTTGTTCAAGGGAAGTTTGTTCGTTAAAAAATATGGCCGCCATCAACAAATCAAAATTTATCAGTGTGCCCAGTTCAAATATCCCATTTTCCAGACTGTCGGATAAACGGTTTTCCTGCCATCTTGGTTTGTTTTCCCGCCATAGTCTCCCATAGTAAAGCAATGGGCCCATAGTAAAGCAATGGGGAATTCTTTAAACGACTTCTCAAGAACCACTGGACCGATTTGAATTATTAGCTCACCTGGCCTGAAAGGCCAAGTGAGCTTATGTCGTGGCGACCGTCCATCGTGTGTCCGTCGTCCGTCCGTCAACTTTTCCTTTAAAACGACTTCGTCTCAAGAACCACTGAGCCGATTTCAATTATATTTTGGGGGAAGCATTCATAGGGCATAGAGATCTAAGTTTGTTCAAACGAAGCGGATTGGTCAAAATCCAAGATGGCCGTCGGCCAAAATGGCTGATTTACAGAAACATTAAAAAAAATCTCTGAAACCGCTGGAGGAATTGATTCAAACCTCATAACACATCATCTGTGGCAGCGTAGACCCAAGTTTGTTCACGGCAACCTGATTGACCGATTTGCTTGGCGACCATCTTGGATGACCTATTTTTTGCGAAAACAACTCCCGAACCGCTGAAGGGATAGAGCTGAAATTTTGTAAATATGCTTAGGGACCAAGCGCCTTTCAGGTTTGTTCAAGGGAAGTTTGTTCATTAAAAAACATGGCCTCCATCAACCAATCAAAATTCAGAGTTTCTAGGTCATATTGGCTTTTTTGTATTTGATGTATTTTGATGGCGAAAATTGCTTTATATATGCTTATCAGGGTAGCGAGTTCAAATATGCCACTTTCGAGACTGTCGGATAAACGCTTTGGCTGCCATCTGGGTTTGTTTTCCCGCCAAAGGCGGTGGCCATCTTGGATCTAGGCCGATTTTAGGAAATGTCTTTAAAAATCTCCAAAACGGCTTGGGGGATTGATGCAAACCTCATGAAATATGATTTATGGCAAGGGAACTTGATTGGTCAAATGGTTCGGTGGCCATCTTGGTTGACCTAGTTGTAGTGAAAATTACTTATTCTCCAGAAGCGCTGAAGGGATTGGGCCGAAATTTGGCAGATATGATTAGGTCCTAAGGGCCATTAAAGTTTGTTCAATAGAAGTTGATCCGTCAAAAAACATGGCTGCCGTGGGCCAATCTAAATATAGCATGTTTGGTGGCATATTGTATTTTTTTATTTGATTGATTTTGAGGCCGAAATAGTTTTTATGTGTTTTTGGATATTCTGATCTCAAATTTGTGATTTTCGAAATTGTCGGATAAATGGTTTGCTGGCCATCTTGTTGATAAAGAGCATTCTAGTGTTACATATGCAATGGCGACCGTCCTTCGTCTGGCGTCCGTCAACTTTTCCGTTAAACAACTTCTCAAGAACCACTGGGACGATTTTAATTATATTTGGCAGGAAGCATCCTTAGGGTATAGGGATTCAAGTTTGTGCAAACGGGGCCGGTCGGCCAAAGTCCAATATGGCCGTCTGCCAAATCGGCCGATTTTGAGAAATGTCTTTGAAAATCTTCTCCGAAACCGCTCAGGGGATCGATTCAAAATTCATGGAATATCATCTAGGCGTATAGCTGAACCAAGTTTGTTCAATGGAACTTGATGCTCCATATGGTCCGGCAGCCATCTTGGATGACCTACTTTTCGCGAAAACAACTTCTCAAGAACCACTGATTGGATCGGGCCCAAATTTGGGAAATATTATTAGCTCACCTGGCCTGAAAGGCCAAGTGAGCTTATGTTGTGACGACTGTCCGTTGTGTGTCTGTCGTCCGTCCGTCCGTCCATCAACTTTTCCTTTAAACGACTTCTTCTCACGAACCGCTGGGCCAATTTCAATTATATTTAACAGGGCGCATCCTTAGGGCATAGCGATCCAAGTTTGTTCAAATGAAGCCAATCGGCCAATTAGGTCGGTAGCCATCTTGGATTTTGACCGATTTTTATAAACGTCTAAAAATCTTCTCCGAAACCACTTGAGGGATTGAAGGAAACCTGATGAAATATGATCTAGGGCAAGAGCTCAACCAAATTTGTTCAAGGGAACTTAATTGGTCAAATAATTTGGCGGCCATTTTGGTTGACCTAGTTTTAGCGAAAATAACTTCTCCAGAACCGCTGAAGGGATCAGTCCGAAATTTGGCAGATATGATTAGGGACTAAGGGCCAGTAAAGTTTGTTCAAGAGAAGTTGATCCGTCAAAAAACATGGCCGCCGTGGGCCAATCAAAATATAGCATGTTTGGCGGCCATATTGGATTTTTATATTTGATGGATTATGAGGCCGAAATTGGGTTTATATGGGTTTTTGGGTATTCTGATCTCAAATTTGCAATTTTCAAAACTGTCAGATTGGCAGCCATCTTGGATCATTTTCCCGCCAAAAACTCCCATACTAAAGCAATGGGAAATTAAAAATATCTTCTCGAGAACTGCTGGGCCGATTTCAATTATATTTGGCATGAAGCATCCTTAAGGGATAGCGATTCAAGTTTGTTCAAACGAACCCGATCGGCCAATTTGGCCGGCGACCATCCTGGATTTGGGGCGATTTTTAGAAATGTCTTTAAAAATCTTCTCCCAAACCATTTGAGGGATCGATTCAAAAGTCACAAAATATGATCTAGGGTAAGCGGTGAATCAAGTTTGTTAAAGGGAGCTTGATTGACGAAATGGTTCAGCGGCCATCTTGGATGACCTAATTTTTACAGAAATGACTTCTTCCCCAGAACCGTTGAAGCGATCAGGCCGAGATTTGTGATATATAATTAGCAACCAAGGGCGATTAAGATTTGTTCAAGAGAAGTTGATTCGTCAAAAAACATGGCCACGGTGGACCAATCAAAATATAGTGTGTTTGGCAGCCATATTGGAATTTTTTATTTGATGGATTTTGAGGCCGAAATTCGTTTTATATTGTTTTTTGGGTATTCTGATCTCAAATTTGCAATTTTCGAAACTGTCGGATAAACGGTCTGGCAGCCATCTTGGATCATTTTCCCGCCAAAAGCTCACATACTAAAGCAATGGGAAATTTAAAATGTCTTCTCGAGAACTACTGGGCCGATTTGAATTATATTTGGCAGGAAGCATCCTTATGGCATAGAAATTCCATTTTGTTCAAACGAAGCCGATCGGCCAGTTTTGCCGGTGGCCATCTTTGATTTTGGCTGATTTTTAGAAATGTCTAAAAATCGTGTTCTCCTAAACGGCTTGGGGAATCGATTCAAAACTTATGAAACCTCCTCTAGGCAAAGAGGTAAGCCAAGTTTGTTCAAGACAACTTGATTGACCGAATGGTTCAGCAGCCATCTTGGATGACCTAGTTTTCCCGAAAATGACTTCTCCAGTACCGCTGAATGGATCAGGACAAAATTTGGGAGATATGATTAGGGACTAAGGGCCATTACAGTTTGTTCAAGGGAAGTTGCTCCGTCAAAAAACATGTCCACCGTGGGCCAATCAAAGTCAGCGTGTTTGGCAGACATATTGGATTTTTTTATTTGATGGATTTTGAGGTCAAAATTGGTTCTATATATGTTTTTGGCTGTTGTGAGCTCAAATTTGCAATTTTCGAAACTGTCGGATAAATGGTTTGGCGGCCATCTCGCATAATTTTCTCGTCAAAAGCTCGCATGCTTAAGCAATGGGAAATTTAAAATGTCTTCTCGAGAACTACCAGGCCGATTTCAATTATATTTGGCAGGAAGCATCCTTAGGGCATAAGGATCCCAGTTTGTTCAAATGAACCCGATCAGCCAATTTGCCCAGTGGCCATTTTGGATTTCGGCCAATTTCAGGAAATGTCTTTATAAATCTTCTCCGAAACCACTTGCAGAATCTTCATCTAGGCCACGAGGTAAGCCAAGTTTGTTCAAGAGGACTTGATTTACCAAATGGTTCGACGACCATCTTGGATGACCAGGTTTTCACGAAAATACTCCTTCAGAACCGCTGAAGGGATCACGCCAAAATTTGGGCCATTAAAATTTGTGCAAGGAAAGTTGATCCATCAAAAAAACATGGGCGCCGTGGGCCAATCAAAATGTAGTCTGTTTGGTGGCCATATTGCGCTTGCAAAAATGTCCACCAACTCACTAAAAAAACTGCTAAACCACCCACAAACAATTTTGACAAAAATTGATGGTGCTCCAGGTGAGCGACACAGGCCCCTTGGGCCTCTTGTATTTGATTCTGTGACATTTATCTATATGTGCTTCAAAATACATATGAATAAACTGTTCCTTTATCATGGATAATACTCGGTTATTCTGTGAAGTAGCTAATCAAGGTCAAATAAGAATGTTCTCTTTCTCTTTAACAGGGCCAAAGAAACCATCGGAGCTGAACTTGACCCTTAAAGCTGATGTCAATATTTCTGCATCGTGGGTATTTCCATCAACTTATGGTCGTGTAGATTACTTCATGGTGACGGCCACTGTATCGAATGATTTGGTTGCGTCATTAAATGTCATGTATGAGAACAATACGACAACCTATTCTACATTAATTGCTGGTTTACCCGCTGGAAATAGGTATGACGTTGCAGTCAGTAGCGTGTCTTATGATGTAGCCTCAAGAGATCATCAAAATGAAAACATAGTTATCCGTAAGTATGTTATAGTAAATTGGGTTGTATTCCATTATCAATTCAGGCTTCAGTCTGTCCTGAGTTGAGGCTGTTCAATATGCCATGAATCCTGCTCCAGTGTATTGGAATCCATCTTCAGGCTGTTCAGTATTCGATGAATCCTGCTCCACTGTATTAAAATCCATCTCGAGGATGTTCAATATGCCATGAATCCTGCTCCAGTGTATTGGAATCCATCGTGAGGCTATTCAGTATGCCATGAATCCTGCTCCAGTGTATTGTAATCCATCTTCAGGCTGTTCAGTATGCCAAAAATCCAGCTCCAGTGTATTGGAATCCATCTTCAGGCTGTTCAGTATTCCATGAATCCAGTTCCAGTGTATTGGAATCCATCTTCAGGCTGTTCAGTATGCCAAAAATCCAGCTCCAGTGTATTGGAATCCATCTTCAGGCTGTTCAGTATGCCGTGAATCCAGTTCCAGTGTATTGGAATCCATCTTCAGGCTGTTCAGTATGCCATGAATCCAGCTCCAGTGTATTGGAATCCATCTTCAGGCTGTTCAGTATGCCATGAATCCTGCTCCAGTGTATTGGAATCCATCTGGAGGCTGTTCAGTATGCCAAGAATCCAGCTGCAGTGTATTGTAATCCATCTTCAGGCTGTTCAGTATGCCATGAATCCTGCTCCAGTGTATTGGAATCCATCTTCAGGCTATTCAGTATGCCATTAATCCAGCTCCATGTATTATTCAATATGCCATGAATCCTGCTCCAGTGTATTGGAATCCATCTTCAGGGTGTTCACTATGCCATGAATCCTGTTCCAGTGTATTGGAAACCATCTTCAGGCTGTTCAGTATGCCATGAATCCTGCTCCAGTGTATTGGAATCCATCTTCAGGCTGTTCAGTATGCCATGAATCCTGCTCCAGTGTATTGGAATCCATCTTCAGGCTATTCAGTATGCCATGAATCCAGCTCCATGTATTAGAATCCATCTTCAGGCTGTTCAATATGCCATGAATCCTGCTCCAGTGTATTGGAATCCATCTTCAGGCTGTTCAATATGCCATGAATCCTGCTCCAGTGTATTGGAAACCATCTTCAGGCTGTTCAGTATGCCATGAATCCTGCACCGGTGTGTTGGAATCCATCTTCAGGCTGTTCAGTATGCTATGAATCCTGCTCCAGTGTGTTGTAATCCATCTTCAGGCTGTTCAGTATGCCTAGATCCAGGTCCAGTGTATTGTAATCCATCTTCAGGCTGTTCATTATGCCTAGATCCAGGTCCAGTGTATTGTAATCCATCTTCAGGCTGTTCATTATGCCTAGATCCAGGTCCAGTGTGTTGGAATCCATTTGGAGGCTGTTCAGTATGCCAAGAATCCAGCTCCAGTGTGTTGGAATCCATCTTCAGGCTGTTCAGTATGCCAAGAATCCAGCTCCAGTGTATTAGAATCCATCTTGAGGCTGTTCAGTATGCCATGAATCCAGGTCCAGTGTATTGGAATCCATCTTGAGGCTGTTCAATATGCCATGAATCCTGCTCCAGTGTATTGGAATCCATCGTGAGGCTATTCAGTATGCCATTAATCCTGCTCCAGTGTATTGGAATCCATCTTCAGGCTGTTCAGGATGCCATGAATCCAGTTCCAGTGTATTGGAATCCATCTTCAGGCTGTTCAGTATGCCAAGAATCCAGGTCCAGTGTATTGTAATCCATCTTCAGGCTGTTCAGGATGCCATGAATCCTGCTCCGGCGTGTTGGAATCCATCTTCAGGCTGTTCAGTATGCCAAGAATCCAGGTCCAGTGTATTGAAATCCATCTTCAGGCTATTCATTATGCCTAGAATCCAGGTCCAGTGTGTTGGAATCCATTTGGAGGCTGTTCAATATGCCATGAATCCAGCTCCAGTGTATTGGAATCCATCTTCAGGCTGTTCAGTATGCCATGAATCCAGCTCCAGTGTATTAGAATCCATCTTGAGGCTGTTCAATATGCCATGAATCCTGCTCCAGTGTATTGGAATCCATCTCCAGACTGTTCAGTATGCCATGAATCCTGCTCCAGTGTATTGGAATCCATCTTCAGGCTGTTCAGTATGCCATGAATCCAGCTCCAGTGTATTAGAAACCATGACTCCTGCTCCAGTGTATTAGAATCCATCTTGATGCTGTTCAATATGCCATGAATCCTGCTCCAGTGTATTGGAATCCATCTCCAGACTGTTCAGTATGCCATGAATCCTGCTCCAGTGTATTGGAATCCATCTCCAGACTGTTCAGTATGCCATGAATCCTGCTCCAGTGTATTGGAATCCATCTTCAGGCTGTTCAGTATGCCATGAATCCAGCTCCAGTGTATTAGAAGCCATGAATCCTGCTCCAGTGTATTGGAATTCATCTTGAGGCTGTTCATTATGCCATGAATCCAGCTCCAGTGTATTGGAATCCATCTTCAGGCTGTTCAGTATGCCATGGATCCAGCTCCAGTGTATTGGAATCCATCATTTTAATGCATTAGTGGTCAGCACGGTCAAAAATTGCTTCTAAAGTGGTCTTCAGAAATGCCCATTTGCTGACCAAGAGAAGACTTTTTGAAAATTTACCACGTGAATCACTGGCTCGATAACTGAGCCAGTCATTCCAGTGGTAAATTTTCAAAAATAGTCTTCTTGGTCTGCAAACGGGAATTTTCTATTTTTTTAAAGAGTTAATGACCAACCCAGTCATTCCAGTCATAGGTTTTCAAAAATAGGCTTCTCTTGGAATGCAAATGGACATTCACTTAACAAAAATGTGATTTGTTGACCATTCTTGATGCTTAAACAGGACAGAAATGACAAGTTTCTTTTTATGTAAGGAACAATCTTTTGAATTTTTTGAAATAATTTAACTCAGAGAATTCAAAGTAACGGTACCAGTCAAATTAGTTTCAATGTAATCAACAGCTTATCTATTATATTTGTCATGAAATTGAGAAACTGGAATGTCAATGGTTAGACGGTTAAACTGTCAAACTTACTATGTCTTATTAAACCTTTAACACTCATATCAGCCAAAAACAGCTTCTGCAAGGGTCTTGAGACATGTACATTTGCAGACCTAGAGAAGACTGTTTTTGAAGATCTACCACTTGGATGACTGACTGGCTCGATAACATGGCCAAAAATTGCTTCTTGTTTTGCAAAAGGAGATTTTCTATGAGAAAATTTGATATTTTAAAACAAATTTGAGTGTTAAAGGGTTAAGTACTGCATTGATATCAATATTATTGTGTATTTCTGCCATTTTGTTCTCTATTTTCAGCTTAGCCCATTTCTGGTCAGTTTCCATACAATGTATACAGGAACCCTGCATCATTATGAACTTTTAGTTGTAACTTGCAATAGACCTTTACAATTTATCCATCCATCATATGATGTCATAATCAACTATGTGGTGTGTAGAATGACGTTATAATCAATGATGTCATGAATGACGTAGATAAGTTAGTCATGAACGCATAATTGGTGACAGACTAAGCATTGTTGTACGAATTGTATGTCTTTACTATTTAATAAACATGGTGTTGAATATTTTGAAAGGATTTTATTGGGCGCTGTTACTGCCATAGGCAGCAACAGCGCCCAGTCAGATTAATTTCAAAATATTCAATAACTTACCTGGATAGATTTTTTTTGGAAATTGATAGTCAGGGAGTTCAGAGATCAATCGATCCCAACATGAGTGTGGTGGGTGGAGCTTAGCTAGAGATGGGCGGGGCATGGATAAAACTGGAGCGGTCCATTAGTATTACTTGTCAGTCTGTCTGTCTGTCTGTCTGTCTGTCTGTCTGTCTGTCTGTCGGTCGGTCGGTCGGTCGGATGGGCGGGCGGTCGTTTTTTTAGTATGTCTGACAAAGCTGCCTATCGTGTGTCTCAGTCTGTCTGTTGGTCTGTCTGTCTTCTAGAATGTCTGACAAAGCTGCCTATCGTGTGTCACACTTGTTAGCAACCAATATTGTGTTAACAGTGAGTCAAAGAGCTCAAAATGCTAATTATCTCAATTAACCCGTTAATTATGGCCCAGATATTTCAAGCAATTTTTTGCTCAGTGAGTGCCCATTTAGAAAATACCAATTTTTTTAAATTTTTCGCTGGAACTTTCTGTTGTGCTGCAAATAGATATTTCTTAAGACCGCCGCAGACACCATGAGTTGACCAGATGGCCGCAGACACCATGTATTGACCAGCTTGACCAGACCACTGAAGACACCATGTATTGATTGGCTTGACCAGACCACCGCAGACTCCATGTATTGACCGGCTTAACCAGACCATCGCAAATACCATGTATTGACCGGCGTGACCAGACCACCGCAGACACCATGTATTGATTGGTTTGACCAGACCGCCGCAGTCACCATGTATTGACTGGCTTAACCAGACCGCCGCAGATACCATGTATTGACCGGCTTGACCAGACTGCCACAGACACCATGTATTGTCAAATTAATAGTTTCAAAATATTCAACAGTCTACCTGACGTGTATGTTTTTCTGCAAATTCAGATGCAGAGAGTTCAGGGTTCGATCGGTCCCAACACAGGTGAAGTGTAGTTGGTGGTTTGCTAGAGATTGGCAGGGCATAGCTAAAACGGGATTACTTGCATTCAGCGAAAGGTGGGGTTCAGCGGAATGAGGGGGTATCCTGCACTGCATCACTAAAACTCTAGTTTGAATGTAATTTGACATCATTAGGATTGTGATGGCAGCTAACTAGTGATGTAATTGAATATGAAGTCCGACACTTACTTGAGTGACCGATCCGTTTCTGACTTGACCAATGAAAGTATGAGAAATCTCTATTCTGTATTTTTCTTCTGTTCCTTCTCCAGATTCTAACAAGCCAAGAAACGTTCGCTTGACTGGCCTGGAAAGTGGCAGTTTGGTTGTTGAGTGGACGTTTGCAGATGCTAAAGGTCGAGTTGAGAAATTTCAAATCAGTATAAATTCAGACAGCAGAAAATGGAATGAGACAATTTCTAGCAATCCAAATGTGACAAGGTATTCATTTCACTTGAATGAGACGAGGCCTGGAGAGAGATATGTCATTGAAGTGAGGACTTTATCTAGTGGACAACTTGGAGGTGGAAATACTTACACATTAGTAGTCCGTAAGTCATTTGTTTCATGCATAGATATTTATACACACACCCTCCTCCAAATCTTTAGCTCATCTCTCTGAGCTTATGGAGTTATGCTTTATCTGCATTGTTCATCAACAATAAGAGGACAGTTTACCACTCTGCAGATATGTACCTTTCTACTAGGGCTGCGCGATATACCGATACCATATTTAAAACCGATATCCTGCACTGACGGTTTCATAACCGATTATAAAAAATAAATATCGAAAAACCGAATATGAACATATTTTCGGTTTTTCGTATCAGGATTGTTAAAAATAAAAGGTACTAACGAGCATGAAAATCGTAATGAATAATAATGGCCATACTTTCCATTAAGCTATGTTCAGGGCAACTAATAATTGAACGTGGCCCCAATTGCGCATATTGTGTAACTCCATGTAACTCGCTGTATGCCGAGAGAAATCAAGCAGCGAATTAATTAAATAAATATCCACCCGTCTTTTCCCTGGTAGTCTCAGATAAATTTGCAATATAAAACACAATACTAATGTGGGAATTTGTCATTAAAATTTGTATCGGGGAAAACATTTCTAAACAACGGCATCCATTTTATTTACGTCACCGGCTAATTAACATAATGCAAAGTCGTCCCAACACTAAATCGCCTAATGCATCAAAATCTCGCCAATAAATATAATGCTGAATACATTTTGCTGATTAGGATATAATTTTTAATAAAATTATTACTCAAACCGTTTTTAAAACGTTATCTTCTATACACAATATCATATTAACTTATGAAATTCGCGATCGCAATATTACAGTTAATATTTTCTTCAAGGCATGATTTCGTCCTCGGCCGAATTGGAAATGAAAGAAGAAAGGGAGATAATTAATTACAATCGCGTGATTTACGTCTTTTCGCAACCTGTTTTGCTGATTTATGATTAATTTTGACAAAATAAACGATGTTTATTTAACTGTGCGTAATATTTAGGCGGTCTAATTAATAATTTCACTCCCGCGATGATGGATATTATAAGGTATATTAAGCTTTAAAGGCGTAAAACGTTACGAATGTCCAGGGCATGAAAATACGTTCTGTTTTCGTGCTAATTTTTATCATTTAAATTTTTTGTTTCATGTCCATAAAACCGATATTCGGTTAAAACCGATATGAAAAGTCATATCGAAACCGATATGGCTGTAAGCCAAACCTCGCAGCCCTACTTTCTACTTCGAATAATAAACTTACCAGATGTACTATTATGATAATGTCTATTATCTAGTCTAGCTCAAAATAAACAATTAAAACTCCGCACTATCCTGGTCCTGCCCACACTGTGTCCGGGAATTACCATAGCCGCAGGTACCGAGTCAATTCCCAATCACAGTCAGATTCGTCTATTTTGCGACTTGAGAAAGTCACGTTTTTTCAAGCTCTTAAAATTTTCAATTTTAACTGAATTTAAGCGTTGTTGGAGTGCGTTATTGTTGACATCATGGAAGACAAAGGGAAATCATCACAGGGGCAGGTTGTATCAATCTAGAACTTATACATTCGTGCCATAATGACTGTTTGAAATTTCCTTAAATTGGCACATTATTCTAAAATGGTAGCCATTGTTGGAGTCGCTCGGTACCCATTAACTTTTTAGTGTTAATCCGGGTACTCGGTTCTTTCTCTTGCGACTCGGTTCTTTCTAAGATGGATGCGCTCTTAGCCAAGATGGCTGCGCCCTTGATGTTTATTTCGCGTATCTATGCACTCTGTTTATGCCGATTTTTAGCTTTTGCTTCATTGTCGAGGGTGTTTGTAGTGATCGGCATTTAATTCTTGGCTGTATTAACGTTAGTTAACTTCCAAGTTGTGTTTATTAATTTTCACTTAAAAAAGTTTCAAATATTTTCCTGCCGTAGTGAAAGCGGCCATGGTCCCGCCTCCCGTGCTGGAGCCGATGGACTGCGGTGAATCCGTGTCCGGCGATTCGTTGGACACCGGTGCCGCTGGTAGTCGGGCTATGGACGCGCTTCATGGTATTAGAAGTGTGGCCCATAGCTCTCAGCATGGATCGTCGGTGGCCTTCTCATCCAAGGGTGAAAGGGAAGATGAAAACGGTAGGTCATTGATGGACGAATCCGTTTTCTGCACCGAAGCTGAATGGGTGCAGGTTCTTGGCTGGATGTCCGACCGTCTCGGGTTGGCATCCGATCTAGGATCTCGGCGCGATCCGGCGATGGAACGGATGTCAGCGCGAGCGGCTAGCGCTCTGTCAAGTGGCTCTTCGGCCATCCCGACACTCCCTTTGGACACGCAGATTTCCGACATGTTGGAGGTTGCGGCATACCGTCTGGTCCAGCCAGAGTATGCGCTGCCCAAAGCCCCGAAGGGGATAAGGAGTAGGGTCCGTTTTCCTGAGCAGGCCTATCATCAGTATGCCAGGGTTCCACGGCTTTCCGTCGGGGAACGAGAGGCGCTGAATAGGCCGTTGGCTGGGACGGCTAAGGGGCGGTCTTGTCCCTTAGTTTCCCAAGTTAACAAAGATCCGTTCAATGAGCTCATTGAAGATGCGGTGAGGGCAGCCATGGCTGCGCTCTCGCACGGTTGTACCGTCCTGCAGGGTATGCTGGCCTGCACGGCGGAAGGTGGACAAGTGCCAGAGGCTGCTCCCGGAGTTATTCGGGACACCATGCGCTTGTCTCAAGATTGCCTGGCCAGGGTGATCACCAGAACATTGGCAGAGTGACGGAGAACGGTTCTCGGTTGTATAGAACCAGGACCGGAGATGAGGGTGGCGGTTCGGGCCGCGGCGGTTACCATAGGGATAACCGTGGCGGCCGTTCCGGACCGTCATATTCCAAGAAACTGCGGGGCGGCTGTGGAGGTCGGTCCTGACGGATTTCCAGCGGAATCAGTTCCGGTGATGTCAGGAATGAAGGGAGTCGAGAATCTTCACCCAAGCGATTTAGCGTCTTCTCGTGCAATCTTGACCGCCAGCTGTGTGCAGATCCCTACCGTCGGAGGCAGACTTCAACTGTTCTCAAGCCAATGGGATCAGGTCGTGCGAGATTGTTTAGTCTGTCAGTGGTTAAGAAATGGCTACAAACCGGACTGGCTCATCCGTTAATCATTAGTTCCGTTAACATCGACTCCATTATGGACTCCCGTTCCAAGGGAATCCGATCGTCTAGAGGCCATTTGCTCAGAAATAGAATCTCTTCAGAAGAATGCGATTCATCTAGTCCGCAATCAGTCATCCCTAGGCTTCTATTCGATGATGTTCCTCATTCCGAAACGTACCGGAGGATGGAGACCAATTCTCAATCTCAAACCGTTGAACAAATTTATTCTTTCTCCCAAATTTCAGATGAAGACTGTAGCAGCGGTAATGACAGGGCTGAGAAAAGGCATGTGGGCAGTGTCGATAGATCTGAAGGATGCTTATTTTCATATTCCAATGTCAATTCCTTTTCAGAAATACCTTCGCTTTGCATTCCAAAACAATGTTTGGGAATTCAATGCGCTTCCATTCGGCCTGACCACACCACCGAGGGTCTTCACACCAAAGTGGTTCTCGCCATGACTTCTTATCTTCGCAGGAGAAACATAGCTGTTCATACTTACATAGACGACTGGCTGCTAAAGGCGGGGAATCCAGTCACTCTGCGCAACAATCTTCAGGTAGTCCTAGCCTTATTAAAGGATCTAGGATGGATTGTGAATCTAGAGAAATCAGAATTGACTCCATCCCAGGAGTTTGTTTATCTGGGGAATATTTTTCAATCTCAGGGACGGCGTAGCTTTTCCGGCGGAGAGTAGAGTCAAGAGCCTGATTGCAGTTCTGGAGTCGGTTTCTCTAGGAGCCTATCTGACGGCACGTCAATTTCTCAGAATACTGGGTTTACTAGTATCTGGAGAAGGTGGTTCCTTATGCGGCACTCAGGTGCAGGCCAATTCAGATGTATCTAATGTCAATCTGGTCTCAGAGAACGGATCCGTTATCTCTGAGGATACCAGTAAAAGAACCATTGATATTCCACCTTCAGTGGTGGTTATCAGAACAGAATCTCCTGCGAGGTGTTCCTCTACAACCTCCTCAACCTCAGATGTCCATTTTCACAGATGCATCGACAACGGGTTGGGGAGCAGTATTGAACGATCAGTCAGTGTCAGGGGAATGGGATCGGACCAATGCACAGAAACATATCAATGTTCTCGAACTATTAGCAGTGGTATTGGCACTTCCAAAGTTTGAGAATTTAGTTCAAGACAAGATTGTCCTAATAAGGACAGACAACTCAACAGTGGTGTCTTATTTGAAGCGCCAAGGCGGGACGAGATCACCGAAGTTGTGTATGATGATTTGGAACCTTCTGCTGTGGGGCCAAGAGAGGAATGTTATTCTTCGGGCAGCACACATTCCAGGAAGATTGAACATCCTAGCGGATGCTCTCAGTCGAAGGACGGTTTGTCGTCCGATGCTATGGCGGCTCAACCAATCGGTAGCGGAGGTTCTATTCAAACATTGGGGCAAGCCAAATGTGGACCTGTTTGGGATGAAACAAAACGCAAAGACGGTCACTTACGTGTCAACGATCCCAGACCCGCTAGCTCTAGCGGTAGACGCACTGGCGATAAGTTGGAAGGGAATGTACGCGTATGCGTATCCTCCAACGATTCTCATCCCAAAAGTTCTGGCAAAGATAAGAGAGGGTATGTGCCAAGTGCTACTGATCACCCCTTATTGGCCAGGCCGATCATGGTTTACAGATCTGCTGGACCTTCTGGTCTGCAGTCCAATCCCTCTTCCAGACAGAAGAGATCTAATCTCTCAGAACAGGGGGTCTGTACGTCCACGACAGACCAGAAATGTTCAAATTGACTGCATGGATGTTATCAAGCAGCGTGCAATTAAGGGTGACTTTTCTGAGCAAGCGGCGAAGTTTGTCGCTTCAGCCAGAAGAGGTTCAACCACTAAAACATATAATTATAGAATCAACAAATTTGCAGAATGGTGTAAGGGAAGAGATATTGATCCCTTTTCTGCATCTGTTCAACACGTAGCAGATTTTATCTGTCATTTATACGAAGTTGACAAACTTGTACCTTCAACCCTAGCAGCCTATAAGTCTGCACTAGCTTCAGTCATTCCCAGTCTGGCCATTGAAGGAGTGGAAAATGACACTTTGAATGAAGTTAATTAAGGAATGAGCAATCTGCGACCTAGACAGCCAATTCCTATCCCAGCATGGAATCTATCTCTTGTTCTACAGGTTTTAGGGCAAGCTCCCTTTGAACCAATTAGATCTATAGACATTAAACTGTTAACGATTAAATCAATTTTCTTGGTTGCAGCAGCGTCGGCGAGAAGGAGAAGCGAAATACATGCGCTTTCTGCCGAACAAGACCGTTTTGTCGTCACGGGTGAAGGTTTAAGACTACTTCCACGTCTTTGTTTCCTGGCAAAGAATCAGTCACTTAAATATCCAGGACAGCCGATCAATTTGCCAAGTTTAACTAGACATGACCCAAACTCTTCTGCTTGGTGTCCTGTCAGATGTCTGAAAATGTATAAGAAACGTACTGAGGAGTGGAGAGATGACCCGAATCTCTGTGGTTATGTCTCAAAGCTCCTCATTTGCGCGCCTCGAAAGATACTATTTCTCGTTGGATAGTTGACACTATTCAGATGTCGCACAAAATCGCTACAGGAAAGCAGATTGATCGTGCGAATGCCCATCAGGTCCGAGCACTAGCAGCATCATCGGCCCTTTATTAGGGTGTCTCATTAGAGGAGGTGATGTCTGTAGCAGAATGGCATGCCGAGTCAGCATTCACTGATTTCTACCTTCGCGACATCTCCAGCGCACTTAATCCGGTAACTGTCGCCAATTTATCGAATCTAAACTAAGCCACATCCGACCACTATTTCGCACACATCACAAGTTCTTCCACCTGCACTGAACAATGGCTATGCACATGACCTGAGAACGACTGTGGATTTGGCCGAGCTCCTGTGAAAAGACCAAGCACTCAAAATGGTGAGTGTTTACATTAATTAAGTGGCTATAAATAATTTACTTACAGTCAAAATACCAGACTGCTTAGGTAAATAGTCTGGTATAAGAGTATACGTATCCTCTCAAACAGACATTAGACTCATTCCAATTTGAAAACCTAATCGATATACTGATATCTTTTCAAAATTAGAAGTTGTAGTAGCTTCTTTGCACTCTACTGGACTGCCCTAGCTGAGACTTGGGGCTGACACGGGTCTCTGGTGGGTGTTGCATCCCCATTGACAGCCCTCTGACTTTTGTGCGGACAAAAGAGGGGGGGGGGGGGGGAGCGCGGTCTAGACCATGGAAGTTTAGCACTCTATGAGTCAGATGGCGAACCCAAGCGTATGCCAGGGTTCTAGTCTCTTCACAACCTTCTCTGTTGGATGATAGATGAGTGCTAGTTCGAGCCTCGCCTCCTCCCACCGGTATTTCTTGGCTGTTGAAATCCGGAGTTTATCATAATAGTACATCTGGTAAGTATTATTCGAAGTAGAATCAAAAAGGCATCTGCTTTTGTTCCTACGAGAATTCTTAATACTTACCAGATGTACTATGGCCCTGCCTCAGCCGCCCCGCTGAGGTGAGGCTGAGCTGCTTTCGCTGTTTGTCAAGGCAAATATAAGACGAATCTGACTGTGATTGGGAATTGACTCGGTACCTGCGGCTATGGTAATTCCCGGACACAGTGTGGGCAGGACCAGGAGAGTGCGGAGTTTTAATTGTTTATTTTGAGCTAGACTAGATAATAGACATTATCATAATAGTACATCTGGTAAGTATTAAGAATTCTCGTAGAAACAAAAGCGGATGCTTTTTTGATTCATCAGTATTTTTCTGGGCTTTAATAGTGAAGTGAATATCATGAAATGCCAGTGATATAACCCTTGTTATCATTGTTAGTGAGCTTATGGCATGGCGACCATCCATCGTCCGTGTGTCCATCCATCCGGCGGCCGTCCATCCGTCAACCTTTCCTTAAAAACGCCACTCCTCATTAACCGCTTGGCAGATTTCAACCTAATTTGGCCGGAAGGTCCCTATGGGGGTAGGCTTCAGAATTGTTTATAGAATTTTGATCGGGCAATTTTTCGGCGCCCATCTTCAATTTTCTTTAAAATTGCTGGAAATCGTTTAAAACGCTACTCCTCATTAACTGCTTGGACAATTTCAACCAGGCTTAGTTGGGATGATAGTACGCTGGTATGTTTCAGAACTTGTATACAGAACTTTGATTGGTCAATTTTTCAGGTGGCCATCTTGGATTTTTTTTTAATTTCTGGAAATCACATAAAAGCCTACGTCTCGATAACCACTGAGCCGATTTCAATGAAACTTGGATGAAAGAACCCTAGCATGGTATCCTTCAGAACCTGTATACAGAAACCTGTATACAAAATTTTGATTGGTCAATTTTTCCGCTGGCCATCTTGAATTTTCCAAATAATGATGGGAAATCGTTTAAACCGCTACTCCTCATTAACTGATTGAGCAAGTTTAACCAGACTTGGCTGGAAGGATACTTGGCTGGTAGGTTTCAAAACTTGTATACAGAGTTTTGATTGGTTCGGCACCCATCTTGTATTTTATGAAAATTTCTGCAAATATTTTAGCAGCCTACTCCTCGATAACCTCAGGGCCGATTTCAATCAAACTTGGATGGAAGAATGCTAGCCTAGTATGCGATTCAGAACATGTATACAGAATTTTGACTGGTCAATTTTTCCGACAACCATCTTATTTTGGAAATTCCCTCGTTCGAGGCACCGACTGTAAGCCCGTCGTCAGCACTACATAGTACAATATTGTTGATCCAGATCTCGAATAATCCACTGATCTGATTGGAGGCTCATCGTGAGAAGTACGATATAAAAACAGAAGCTTGCCCTGTAGGTGGGGCTTAGAATACACCTTCCGTATCCTCTGTGTGTCGTAAGAGGCGACTAAAGGAGGTAAGGGTGAGGTAACCCTGACAGAAACCTCGAGTGCTGAAGACGGAGGTTCCAGGCCGCACGGCGCACTCTAATAAACCATGGATCCATGCACTTAACGCTTATGATCATGTCGATAGTCACTTACAGGACTGGCGGTATGATCAGTGAACGAAAAGAAGAAGAAAACAGAAGTTCACCGATAATCCGTAATATATATATCGAAAATACGAAGACGCGGTTCAAATACGGAGTAATTACAATCTATTGAAATACGGCCGCTGCAAAAACAGCAATGTCAGTTCTTTTCTGCCTCCATACAATGTATTGACGATATCAGTGATTAGTACATTCAAGGTCATTGCTCAACTATACATATATATCTGTTGAAAATTCAATTATTTCGTGTGTCTACAGGAACATGACTGATTTACTCATATGTCTGAGTGGAGAATGCACCATCGCTGAACATAGAGTATGTATATCCAATCCCGTGATATTGCCTGTATTTCCTCAAGAATATCTAGATTGAGACTGATTTCTTCAGGCACATGCTCATGGGATACATCCAAGATAATATGAATAACCATTTCCTCGTCCTCCATCAGATGTAGCCCAACGCCATGGAGACACAAGGATAACTTCTGGCTAACAGTGTGCCTGAATGGTTTGAGGACTGCATCGCAGCAAAGAATGCTTCCTATCCTCAGCCTCCATTCTACGTAGGTGACAGGTTGCGGGAACAGCATGCTGGTTACGGTGAAAGAACGCCTCATGCACTTGTAGCTTATACATTCCAGTCAGAAGCCTAGGCTTCACATCTTGGATTTTCTGGAAAATGGTGGGAAATTGTTTAAAACGCTACTCATTAAGTGCTTGAGCAATTTCAAGCAGACTTGGCTGGAAGGATACTAGGCTGGTAGATTTCAGAAATTTTATACAGAATTTTGATTGGTCCATTTTTCCAGTGGCCATCTTGAATTTTCTGAAAATTTTGGGAAATCAGTTAAAAGGCTACTCGTCATTAACCGCTTGAACAAGTTCAAGCAAACTCGGCTGGAAGTATGCTAAAATGCTATGCTTCATAGCTTCTATATAGAATTTTGATTGGTCAGTTTATTCGGTGGGCATCTTGAATTTTCCGAAAAATGGCTGAAAATCATCTACTCATTAACTACTTGGACGATTTCAACTAGACTGGCTGGAATGAGCCTAGGTCAGTAGGCTTTAGAAGCTGCATATAGAATCTTGATTGGTCAATTTTTCTGGCGGCTATTTTGGATTTTCTGAATATTTTGGGAAATCAGTTAAAAGGCTACTCATTAACCGCTTGGCTGATTTCAACCAAACTCGGCTGGAAGAACCCTAGGCCCATTTATTGGAAATCTGTTAAAAGGCTACTCCTCATTAACCGCTTAGCCAATTTCAACCAAACTCAGCTGGAAGAACCCTAGACCAGTATGCTTCAGAACTTGTATACAGAATTTTGACTACTTTATTTTGATGGTGGCCATCTTGGGTTTTGCGATAAATGGGAATTCATATAAAATGCTACTCATTAATCGCTTGGGCGATTTCAACCAAATGTGGTTGGAAGGATCCTATTGTCGTAGCCTCTAGAAATTGTATTCAGAATTGCGATAGGTCAGTGTTTTGGCAGCAATCTCTGATTTTCTGAAAGTTTTCTGGAACCATTTAAAAAGGGTACTCCTTCAATTATTAACCCGATTTCAACAAAACATGGGTGGAACGATCCTATGATGGTAGTCTTCAACATATTAAACGAGTCTTGATTGGTCAATTTTTGGGTGGCCATCTTGGATTTTCCGAAAATCATCCATCATGGCTATTTAATTGCAAATGGTTTATTTGTGAATGGTCCAGGTGAGTGCCACAGGCCCTTGGGCCTCTTGTTCTGTAAGTCTGTCTGTCTGTGTGTCAGCATCCAATCTTGGTTAAGATTTTGGTTGATTCCATGTGTCATCTTATATCTCAGGATTGCTTTGGTACTTTATAAAAAAGGTATTACTAAACATAGATGGTTTTTTTAGCCCTTAAAGGGAATCACCAGACCCTCTATACTACTGTGTATAAAATGAATCTACAGACCGTAACGTTTTCAAAAATATAATTGTAAGATCTGTGCTCAAATTAGAAATATATATCTTCTTATTTAAATATGTGGTACAGGGTTAAATTTCTATTCCTGGATGAGGCGTATGACGTCTTAAGTTGAACGTTTTTCTCGCTGTCATCCAACGCTATCGCAATAAAATTGCGAATTGCGTTTTTATAAGGGGATTCTCTTCAGCTATTTTAGGAATATATAAACTATATTTGCGGAAATGTTGAGGAATATATACTAACAGTCCTTTGTCTGATTTCTCTGATGGTGCCAATTTTGACATGAAGCTTTGATCTTGAGATAAATGAATGACCCGATAGTATAGGCAATTCAATATAATTGCCACTATTGAATCAACACTCTCACTGGGGCTACGGCAGATAATGTTATTAAAGTTTCATCTATTAATATGAGAGTTTAAATAGTTTGTACATACATCCAGTCCATCTTTAGGTACTTATGTTTTCATACTAGCCTCAAAACTTCCTGAGATTTTGTAATGTTAATGTAATTGGTAGGTATCTTCATAGAAAATAGTCATCTTAAGGTTCGGCAATTAATGTGTGAAAATAACAAATACATTCCATAAATTTGCGATAGTGTGATACACGTCTTAATCTCTTCAATCTGTACATATATAAATGATGTCGATAGCATTGTCGCCGATAGAGATATCACCATCCAAATGCATGCACTCCTGTCTTCAGAGTGCCATTATTATGGTTCTTGTCGGATGGGATTCAACCTATGACGTCATAGGTTTAATTAACTCGCAGAAAATTATGGCAACATAGCGTTTTTTAACACCATTTTACTCGGATTTATATACAAATGTTGGGGGAAAGCTTTATACAGTAGCTTAAATGTGGGTTCTACAATAGAACTGCATGTTTTATGCAATCGATGGCGACCCTTCATGTGTTCCCCTTTAAACCCTTACACTGCCAAATCCATGAAAAAGTAAATTTTACGATATAAACCGTATTATGTTGAATATTTAGAAATTAATTTGACTGAAAGCCATTGTTGCCTAAGGTAGCATTGGCTTCCAGGCAAATTAATTTCAAAATATTCAACAGTTATCGTGTATGGTAGTGTTAAAAATAAGATTTGGGGAATTCATCGGTGAAAATAGTTAAACGCTTGAAATGCCAGTATTCCATTTCCGAAGACAACTAAACATGAAAGCTGTTGAATATTTTGAAAATTCAATAGAATATTCCCTGTATTATAAGTCATTTGTCAGTTCTGGTCTTTGAGGGTTAAGTGGTTAATACAATTTCATGTCATCATGGGTGGTGGGGTTGAGGGATGGGGAGACGATGCCTTTAGGACCACAAGATCTGGTTTTTTATGACTGATTATCCTATAACCATTGGACATAAATAATAGCTTTTCCCTTCAAAAGGTCTCATTTAAATAGGTTTAGCTACACACATTTATTAGATTAATTTGTCCATAAAATTTAAATGTTTCCACTCAATCCAATTATTTTCCAAATATGCAACAGATTTATTATTTAGTTTTCTTGAAACCCATTGTCTTGAAATGGGTTAATTTTATATAAGCTTTTTGACTGTAGACCTTAATGTGTGTTTTATATGTGTAGACGTCGTACTGAATATAGGTTGTGCTACTCATAGTCATTGCTAATATTGGAGGGTATAGGGATCCTCATGTACTAAATGCATGCACTCCTCTTGTTTTTATTAGCTCCTACCACGCCAAAAGATGTCAAATCTATCTCAAGCTCGGGTGATAGTAGTGTGGATGTCCAGTGGAAATTTGATAGCAATATGGGCCGTGTTACCAAGTTTCGAGTCACATTATCTACAGTGTCTGACACATCTGCTGATATAACTCTAAAGAAGGAGGTGGATTATTCAGTTGACCATACAGAACTATACCAAACAAAATTTGAGACACACATTATCCCTGGTGAGAACTACACAGTTGCGGTGATATCGATTTCACATGAGACACCATCAAGAGAGAACTACATCGGATCACTAATCGTTCGTAAGTGCCTCTTCCAAAGTGATAAGTAGAATAAACTCTTTAACATCTTTTATGGACAAGATTTGTCAAGAAAATTGAAGTTTTGATAAGTGAATGTCGATTTGCAGGCCAAGAAAAGACTATTTTTAAAATTTACCACTGTAATGACTAGCTCGGGTTGAGTCAAGCATTCCAATGGTAAATTTTCAAATCTAGTCTTTTCTCTGCCTGCAAATGAGCATTCCGATGTTGCCCGTCTTGACCATTAAAGAGTTAGTGGTTAAACTATTATCTCCTGAATGAGCCAATGTAGCTGGGCTCAATGGATGTATGAATCTATTATCTCTTGAATGAGCCAATGAGCTGGGCTCAATGGACGTATGAATCTATGAACTCCTGAATGAGCCAATGGAGCTGGGCTCAATGGACGTATGAATCTATGAACTCCTGAATGAGCCAATGTAGCTGGGCTCAATGGACGTATGAATCTATGAACTCCTGAATGAGCCAATGTAGCTGGGCTCAATGGACGTATGAATCTATGAACTCCTGAATGAGCCAATGTAGCTGGGCTCAATGGACGTATGAATCTATGAACTCCTGAATGGAGCCAATGTAGCTGGGCTCAATGGACGTATGAATCTGTTTCACATCAAGAGTATACTTACCTCCCTAATACTTTTGATATTGCTAAATATTGGCTTTCACTCAATAAACACTCAGATTAAAACAGTTAGGTGCCCCTACTGGGCAGGGAGTCAGAGCTTAGTCTGGCGGATGCCAGCCCCACCACCGCGCATGCGTAGACTAGCACTTCCTCTTTGCTAATTTATTGGCTAAGAGACTACACATGCTTTTGTGCTGGTGCTTTTTGTAGCTCAATTATAAGCGTTTTTGACACAATTCTGAACTGTTGACACCTGAGAAAGATGGCAGAAAGAGTAACTTCACCACAGGAGGGCCTTGGACCTTTAAATCAGGTGACTTCTAGTAAAATTAGCGAGTTTTGTCCCGTTGTAATGTGTTTCCGGGACTCGCGCTAAACGTGATAAGCGCCTTGATTAGTTGGTTTATTTCAACTAGGTGCTATATAAGACTAATCTCTCTTTGTGTTTATGTCCACAGGTCTGTGTGAAGAAATATTATGGACATGACATCAGCAGAGGGTTTGTGTCTCTCCACCATGGTTCCATTTCCTACTAATACTGTTAGGTTATCTAACCAAAAATTCTATGTCCAGTGAGTTGGAGGCCTATTATAAAGGTCTTCTCACTTTGCCCTCTTGATCCAATTCCTTCCCGTAGAGGTGGAGAGAGTTAAGAGGCATTCAGTGGTGGAGTGCTCCAGTTCATCAGGTTGGATGGTTTGTCTAGACAAGCTGTCAGGTATCTAATTATTGATATGAGGTGATGTTAATTATTTAGAGGAAAGGGAGATAATTAACTTTATTTGCCATTGTTATCAGTATATATCTGATGCTTGTATAGTCGAAATGTCCATTCTGTACATGTTCTGGTTAGAGATACAATTCGTCCTTGCACTGGGATGTTTGTTGGGGATCGATTTTTTCCTGTCATAGGATTAATGACGTCATAATCAGCCTTGCTCTTTATTAACAATTAAAGTTGTCCGAAGCTGGTTTTCTGATAAATTATGATCTTTATGATCATTTTCCTTCTCTTGAGTTGGTGAGTTTCTAAGCTTAACTAGTTTGCTCATACTCCTCGTCCTTTGCCCTTTTTCAGAGACCTGGTTGTGCGTCCTGTGGACGATTTTTGAGGGACAAGTTTGGCCCTCATCTCTGTTTTCAGTGTAGCCCCTGTGGTCCCTTGCTTAATTGCGAGATATGTAAGCACTGGGGGGGGGCGAGTTAATGTCCGAATTCTTGTGCTTGCAGGCGAAGGACAAGGTGGAGGAGGAGAAGAAGAAGCTGAAGAAAGAGGGTGTAAGTAAGAAGGGTAAGAGGAAGGCCTCGTCCGTGGTGGATATGGAGGCCTTCCGGACCGAGATGTTGGGAGAGATGAGGAGGACAATCAAGGATTTGGTTCCAGAGTTGCTTCGTGGCATGCTTCCTGGACCAAATCCTTTATTGACCTCATCATCTGCTTCGGAGCAGGTAATCCCCACCTCTGAATCAACGTTCCTTAGTACGCTTCCGTTGTTTGAAGATTCAGAGGTGGCCCCATTAGAGGGGGCGTTCCACGGCCCTGGCAGCAGGCTTATTGCCGCGCCCAATAGGGACCGTGGACGGTCGTCGCTGGAACCCGTGGGCAGCTTATCAGTCCAGGGGTATCCGCACACCGCGGGTGCCAGTACCTCGTATGGCACCTTCCCTGGCCAGTCCGGGTTAGCTCTCTTTGCTGACCCGGAGTCTAATCTGTCTGGCCAGGAGGATGAGGATTACCTGTTGGGGTCGCCGTCTGAAGACGTGGACATGGATTATGACGTCTGTGCACCCCTCGCGGGGAATGCAGGCGCCTTTTTCCACGGTTCTACTCTCCCAGGGGTAGAATCCACGGTTCAGACTGTGGCCCTGGGCGCTGAAGGCCAGCGGTACCGCATACCTCGGCTTGCCGAGAGTGTCGCTGGTGCTGGCCGGGGCCGTGGTGGGGCGGTATATGCCCCGCGCTCTACCACGGCGCCTGCTCCTGGTCAAACCAGTGATATTAGCATGCCGGTATTGTCAGGCCCGCATGTTCTCCCTGGCTTGCCAGGGATATCAGCGTACCCGCCGTCAAGCTCTGTTGCTTGCGCTCTGGAGGAAGACGAAGGCCCCCGTCTTGTAGAGCGCTCGCAGCTATCCACGGAGGAGGATTGGTCTGACGCTTGCCAGTGGTTGGTAAGTGTTAGACCAGATCTGCCCGTGGAGCAGTCGGCTAGCCAGCGTGAGCACAGGCCGTGGTTAGCTGGTAAGCCTGCTGCTAACGCTATGCCTTCTCTGCCGCTGGCAGAGCATGTCGTTGACATGTTCGAGGCGGCGGAGACGTCCATTAAGTCGAGTGGACGTCTCGCTAAGGCCCCGCGCGAGGTGGCCAGGCGTTGTCGCATCATGCCCCTGGACTACCAGCGGTACGGTCTGGTACCGAAGCCGAGCGTGGATGACCGCGCGGCTTTGGGTGAGGATGCGCGGCCAGGCTCCCGTTCTGACACGGGAGTCTTGTGTTCGAATGCGTTGCGTTCAGCAAATGCCGCGTTGCGTGATGCGGAGGAGAGTGGGAGGGCTTCGATTGCCGCTCTGTCCCACGTCTCCCAGCTGTTACAAGGGGTAGTAACAGCATCCGCATCGCGCCAGCCAAGTCCGGTCACAGTCCAGCGAGCCATCCAGGATGGTATCAACCTGGCTTTGGACTGTATGACGCGGGCGGTGACCAGGAGTGTCCGGGCAAGGCGCACTTTTGCCTTGGATAATCTGTGCCCGTCCCAGGACCTCTACAATAGGCTACTACGTACGCCTATGACAGGTCCTGGTCTCTTTGGAGGTGAGGGGTGTAGGCACCTCCAGGAGACGGTTACTCTGGTCAATAACCAGAGGGCGCTGCGCGAGCAGTTTGAGGTGCTTCGTCGTGCCAACGTTCGCGCCGCACCCCCTGCGTATCGTCCCCTGCAGGCTCGAGGTGGTAGTGGCCAGGTCAGAGGCCAACCACCATCGCAGCGCCGGCCTCGGCCGCGTGCGATTCGGCCAGCAGCGAGGGGGGCGCAGGCTCCTCAGGCGCAGTCAGCCAGGCAGCCGCCCGCGCACCGAGGTGCGCGCGGTGCTGGTCGTGGCGCGCGAGGATCTGGGCGGGGTAATCGTTCCTGATGGGACGGTTACCGCGGTGAGAACCGCGCCGGTGTTTCTGGCAGAGGAGACAGTGCCGCTCTTGCACTCCTTATGTCCACCTCTTTTCACTTCAAGAGTATACTTACCTCCCTAATACTTTTGATATTGCTAAATATTGGCTTTCACTCAATAAACACTCAGATTTAAAACAGTTAGGTGCCCCTACTGGGCAGGGAGTCAGAGCGTAGTCTGGCGGATGCCAGCCCCACCACCGCGCATGCGCAGACTAGCACTTCCTCTTTGCTAGATTATTGGCAGAGAGTTCACACATGTCTTTTTGTGCTGAAGCTTTTCTTTATCTTAAACTAGTTTAAGTGGTGTTGTTTGGTGTGATAGTCACTTTTTTGGATGGCGGGAAGTATCAATTCGCCAAAGGAGGACTTAGGACCTTTAAATCAGGTGACTTCTAGTAAAATTAGCGAGTTTTCTTCCCGGTGTATTGTGTTTCCGGGACTCGCGTTTACCGTGATAAGCGCCTTAGTTAGTTGGTTTAGGTCAACTCGGTGCTACCTAGGACTAATTTCTCTTTCTGTTTCTGTCCACAGGTCTGTATGACGCTAGGTTGTGACATCACAGTTGCAGAGAGTTAGTTTTCTCTCCACCATGGTTCCATTTCCTACTAACACTGTTAGGTTATCTAACCAAATGAAAAATATGTCCAGTGAGTTGGAGGCCTAGTATAAAGGTCTTCTCACTTTGCCCTCTTGATCCAATTCCTTCCCCATGAGGTGGAGAGAGTTAAGAGGCGTGCAGATGGTGGAGTTCTCCGGTTCGTCACGTTGGATGGTTTGTCTATACAAAGTGTCAGGTATCTAGTTATTGATAATGTGGTGATGTTAATTATTGTAAACAAACAAAGGGAGATAATTAACATTTTTGCCAGAAAAGAGTTATCTATATGTATCTGATGGTTGTGTAGTCGACTTATCCATTCAGCATACAATTCGTCCTTGCACTTGGATGTTTTGTTGGGATCGAATTTTTCCTGTCACGGGATTAATGACGTCATAATCAGCCTGGCTAGGTGTTTATCAGCTATTCAAGCGCTATGCTGTTTTCTGATGTATATTGATCTTTATGATCGTTTTCCTTCTCTTTGAGTTGGATTGAGTTTCTAAGCTTAACTAGTTGCTCATACTCCTTGTCCTTTGCCCTGTTTCAGGGACCGGGTTGCGCGTCCTGTGGTCGTTTTATTCATGTAAAGTTCTGGCCGCATCTGTGCTCTCAATGTAGCCCTTGTGGTCCATTGGTTAATTGTGACATATGTAAGCACTGGGGGGGCGAGTTAATGTCCGAATTCTTGTGCTGCTTACAGGCGACGGACAAGGTGGTAGAGGAGGAGAAGAAGAAGAAGCGGAAACGAGAGGTTGTAAGTAGGAAGGGTAAGGGGAAGGTCTCGTCCGCGGTGGATATGGAGGCCTTCCGGACCGAGATGTTGGGAGAGATGAAGAGGACAATAAAGGATTTGGTTCCAGGGTTGCTTCGTGGCATGCTTCCTGGACCAAATCCTTTACTGTCCTCATCATCGGCTTCGGAGCAGGTAATCCCCGCCTCTGGATCGAATTTCCTTAGTCCGCTTCCGTTGTTCGACGATTCAGAGGTGGCCCCATTAGAGGGGGCGTTCCACGGCCCTGGCAGCAGGCTTATTGCCGCGCCGATAGGGGACCGTGGACGGTTGTCGCTGGAACCCGCGGGCTGCTTATCAGTCCAGGGGTATCCGCACGCCGCGGTAGCCAGTACCTCCTATGGCACCGTTCCTGGTCAGCCCGGGTTAGCTCTCTTTGCTGACCCGGGGTCTAATCTTTCTGACCAGGGTAATGAGGATTACCTGCTAGGGTCGCCGTCTGACGACGTGGACATGGATGAAGACGTTTGTGCACCCCTCGCGGGGAATACAGGCGCCTTATTCCACGGTTTTACTCACCCTGGAGTAAAGTCCGCGGCTCAGGTGGTGGCCCAGGGCGCTGCTGATGGCCAGCGGTACCGCATACCTCGGCTTGCCGAGGGTGTTGCTGGTGCTGGCCGGGCCCGTGGTGAGACTATATATACCCCGCGCTCTGCCACGGTGCCTGCTCCTGGTCAAACCAGTGATATTCTCATGCCGGTGCTGTCAGGCCCGCGTGTTTTCCCTGGCTTGCCAGGTGTATCAGCATACCCGCCGTCAAGCTCTACTGCTTGCGCTCAGGAGGAAGACGACGGACCCCGTCTTGTAGAGCGCTCGCAGTTAGCCACGGAGGAGGATTGGTATGACGCTTGCCAGTGGTTGGTGAGCGTTAGGCCTGATCTGCCCGTGGAGCAGTCGGCTAGCCAGCGTGTTCACACGCCGTGGTTAGCTGGGAAACCGACTGCTAACGCTATGCCTTCTCTGCCGCTGGCGGAGCATGTCGTTGACATGTTCAAGGCGGCGGAGTCGTCCATTAAGTCGTGTGGACGTCTCGCGAAGGCCCCTCGCGAGGTGGCCAGGCGTTGTCGCATCGTGCCCCTGGATTACCAGCGGTACGGTGTGGTACCCAAGCCCAGCGTGGATGACCGCGCGGCTTTGGGTGAGGATGCGCGGCCAGGCTCCCGTTCTGACACGGGTGTCTTGTGCGCGGACGCGTTGCGTTCGGCGAATACCGCGTTGCGTGATGCGGAGGAGAGTGGGAGGGCTTCGATTGCCGCTCTGTCCCACGTCTCCCAGCTGTTGCAGGGGGTAGTAACGGCATCCGCATCGCGCCAGCCAAGTCCGGTCACTGTCCAGCGAACCATCCAGGATGGTATTAACCTGGCGCTGGACTGTATGACTCGGGCGGTGACCAGGAGTGTCAGGGCAAGACGCACGTTTGCCCTGGACAATCTGTGCCCGTCTCAGGACCTGTACAATAGGCTACTGCGTACGCCTATGACGGGCCCTGGTCTTTTTGGAGGTGAGGGATGTCGCCACCTCCAAGAGACGGTCACCCTGGTGAATAACCAGAGGGCGCTGCGCGAGCAGTTTGATGTGCTGCGTCGTGCTAACGCTCGCGCCGCGGCCCCGGCGTATCGTCCCCTGCAGGCTCGAGGTGGTGCTGGCCAGGTCAGTGGCCAGCCACCGTCGCAGCGTCGGCCTCGGCCGCGTGCGATTCGGCCAGCAGCGAGGGGGGCGCAGGTTCCTCAGGCGCCGTCAGCCAGGCAGCCGCCCGCGCACCGAGGTGCGGGGCGGGGCGGGGCGGGGCGCGCGAGGATCTGGGCGTGGTTATCGTTCCTGACAGTACGCTTACCGCGGTAAGAACCACGCCGGTGTGTATGGCGACGGAGACAGTGCCGCTCTTGCATGCCTCGTGTCCACCGCGGTCCCTAGGTGGGCCGGTGGGAGGCCGGCTAGCCGGCCACATGCAAGAGTGGGAACGGTTAACTCAGGACCGTTTAGTCTTGCGATGGCTTTCCGTCGGGTATCATCCAGAGTGGGTGACAGGCCCGCCGTCGCGACTGTCTCTGGTGCCAGTCTGGACTCCCATTCCGAGGGATCCAGAGCAAAGGTTGTGTATCGAGGAGGAAATAAATTCCCTCATACAAAAGGGAGCTATTCAGCCGGCACAAAGGTGTCCGGGCTTCTATTCAACCCTGTTCTTAGTAACAAAACGCACCGGAGGGTGGAGACCGATTCTCAACCTCAAGCCATTGAACAAGTTCATCGAGACGCCCAGTTTCAAGATGGAAACGGTGCGCTCGGTGTTGGCGGGGTTGGAGAGGGGGATGTGGACGGCGTCGATAGATTTGAAGGACGCTTATTTCCACATCCCCATCCACGGGAGTTTCTGTCGCTTCCTGAGATTTGCATTCCAGGGCAGACAGTGGGAATTCAGGGTGTTGCCCTTCGGAATTTCCACGGCTCCTCGGGTTTTCACCCGTGTGGTTCTTGCGATCACAGCATACCTCCGCAGGAGAAGCATAGCAGTCCACACGTACATAGACGACTGGCTGTTGAAAGCGCACACCCGGGAAAGTTTGTCCGCCAATCTGGAGATTGTTTTGAAAATTCTCACAGACTTGGGCTGGGTGATCAATTTTCCAAAATCAGAGCTGACTCCATCCCAGAAGTTTGTTTACCTGGGGATGTTCTTCGATCTAGAGACAGGATATGTTTATCCTACTCAGGAGAGAGTTCAAAAACTCATCTCGTTGATTCAGTCAGTGTGCGACAGTCGTCATGTCCTGGCACGGGTTTACTTGAGAATGCTGGGGTTGATGGTTTCGTTGGAACCAGTCATTCCTCAGGCCACCTTACGCAGGCGGCCGATCCAGTTGTTTCTCATGACTCAATGGACCCAGAGTACAGGTTCGCTGGACTCGAATGTGTCAGTGTTGGCGCCTCTGATTCACCACCTGCAATGGTGGTTGAATACAGAGAATCTCTTGCCGGGGGTTTTGCTAACCCCTCCCCACCCTCAGGTGACTGTGTATACAGATGCATCGATGGAGGGCTGGGGAGCTTGCCTGGAAGAATCCACGATATCAGGGCTTTGGAATCTGGAACAGTCAAAGGAACATATAAATCTACTGGAGCTAAGAGCAGTAGTCCTGGGCCTGGAACATTTCTTACAGAAAGTTCAGGGCAAGATTGTTCTTATTCGTTCAGACAACTCAACAGTTGTGACTTACATAAACCGCCAGGGCGGAACGAAGTCGCCCAGTCTCTGTATGATGACATGGAAACTGCTTTGTTGGTGTCTGGATCACCAGATTACCTTGAAAGCAGTTCATATTCCGGGAAGGTTAAACCTGCTAGCAGACTCATTGAGCCGAAGGATGAGTGTTTTACCCACGGAATGGCAACTAAATCAATGTGTGGCGGATCGTCTGTTCGACCATTGGGGGAAACCCAACATCGATTTGTTCGCAACGAAGAAGAATGCGAAGATGACGACGTACGTCTCTCCGATTCCGGATCCAAGCGCTTTCGCAACAGATGCGTTAGCTATCAGCTGGGGGAGAATGTATGCATACGCATTCCCTCCAGCAATCCTGATTCCAAAAATTCTTCAGAAAATCAGACAAGAGGAATGCCAAGTGCTTCTGATCGCCCCGGATTGGCCAAGCCGATCATGGTATACGGATCTGCTGGACCTTCTGGTCTGCAATCCGGTTCCTCTGCCTCTGATGGATGATATTATCTTCCAGGGCAAGGCCCTTCACAACAATCCGTCAATGTTCAGATTGACTGCGTGGATGTTGTCAAGGAATCTAGAATTAAGGAGGGCTTTTCTGAGCAAGCAGCCATGTTTATGGCCAAAGCCAGGAGGGGGTCAACCTCCAGAGCATATAATTATAAAATCAACAGATTTGCAGAATGGTGCTCAAAAAGATGTATTGATCCAATGGATTCATCTATTCAAGTAGTAGCTGATTTCCTCTGTCACCTCTATGATGCCTATAGCCTCAAGCCTAACTCTATTGCTGGTTATAAGTCAGCATTAATGTCTGTTATTCCTTGCTTGGCTAAGAGGGGAAGTGATGAAGTAAATACATTGAATGTATTAATTAAAGGCATGGGCAATCTGAGACCAAGGAATCCACCTGTGATTCCGTCTTGGAGTTTATCGCTAGTGCTTCAAGTACTAGGTGATAAGCCTTTTGAACCACTTAGTTCCATTTCTATGAAACTATTAACACTGAAGACTGTGTTTTTAATTGCTGCGGCCTCGGCTAGGCGTAGGAGTGAAATTCATGCCTTATCAGCCGAGGATGACCGTTTTGTGGTTTCAGGGGAAGGCCTTAAGCTGCTACCTAGGATTAATTTCTTGGCTAAAAATCAGTCGTTGAAATATCCAGGTCAACCTATTATTTTGCCTGCTTTAACTAGATATGATCCTAATTCTAAAGCATGGTGTCCCGTCCGGGCGCTGCGCCGGTACAAACAACGTACGGCGGCATGGCGCACCGACCAGTCAGCGTTATGGTTGTCATATATTGAACCCCATGGGAGGGCTTCTAAGGACACCATTTCCAGGTGGATTGTGGAATGCATTCAGTTTTGCCATAAATCCGCCACCGGGAAGCAGGTTGACGTGGCCAAGGCTCACAGTGTCCGCGGCGTAGTGACATCCACGGCCCTATTTAATGGGGTCCCTGTGGATGATATTATGTCGGTGGCTCAGTGGCACTGTGAGTCAAGTTTTACAGACCATTATCTCCGTGACACCTCTAATCCTCTCGCCTTGTCGGTTTTGAAAAAATAAATCGGTTTATATTTTTTGAGGAGGTTTTTCCTCATTACTTATATATTTCACAATTAATTTATGGAAACACCCACTTTTTTGGGCCTGCATCAGTCTTTACTAATGGGAAGATGATGTCAGCAGCCATTTTCAACAAGGTCAGTCTTGTTCATGTGTTGTCCGTTGTTGATTGTATTGTCACGATTACCCGTTATTAATATGGTGATGGTTTGTGTATTTGTGTGGTTCATTGTTGAGAGTTACGAAAATGGAGCTTTTTCGTCTCTGTCCTGTAGTACATGGCACTTGTACGTAGAGAGCGTATAGGACATTGAGGTCAGTCGACTCTTCCTCCCAGGAAGGAGCGGGGGGAGCGCATATGACATTCGGTCATCTCTCATACATCGGTGGTGTTATCCGATGGTTAGTCAAATCCTGACTGTTTTTTCTTACAGTTTCAGAAGTTTAAGTGCCTTAAACGCAGAAAAGCGTATAGGGATGAGCTGGTCTTTTGACCTCGCCTCCCTCCCGCCAGATTCACTTTCGAATTCTGGCAATATCAAAAGTATTAGGGAGGTAAGTATACTCTTGAAGTGAAATAAACGAAATCTAGGATTTCTTTTTTCACGAGAGAGTTGATACTTACCTCCCTAGATACGGACCCGGCCTCTCCACCCCACAGAGGCTCGGTCTTCAGGCTCTTAATAGTTGCATGTGTGTCAGCCAATAATCTAGTCAGAGGAAGTGCTAGTCTGCGCATGCGCGGTGGTGGAGCTGGCATCCGCCAGACTACGCTCTGACTCCCTGCCCAGTAGGGGCACCTAACTGTTTTAAATCTGAGTGTTTATTGAGTGAAAGCCAATATTTAGCAATATCAAAAGTATTAGGGAGGTAAGTATCAACTCTCTCGTGAAAAAAGAAATCCTAGATTTCGTTTAATCCCTAGGTGGACCGGTGGGAGGCCGGCTAGCCGACCACATGCAAGAGTGGGAACGGTTAACTCAGGACCGTTTAGTCTTGCGATGGCTTTCAGTCGGGTATCATCCCGATTGGATGACAGGCCCGCCATCGCGACTGTCTCTAGTGCCGATCTGGACTCCAAATCCAAGAGATCCAGATCAAAGGTTGTGTATCGAGGAGGAAATAAATTCCCTCATACAAAAAGGAGCTATTCAGCCGGCACAGAGGTGTCCGGGCTTCTATTCAACCCTGTTCTTAGTAACAAAGAACACCGGAGGGTGGAGACCAATTCTCAACCTCAAGCCATTGAACAAGTTCATAGAGACGCCCAGTTTCAAGATGGAGACTGTGCGCTCGGTGTTGACGGGGTTAGAGAGGGGAATGTGGACAGCGTCGATAGATTTGAAGGACGCTTATTTCCACATCCCATACACAGGAGTTTCCGTCGCTTCCTGAGATTTGCATTCCAGGGCAGACAGTGGGAATTCAGGGTGCTACCCTTCGGAATTTCCACGGCTCCTCGGGTTTTCACCCGTGTGGTTCTTGCGATCACCGCATACCTCCGCAGGAGAAGCATAGCAGTCCACACGTACATAGACGACTGGCTGTTGAAAGCACACAACCGGGAAAGTTTATCGGCCAGTCTGGAGATTGTTTTGAAAACTCTCACAGACTTAGGCTGGATGATCAATTTCCCAAAATCAGAGCTGATTCCATCCCAGAAGTTTGTTTACCTGGGGATGTTCTTCGATCTAGAGACAGGATATGTTTATCCTACTCAGGAGAGAGTTCAGAAACTCATCTCATTAATTCAGTCGGTGTGCGACAGTCGTCATGTCCTGGCACGGGTTTACTTGAGAATGCTGGGGTTGATGGTTTCATTGGAACCAGTCATTCCTCAGGCCGCCTTACGCAGGCGGCCGATCCAGTAATTTCTCATGACACAATGGACCCAGAGTACAGGTTCGCTGGACTCGAATGTGTCAGTGTTGGCGCCTCTGATTCATCACCTGCAATGGTGGTTGGACACAGAGAATCTCTTGGTGGGGGTTATGCTAACCCCTCCCCACCCTCAGGTGACTGTGTATACAGATGCATCGATGGAGGGCTGGGGAGCTTGCCTGGAAGAGTCCACGATATCAGGGCTTTGGAATCTGGAACAGTCAAAGGAACATATAAATCTACTGGAGCTAAGAGCAGTAGTCCTGGGCCTGGAACATTTCTTACAGAAAGTTCAGGGCAAGATTGTTCTTATTCGTTCAGACAACTCAACAGTTGTGACTTACATAAACCGCCAGGGCGGAACGAAGTCGCCCAGTCTCTGTATGATGACATGGAGACTGCTTTGTTGGTGTCTGGATCACCAGATTACCTTGAAAGCAGTTCATATTCCGGGAAGGTTAAATCTGCTAGCAGACTCATTGAGCCGAAGGATGAGTGTTTTACCCACGGAATGGCAACTAAATCAATGTGTGGCGGATCGTCTGTTCGACCATTGGGGGAAACCCAACATCGATTTGTTCGCAACGAAGAAGAATGCGAAGATGACGACGTACGTCTCTCCGATTCCGGATCCAAGCGCTTTCGCAACAGATGCGTTAGCTATCAGCTGGGGGAGAATGTATGCATACGCATTCCCTCCAGCAATCCTGATTCCAAAAATTCTTCAGAAAATCAGACAAGAGGAATGCCAAGTGCTTCTGATCGCCCCGGATTGGCCAAGCCGATCATGGTATACGGATCTGCTGGACCTTCTGGTCTGCAATCCGGTTCCTCTGCCTCTGATGGACGATATTATCTTCCAGGGCAAGGCCCTTCACAACAATCCGTCAATGTTCAGATTGACTGCGTGGATGTTGTCAAGGAATCTAGAATTAAGGAGGGCTTTTCTGAGCAAGCAGCCATGTTTATGGCCAAAGCCAGGAGGGGGTCAACCTCCAGAGCATATAATTATAAAATCAACAGATTTGCAGAATGGTGCTCAAAAAGATGTATTGATCCAATGGATTCATCTATTCAAGTAGTAGCTGATTTCCTCTGTCACCTCTATGATGCCTATAGCCTCAAGCCTAACTCTATTGCTGGTTATAAGTCAGCATTAATGTCTGTTATTCCTTGCTTGGCTAAGAGGGGAAGTGATGAAGTAAATACATTAAATGTATTAATTAAAGGCATGGGCAATCTAAGACCAAGGAATCCACCTGTGATTCCGTCTTGGAGTTTATCGCTAGTGCTTCAAGTACTAGGTGATAAGCCTTTTGAACCACTTAGTTCCATTTCTATGAAACTATTAACACTGAAGACTGTGTTTTTAATTGCTGCGGCCTCGGCTAGGCGTAGGAGTGAAATTCATGCCTTATCAGCCGAGGATGACCGTTTTGTGGTTTCAGGGGAAGGCCTTAAGCTGCTACCTAGGATTAATTTCTTGGCTAAAAATCAGTCGTTGAAATATCCAGGTCAACCTATTATTTTGCCTGCTTTAACTAGATATGATCCTAATTCTAAAGCATGGTGTCCTGTCCGGGCGCTTTGCCGGTACAAGCAACGTACGGCGGAGTGGCGCACCGATCAGTCAGCGTTATGGTTGTCATATATTGAACCCCATGGCAGGGCTTCTAAGGACACCATTTCCAGGTGGATTGTAGAATGCATTCAGTTTTGCCATAAATCCGCCACCGGGAAGCAGGTTGACGTGGCCAAGGCTCACAGTGTCCGCGGCGTAGTGACATCCACTGCCCTATTTAATGGGGTCCCTGTGGATGATATTATGTCGGTGGCTCAGTGGCACTGTGAGTCAAGTTTTACAGACCATTATCTCCGTGACACCTCTAATCCTCTCGCCTTGTCGATTTTGAAAAAATAGCTAGGCATATATATTTTTGATGGGGTTTCCTCATTGCTTATATATTTCACAATTAATTTATGGAAACAACCACTAATTTGGGACTGCATCGATCTTCACCAATGGGAAGAGGATGTCAGCAGCCATTTCAACAAGGTCAGTCTTGTGTATGTGTTGTCCATTGTTGATTGTCTTGTCACGTTACCCGTTATTTATATGATGATGGTTTTGTGTATTTATGTGGTTCATTGTTGAGAGTATACGAAAATGGAGTTTTTTCGTCTCTGTCCTGTAGTACATGGCACTTGTACGTAGAGAGCGTATAGGACATTGAGGTCATTCGACTCTTCCTCCCAGGAAGGAGGGGGGGGGGGGAGCGCATATGACATTCGGTCATCTCTCATACATCGGGAGTGTTATCCGATGGTTAGTCAAATCCTGACTGTTTTTCATACAGTTTCAGAAGTTTAAGTGCCTTAAACGCAGAAAAGCGTATAGGGATGAGCTGGTCTTTTGACCTCGCCTCCCTCCCGCCGAATTCACTGTCGAATTCTGGCAATATCAAAAGTATTAGGGAGGTAAGTATACTCTTGATTTGAAATAAACGAAATCAAGGATTTCTTTTTTCACGAGAGAGTTGATACTTACCTCCCTAGATACGGACCCGGCCTCTCCACCCCACAGAGGCTCGGTCTTCAGGCTCTTTATAGTTGCTTGTGTATCAGCCAATAAATTAGTCAGAGGAAGTGCTAGTCTGCGCATGCGCGGTGGTGGGGCTGGCATCCACCAGACTAAGCTCTGACTCCCTGCCCAGTAGGGGCACCTAACTGTTTTAATCTGAGTGTTTATTGAGTGAAAGCCAATATTTAGCAATATCAAAAGTATTAGGGAGGTAAGTATCAACTCTCTCGTGAAAAAAGAAATCCTTGATTTCGTTTAAACTCCTAAATGAGCCAAGGTAGCTGGGCTCAATGGACGTATGAATATAGGAACTCCTGAATGAGCCAATGTAGCTGGGCTCAATGGACGTATGAATCTATGAATTCCTGAATAAGCCAATGTAGCTGGGCTCAATGGACGTATGAATCTATGAACTCCTGAATGAGCCAATGTAGCTGGGCTCAATGGGCGTATGAATCTATGAACTCCTGAATGAGCCAATGTAGCTGGGCTCAATGGACGTATGAATCTATGAACTCCTGAATGGAGCCAATGTAGCTGGGATCAATGGATGTATGAATCTATGAACTCCTAAATGAGCCAATGTAGCTGGGCTCAATGGACGTATGAATCTATGAACTCCTGAATGGAGCCAATGTAGCTGGGCTCAATGGACGTATGAATTCCTGAATGAGGCAATGTAGCTGGGCTCAATGGACGTATAAATCTATGAACTCCTGAATGAGCCAATGTAGCTGGGCTCAATGGACGTATGAATCTATGAACTCCTGAATGAGCCAATGTAGCTGGGCTCAATGGACGTATGAATCTATGAATTCCTGAATGAGGCAATGTAGCTGGGCTCAATGGACGTATGAATCTATGAACTCCTGAATGAGCCAATGCAGCTGGGCTCAATGGACGTATGAATTCCTGAATGAGGCAATGTAGCTGGGCTCAATGGATGTATGAATATATGAACTGAATGAGGCAATGTAGCTGGCTCAATGGAGGTATGAATCTATGAACTCGTGAATGAGCCAATGTAGCTGGGCTCAATGGACATATGAATCTATGAACTCATGTATGAGCCAATGTAGCTGGGCTCAATGGACGTATGAATCTATAAACTCCTGAATGAGCCAATGTAGCCGGGCTCAATGGACGTATGAATCTATGAACTCCTGAATGAGCCAGTGTAGCTGGGATCAATGGAACTATGAATCTATGAACTCCTGAATGAGCCAATGTAGCTGGGCTCAATGGACGTATGAATCTATGAACTCCTGAATGAGCCAATGTAGCTGGGCTCAATGGACGTATGAATCTATGAACTACTGAATGAGCCAATGCAGCTGGGCTCAATGGACGTATGAATTCCTGAATGAGGCAATGTAGCTGGGCTCAATGGACGTATGAATATATGAACTGAATGAGGCAATGTAGCTGGCTCAATGGACGTATGAATCTATGAACTCGTGAATGAGCCAATGTAGCTGGGCTCAATGGACGTATGAATCTATAAACTCCTGAATGAGCCAATGTAGCTGGGCTCAATGGACGTATGAATCTATGAACTCCTGAATGAGCCAATGTAGCTGGGCTCAATGGACGTATGAATCTATGAACTCCTGAATGGAGCCAATGTCGCTGGGATCAATGGAACTATGAATCTATGAACTCCTGAATGAGCCAATGTAGCCTGGCTCAATGGACGTATGAATCTATGAACTCCTGAATGAGCCAATGGAGCTGGGCTCAATGGACGTATGAATCTATGAACTCCTGAATGAGCCAATGTAGCTGGGCTCAATGGAAGTATGAATCTATGAACTCCTGAATGGAGCCAATGTCGCTGGGATCAATGGAACTATGAATCTAAGAACTCCTGAATGAGCCAATGTAGCTGGGCTCAATGGACGTATGAATCTATGAACTCCTGAATGAACCAATGTCGCTGGGATCAATGGAACTATGAATCTATGAACTCTTGAATGAGCCAATGTAGCTGGGCTCAATGGACGTATGAATCTATGAACTCCTGAATGAGCCAATGTAGCTGGGATCAATGGACGTCTGAATCTATGAACTCCTGAATGAGCCAATGTAGCTGGGCTCAATGGACGTATGAATTCCTGAATGAGGCAATGTAGCTGGGCTCAATGGACGTATGAATCTATGAACTCTTGAATGAGCCAATGTAGCTGGGATCAATGGAACTATGAATCTATGAACTCTTGAATGAGCCAATGTAGCTGGGCTCAATGGACGTATGAATCTATGAACTCCTGAATGGAGCCAATGTCGCTGGGATCAATGGAACTATGAATCTATGAACTCTTGAATGAGCCAATGTTTCTGGGCTCAATGGACGTATGTATTCCTGAATGAGGCAATGTAGCTGGGCTCAATGGACGTATGAATCTATGAACTCCTGAATGAGCCAATGTAGCTGGGATCAATGGAACTATGAATCTATGAACTCTTGAATGAGCCAATGTAGCTGGGCTCAATGGACGTATGAATCTATGAACTCCTGAATGGAGCCAATGTCGCTGGGATCAATGGAACTATGAATCTATGAACTCTTGAATGAGCCAATGTAGCTGGGCTCAATGGACGTATGAATTCCTGAATGAGCCAATGTAGCTGGGCTCAATGGAAGTATGAATCTATGAACTCCAATCAGTCCTGAGCACTTTATGATGGAATTCATGCTTGGTTTATGATACGGAGGGGTCCAATCTGTCACTCAGTTATCTGATGTCATAAGTCAAATATGTCACTTGTTAGCTGACATCACAATCAAATGACATAGTTTTATCAAAGCTCCGATACTAAGTACATAAATTGTATGTCTGGTGAATTTACCCCTAAGAAACCTACGCGGCGTCGGGATGGCTTGCAATACATGTACATATAAACCAATGCGCCGTCTGGATGGTTTTCAACAGCACCCATTTTTGATTGCTAAAATCTACTATACATAGTCCAGTCTAATTAACTAAGATGAGATTCTCTCTCACTTCGAGTAAACTTTATTTGATATTTACACTGATAGTTTACAAATAATACAGTATTCAACCCTATAACATGCAAGCTTTACCACTGGAGCATGTTGTCACCTAATGCAGCAACATCTTCCAGTCCAATCGATCTCAAAATATTCAACAATTTAATCACCAGTCCCACTAAGTCATATGACAATCTTACATAGAAGAAACTGTATTTGATATACATGTTGTTTACAATGGCAGCTTATACAATAACTGATTCGAAATAAAATGGTACAATAGATTTACATCAAGCGCATCAGATTTAACCCTTACCACTCTGATGTCAATATTCTATCTTTTAATGTGCCAATAGCAAAGAAACTGGTGTACATTTTTCAACAATTTTGGTTTGGTAGATGATGTTGCTATCTACGACAGCAACATCTTCCACCAAATCTGTTGAGAACTAAACACCAGTTCTTTTAATTTAATTTGATAATTAAAAGTTTTGACATAGACTGGTAAGGGTTAATAAAATAACACAGAAGACAGAATTACAGAATAATCATTTTCATGAAATCTCAACCTGATCACTATCGTATTCACCATATTATCCTGAAGAAAAAAAGAAGAGAAACATTTACAAGATGAAAGAACAATAGAAAACGGAAATAAAACTGGAACAGTCAACAAAGGTGATTTCAGAGGGCAATAACAAGCCCATATGCCTAATGACTGTGCTTACTCTTATAATCCAGGTTACGGGTCCGTATGGACCCAGTAGCGGCCTCGTAACATGTGTTATCAGGATAGATGATTGAGGAACAGAAATTAGATCACAGAGGCATACCAATATCTCCCTAGAAGCTAAATAACGGGTGTGAGATAATGGGCAAGCTATATAAGGATGCACACTTTAAATCTTTTAGGCGTCAGTGTAGATATTCAGCTGTATGTAATGTTTTATCGAACAAAATTATAAATAGTGAGCGCAGCCATCTTAATTTCTTCGCAACTCTCGACCAATCAACTGAATTTGAATGTGCTCACCTTGTAGATATCGGATTGTCTTATCGGAAGTCATGACCCCGTTAGACATCTTATATTTGCGAGTAGGACCTCAGTGAAATTCATATTTGAAAATACCAGGTGAGCTAATGAACTGAATGAATAATATATTGTCGGTTAGGTACGTAGTAGGAAGATGCACTGGTTGACTTTGACCAGTGCTGGTGATACAGTTTCGCGGAAATAGAATAGAAACTATATTGAAACTGTAGCAGTAAATTCATACCAATAAGTTAGAAATTGGAATAGATTGAAATAGAGCCGACGGTTCTGGGTTGATGATATCTGTCAATAGTTGGAGATAAAAGTTGTTGCTGTGGGATCGGCACACACTTTTATAATGTTCAGCAGTAGTTTCGGCAGTTAGTTTAGTAAATATTCGAGTGATAAGAATCGGTAGGAATCGATATGAATATAGGTGACAGACGGACATTTAGTTGTTGACGGTCGGCATTCCGACTCCCTTAAGCAAGTACAACAACACCAGCTGGCAATGAGATCATACAGCTCATGTGCTTATTAACGTTCGTTTCCTACAGGCTTGTCCGTGATAGGCAAGGGACAGGACAGAGGCATTGTGGCATCCTGTAGGAATTAATAATATAATCGAGATTTGTAAACCAACTATATGTCAATCAAAGAAAGGCATGCGACAACAACACATTCCGTAATGTTGTTAGTTAGCTGACAGATCACATCAAAGCAGAACCAGCCAACACCGCTTTGCCAGAGTTAGAGTGTAGATATATCGTGTTTAGTAATGAATCCATAGAAGAGAAGCCCAGAGTTTGATTGGCCGAGATGACGTCATAATCAATGAGCATCAAGTCAAACTCTGTAGCAGAAAAACAAAAGGAATAAGGTTTCGAGGTAAAATCGAATGGTAAACGAAGCGGGTTGGTCAGAAGGACCAAGAGGATTAAGTGAAACTTCTAGGAAGAGATAGGCAGAGGTTGATTGGAGGGAAGATCGTCCTGGCCAATCAAACTATGACTATAGCGTGCCTAGAAGTATAATGAGAACAGAAATCTATGTATTATAATATATATAGATATATATATATCATAATAGATATGCAGGTAGGAAACTGCAAAGGATATATAATAGGCACTTTGTCTATTGAAAAGTTAATCAGGTACTGGTGACCTAACGTGAAACACGTCGTACGCATATAGTAGTCTCTACGAATAGAGAAGTGTTAAGCTAGCTAGATATCATATCAACCGTCGTGTTGGGAGTAATCGGCAGCAGTAAAGTAGTCATAGTTAGAATCAGATAAGATAGTTTAGTACTATAATTATATTAGTCGTATCATTATAAAGTATCATTCTACTTTGGTGACAGTAAAAGTCACATTGATATATAGAGTTATTGTAAAGTTAGATATAAGAATAAAAACCTCACCTTGTAAATACAAGGCACTAGTTTGGTTGTTTATAATGAACTCCTAAGACAGTACGGAGAAACACTGTACCTTACCACGAATCTTCAGTACGTCAGATCAGGGCCAGTTACATAAAATATCTTCAGTCCATCTTTGAAGAGGTGAGCTGTAACTATCCGACTGCAGCAACGAGAAGATTGATTGTCGCAGCAATCATCAAACATCATAAGTCTTCTCAAAGTTGTGGTGGTGAGCGTATTATATATAAAAGAAGAACCGAAAATCTTCAGTGGCGAGCCTGCCAGGATACTAGGAGTGGAAACGACTGTAAACTGAGTGAGTAATAAATCGTACGTATGGCCCAGGTAGACCGACTGGCCAATATAGTATTAAAAAACGTTAGTGACAGGGTACAAGTTTTCATAGAACAAGCAAAAGACTCGGAGAACACGAAAGTGACCCAACACAGAGAATATCGAGATAACTCATTAATTAAGATCACAACTGACATTAATTGTGAGGAACAGCCTCGGTTAAAACGGGTTATAGTCTGTTTATATTATCAATAGGAAAGTATCTAAACAACCCGACGTAATGGCGACACCAGGTTCCGCGGGTCCCGCAGTACCGCTAGCGGATGAACATCTGAGGCATCCTGAGCTACGAGCTGAAACGGTAGCAGCTATGCAGGTGATGGGCACCGCAATGGCGGGTACCATTGTACAAAGCAGTACCAGAAGGGAGGCGGACAGAGTCCACCGTGAAGAAGTCTGGGAGCTCACCCAGCGAATACAACCTTGTGACGGGCTCATACCGGAGCAGGTGCGGCAATTCCTGGATGAAGCTCATCGGGTATGGATAGCAATGGAAGGGAAGCTGGATGGTAAAACCGCGTACATAATAACACGTGCTTCTCGAGGGCAACTGTCGAGCGCGGTAGATCATTATTTGGTGGGAAAGAATAGGGACGATATTACGTTTGAAGAACTACGAGGGTACGTCACAGAGAATTTTGTCTCTGCCAATGAGGGAGAGGATAAAATATGACCTCGAGGGCGTACGCCAGAGAAGGAATGAAACCATCATTGCCTTCAACCGGCGGTACCGTGAGTTGGCCAGCCGTGCATATCCCACAACCAATGCCGACAATCAAAGAACCGTGCTGGGGGTGTACATCAAGGCACTTAGCGATACCGGATTGGGAAGGAGAATAGTTAGAAAGAAGGCTACCACTCTGCAACGAGCGATAGAAATAGCTGAGGAAGAAGCAAATTGTAATGACTTGCTAAAAGCGATGCGAATCGATAACCGGCAGGAGACAGATATGGAGATAGGAGTGTTAGACATAGAGGAAGGAAAAGATGTCTGGTCTATTATAAATGGAATGAAAAGGCAGATTGCACAGCAAACTCGGTTAATAGAGCGGTTGTGTTGTACTGTAGAAGCATTACAGGCCAAGTCTGACAAACAACCGGCCACTAAAGAACTGAAGCCAACCAAGAAACCAGCCATGCCACAAAGACGCCAGCAGGCGAAACAACCGGCGAACAACCAGTGACTAGATATCGTTTGTTATAATTGTGGTCAAAAGGGCCACTATAAGAGCACTTGTAACCAGCCAATGCAAACCCCGAGAACTGGTATGCAGAGACGACCCACGCGTGTATCCAAACCGAGGGGGCAGAGACCGCCTATAGTCTGCTTTACATACGGAAGACAAGGGCACATGGCTCGCGATTGTGCTGATTATCAACGAAGCTTCGCTGGATACATGGATAGAAGAACCGGCCTGGCACAGACCATACATTGCTTTCGTTGCGGAAAAGACGGGCATCTCATAAATGACTGTCCGCTGAGAGCGCCGCAACCTAAACCGCAGCGACAAGTGGCTAAGAGACCGCGATTAAATAGTGATGTCAGTATAGATGCGATATATCAATGTGATAGGGCGAAGAACAATGAACCAAGAATCACATCACAAAACTGTTCTCGTAATATGCGGAAGGACAATGCTAACCGACTTCGTAGTAACGAGGAGTACGAGGATCAGGACGGGTTCGTTCTAACTGGGGAGGGAACCGACGAGTACGGACAGTATGGAGGAGAATTTTCAGGACGGAGAAATTCCTACGCTGAAGTGGTCAGTGGACGAAGGAGCCCTTCATTAAATGGCGACGGAGGAGACCGTTGGTAAGCGTACCGACCGGTTTCTGATCCGTTTACACTGGGACAACCACGGTCCAGAAGATCAGGGTAAGTGCTTGCATGCCTTAGTAGATACTGGTGCTAGCACGTCCTTGATTAGAAAGGATGTATGGCGTAGCAGCTTAGATGCTAGGCCATTAAAAAGAGCGAAGACGCTCTTAGCGGTAAATGGTTCCCCAATAGAGCTTTTGGGGGAGACACAGATCAAATTTAAGAATGCCCGGCCTATTCCTGGTACAGTAGTAGCGAATATGCGGCATGAATGTTTGATTGGTGTGGATGCTTTGCACTTGGGAAATGCAAAGATTGACTATCGGACTAAAGAAGTAGTATAGTTTGGTCAGGTATATCCCTTTAGGTATCCCTAGAGGGAACAGACGAGATACGTATATTCTAGTTGTAAGGAAACGACCGGATATAAAGATATCGACAAAGTTATTGAGGACTTTGAGGATAACTTTGATACGGCTCGTCCAAACACTTTAGGATTGGTCCCCAAAGTGAAGTGTACGGTACCAACAGGAGATGCGTTTCCTATAAGGCAGAAGGCCTACCGTCTACCGCTTGCCAAGCAATATGTAGTCAAAAACCAAGTGGCTGAGATGCTGGCAGCGGGTGGCATAAGACCATCGTCATCACCCTGGGCGTCACCCATTACTTTAGTCCCTTAGAAGGACGGTGACACTAGGTTTTGTATTGACTATAGGAAGTTGAATTCCGTATGTCGCAAGGACAGCTATCCATTACCAAACATATCAGATATTTTTGATTCAATGCGCGGCGCAACGATCTTTTCTACTATGGACTTGAAGTTGGGCTATTGGCAGATACCAATGGACCCCCAAGACATAGAGAAGACAGCGTTCGTCTGCAGTGAGGGTTTGTTTGAATGGATTCGTATGCCGTTCGGTTTTTGCAACTCAGGTGCCGTATTTCAAAGGGCAATGAATGATATTTTCCGAGTATTCGTGGGAAAATATCTGCATGTTTTTGTCGATGATGTAGTCATATATTCTCGAAATCCAGCTGAACATGCACAGCACTTACGTAAGGTCATGTGTAAGATTCGAGAATATAATCTACAGGTTAAGAAAAAGAAATGCGATTTCGCTAGTCCGTCGGTAGATCTGTTAGGTTATCGTATTTCCGCACAAGGAGTAGCTCCTCAGGCACAGAAGGTCAAGGTCATTAGAGAAATGTCTCCACCCCGAGATGTGGGTGAAGTGAGAAGTTTTCTCGGAGCTACAGGTTACTACCGATCCTGTGTGCAAGGCTATGCCGAAATTGCGAAGCCTTTAATAGAGTTAACAAAGAAATATAAACGTTTTGAATGGGGAGCGGATGAACAGCAAGCATTCAAGAAATTGCAGAACTTGCTGTGTAGTGAGACAGTTCTCACATATCCGAATTTGAATGCCCCGTATAAATTATACACTGATGCGTCTAGCTATGCGATTGGTGCGATATTGGTGCAGGAAGATGAGAAAGGTATAGAGCGGGTAATCCAGTATGTAAGCTCTACCCTTAAAGATAGTCAGCTTAATTGGCCCGTAATAGAGAAGGAGGCTTACGCTGTGATTTATGCGTTGAAAAAGCTCCGACCATATCTATTTGCTGCGCAGTTTACCGTGTACACGGACCACAAACCCCTAAAGAGTTTGTTTGTGGGAGAAGTGAAAAACACGAAGGTGCAGCACTGGGCAGTGCTGATTGCGGAGTACGGATGTAAGATTGAGTACATCCAAGGCTCGAAGAACATTCGAGCGGACATGTTGTCCAGATTGCGTCGTCCCGTGGAAGTCGCCACGTTAGACACGGGCGATTATGTCATACCCGAGGTAGACGAAGGTGCGTTACCGCATGTCCCTCTAGAGGTTTATGACATACCCTACGACGAATTGCGTACCGAGCAGACCAAGGAATACCCGGAGTTGTTCAAGAACACACCGGAGGAGTATATGGTCAAGAACGGTATCGTGTATTCTTTAGTGACACCATCAGCGTTGGACGCTGAGTACCCCAGAATCATGTTACCTACCCTGTTCCGTGAGAAAGTGCTCCGGATGGCTCATGAACGAGCCGGTCACCAAGGTCTGCAGAAGACCATCGGTATGATACGGGATTCTTTTGTGTGTGGGTCATTAAGGAAAGACGTGGTACGTATGCTGGAGATGTGTACAATGTGCCAGGTCAACCGACCTGTCACTACTCGACCGAAGTATAGCGAGATGCCCATGGCCAATTATCCAAGTCACATAATTGGTATGGATTTGATTGGTCCGCTATTAGAGTCGAGTAAGGGTAATGTGTATATAATGACGATAATTGATCACTGCTCTGCCTGGGCAGAGGCATATCCAATTTCGGCTAAGACGGCTCAGAATGTTGAAGACAAGTTCTTCAATGAGTACGTCGCTCATCATGGTGTCCCTGAGATCTTGATAACAGATCAGGGCAAAGAATTTTGTTCCAAGTCTCTGGAAGAACAATTTCGTGAACACGGTATCGATCATAGACGATCGAGTCCATACCATCCGCAAACAAATGGACGTACCGAGAGGTTCAATCGAACTCTTAAGGAGTTGATTCAGAAAGGGGTGAATAACGAGTCTCGTAATTGGGAAGATGAGTTGGGTGCAGCTTTGACAATGTACCGCAGTACTCGTCATTCCACGACCGGGTGTACGCCATTTTATTTGAAGTATGGTCGACGAGCAAGAATTCCGTTTGCTATTCCAATCGATGCTTCGCAGGACCTTGGTGAGAGACTGACGTGTCTCAATAATGCCTTGCTGCGCGCTCGTGGAGAAACGGCTAAATCTCGAGAGATTCACCGGGAACAAATTAATAAGCGTGCGAACGCTGGGGAGTACAAGGTTGGCGATTCGGTGGTCGTGAAGGCTGAGGAGAGGATGAGGTTGACCTCTCGCAGTGACCCCGAGTACGAGATCTTTAAGATCAATGGGCCCGTGGCTCATGTCCGGCATCAAAGATCTGGGAAAGTACGCGTACTTAATATATCTAAGTTGCGAGTAGTCGACTCAGAAATGTGTTGGGACAAGATACGAGCGCGCCCTATTCGTAACCCTGCCAAGGGTACGAAAGCCAGCCATCACCCTCGAGTGATGATACCCGAGTCCAAACCCTTGCTGGTAAACGACTCCGATGCGACATCGAATAAGAGGGCTCGTAGGAAGCGACCAGCTTCTGATGAGGAGCCAAGGATGCGCAAGGTGGGTAAGGTGGTTGATGTAAATATAGATCAACCTAGTACGAGTAAGAGTCGAAACCATGATTTCACTTCAAGAGTATACTTACCTCCCTAATACTTTTGATATTGCTAAATATTGGCTTTCACTCAATAAACACTCAGATTTAAAACAGTTAGGTGCCCCTACTGGGCAGGGAGTCAGAGCGTAGTCTGGCGGATGCCAGCCCCACCACCGCGCATGCGCAGACTAGCACTTTCTCTTTGCTAGATTATTGGCAAAGAGAACACACATGTCTTTTTCAGTCATAAGCTTTTCCTACTCTTAAACTGTTTATTTGGTGTTATTTTGGAGTGATAGTGTCTGATTTGTATGGCGGGAGGATACACTTCGCCACAGAAGGACTTAGGACCTTTAAATCAGGTGACTTCTAGTAAAATTAGCGAGTTTTCTTCCCGGTGTATTGTGTTTCCGGGACTCGCGTTTACCGTGATAAGCGCCTTGGTTAGTTGGTTTATGTCAACTCGGTGCTTCCTAGGACTAATTTCTCTTTCTGTTTATGTCCACAGGTCTGTATGACGCTAGGTGGTGACATCACGGAAGCAGAGAGTTAGTTTTCTCTCCACCATGGTTCCATTTCCTACTAACACTGTTAGGTTATCTAACCAAATGAAAAGTTATGTCCAGTGAGTTGGAGGCCTAGTATAAAGGTCTTCTCACTTTGCCCTCTTGATCCAATTCCTTCCCCATGAGGTGGAGAGAGTTAAGAGGCGTGCAGATGGTGGAGTTCTCCGGTTCGTCACGTTGGATGGTTTGTCTATACAAAGTGTCAGGTATCTAGTTATTGATAATGTGGTAATGTTAATTATTGTAAACAAACAAAGGGAGATAATTAACATTTTTGCCAGAAAAGAGTTATCTATATGTATCTGATGGTTGTGTAGTCGACTTATCCATTCAGCATACAATTCGTCCTTGCACTTGGATGTTTTGTTGGGATCGATTTTTTCCTGTCACGGGATTAATGACGTCATAATCAGCCTGGCTATGTATTTATCAGCAATTCAAGCGCTATGCTGGTTTCTGATGTTTTTTGATCTTTATGATCGTTTTCCTTCTCTTTGAGTTGGATTGAGTTTCTAAGCTTAACTAGTTGCTCATACTCCTTGTCCTTTGCCCTGTTTCAGGGACCGGGTTGCGCGTCCTGTGGACGTTTTGTTCATCAAAAGTTCTGGCCTCATCTGTGCTATCTATGTAGCCCTTGTGGTCCCTTTGTTAATTGTGACATATGTAAGCACTGGGGGGGGCGAGTTAATGTCCGAATTCTTGTGCTGCTTACAGGCGACGGACAAGGTGGTAGAGGAGGAGAAGAAGAAGAAGCGGAAACGAGAGGTTGTAAGTAGGAAGGGTAAGGGGAAGGTCTCGTCCGCGGTGGATATGGAGGCCTTCCGGACCGAGATGTTGGGAGAGATGAAGAGGACGATAAAGGATTTGGTTCCAGGGTTGCTTCGTGGCATGCTTCCTGGACCAAATCCTTTACTGTCCTCATCATCGGCTTCGGAGCAGGTAATCCCCGCCTCTGGATCGATTTTCCTTAGTCCGCTTCCGTTGTTCGACGATTCAGAGGTGGCCCCATTAGAGGGGGCGTTCCACGGCCCTGGCAGCAGGCTTATTGCCGCGCCGATAGGGGACCGTGGACGGTTGTCGCTGGAACCCGCGGGCTGCTTATCAGTCCAGGGGTATCCGCACGCCGCGGTGGCCAGTACCTCCTATGGCACCGTTCCTGGTCAGCCCGGGTTAGCTCTCTTTGCTGACCCGGGGTCTAATCTTTCTGACCAGGGTAATGAGGATTACCTGCTAGGGTCGCCGTCTGACGACGTGGACATGGATGTAGACGTTTGTGCACCCCTCGCGGGGAATACAGGCGCCTTATTCCACGGTTTTACTCACCCTGGAGTAAAGTCCGCGGCTCAGGTGGTGGCCCAGGGCGCTGCTGATGGCCAGCGGTACCGCATACCTCGGCTTGCCGAGGGTGTTGCTGGTGCTGGCCGGGCCGTGGTGAGACTATCTATACCCCGCGCTCTGCCACGGTGCCTGCTCCTGGTCAAACCAGTGATATTCTCATGCCGGTGCTGTCAGGCCCGCGTGTTTTCCCTGGCTTGCCAGGTGTATCAGCATACCCGCCGTCAAGCTCTACTGCTTGCGCTCAGGAGGAAGACGAAGGACCCCGTCTTGTAGAGCGCTCGCAGTTAGCCACGGAGGAGGATTGGTATGACGCTTGCCAGTGGTTGGTGAGCGTTAGGCCTGATCTGCCCGTGGAGCAGTCGGCTAGCCAGCGTGTTCACACGCCGTGGTTAGCTGGGAAACCGACTGCTAACGCTATGCCTTCTCTGCCACTGGCGGAGCATGTCGTTGACATGTTCAAGGCGGCGGAGTCGTCCATTAAGTCGAGTGGACGTCTCGCGAAGGCCCCTCGCGAGGTGGCCAGGCGTTGTCGCATCGTGCCCCTGGATTACCAGCGGTACGGTGTGGTACCCAAGCCCGGCGTGGATGACCGCGCGGCTTTGGGTGAGGATGCGCGGCCAGGCTCCCGTTCTGACACGGGTGTCTTGTGCGCGAACGCGTTGCGTTCGGCGAATACCGCGTTGCGTGATGCGGAGGAGAGTGGGAGGGCTTCGATTGCCGCTCTGTCCCACGTCTCCCAGCTGTTACAGGGGGTAGTAACGGCATCCGCATCGCGCCAGCCAAGTCCGGTCACTGTCCAGCGAACCATCCAGGATGGTATTAACCTGGCGCTGGACTGTATGACTCGGGCGTTGACCAGGAGTGTCAGGGCAAGACGCACGTTTGCCCTGGACAATCTGTGCCCGTCTCAGGACCTGTACAATAGGCTACTGCGTACGCCTATGACGGGCCCTGGTCTTTTTGGAGGTGAGGGATGTCGCCACCTCCAAGAGACGGTCACCCTGGTGGATAACCAGAGGGCGCTGCGCGAGCAGTTTGATGTGCTGCGTCGTGCTAACGCTCGCGCCGCGGCCCCGGCGTATCGTCCCCTGCAGGCTCGAGGTGGTGCTGGCCAGGTCAGTGGCCAGCCACCGTCGCAGCGTCGGCCTCGGCCGCGTGCGATTCGGCCAGCAGCGAGGGGGGGCGCAGGTTCCTCAGGCGCCGTCAGCCAGGCAGCCGCCCGCGCACCGAGGTGCGCGCGGGGCGGGGCGGGGCGCGCGAGGATCTGGGCGTGGTTATCGGTCCTGACAGGACGCTTACCGCGGTAAGAACCACTCCGGTGTGTATGGCGACGGAGACAGTGCCGCTCTTGCATGCCTCGTGTCCACCGCGGTCCCTAGGTGGGCCGGTGGGAGGCCGGCTAGCCGGCCACATGCAAGAGTGGGAACGGTTAACTCAGGACCGTTTAGTCTTGCGATGGCTTTCCGTCGGGTATCATCCAGAGTGGGTGACAGGCCCGCCGTCGCGACTGTCTCTGGTGCCAGTCTGGACTCCCATTCCGAGAGATCCAGAGCAAAGGTTGTGTATCGAGGAGGAGATAAATTCCCTCGTACAAAAAGGAGCTATTCAGCCGGCACAAAGGTGTCCGGGCTTCTATTCAACCCTGTTCTTAGTAACAAAACGCACCGGAGGGTGGAGACCGATTCTCAACCTCAAGCCACTGAACAAGTTCATCGAGACGCCCAGTTTCAAGATGGAAACGGTGCGCTCGGTGTTGGCGGGGTTGGAGAGGGGGATGTGGACGGCGTCGATAGATTTGAAGGACGCTTATTTCCACATCCCCGTCCACGGGAGTTTCTGTCGCTTCCTGAGATTTGCATTCCAGGGCAGACAGTGGGAATTCAGGGTGTTGCCCTTCGGAATTTCCACGGCTCCTCGGGTTTTCACCCGTGTGGTTCTTGCGATCACAGCATACCTCCGCAGGAGAAGCATAGCAGTCCACACGTACATAGACGACTGGCTGTTGAAAGCGCACACCCGGGAAAGTTTGTCCGCCAATCTGGAGATTGTTTTGAAAATTCTCACAGACTTGGGCTGGATGATCAATTTCCCAAAATCAGAGCTGACTCCATCCCAGAAGTTTGTTTACCTGGGGATGTTCTTCGATCTAGAGACAGGATATGTTTATCCTACTCAGGAGAGAGTTCAAAAACTCATCTCGTTGATTCAGTCAGTGTGCGACAGTCGTCATGTCCTGGCACGGGTTTACTTGAGAATGCTGGGGTTGATGGTTTCGTTGGAACCAGTCATTCCTCAGGCCGCCTTACGCAGGCGGCCGATCCAGTTGTTTCTCATGACACAATGGACCCAGAGTACAGGTTCGCTGGACTCGAATGTGTCAGTGTTGGCGCCTCTGATTCACCACCTGCAATGGTGGTTGAATACAGAGAATCTCTTGCCGGGGGTTTTGCTAACCCCTCCCCACCCTCAGGTGACTGTGTATACAGATGCATCGATGGAGGGCTGGGGAGCTTGCCTGGAAGAATCCACGATATCAGGGCTTTGGAATCTGGAACAGTCAAAGGAACATATAAATCTACTGGAGCTAAGAGCAGTAGTCCTGGGCCTGGAACATTTCTTACAGAAAGTTCAGGGCAAGATTGTTCTTATTCGTTCAGACAACTCAACAGTTGTGACTTACATAAACCGCCAGGGCGGAACGAAGTCGCCCAGTCTCTGTATGATGACATGGAAACTGCTTTGTTGGTGTCTGGATCACCAGATTACCTTGAAAGCAGTTCATATTCCGGGAAGGTTAAACCTGCTAGCAGACTCATTGAGCCGAAGGATGAGTGTTTTACCCACGGAATGGCAACTAAATCAATGTGTGGCGGATCGTCTGTTCGACCATTGGGGAAAACCCAACATCGATTTGTTCGCAACGAAGAAGAATGCGAAGATGACGACGTACGTCTCTCCGATTCCGGATCCAAGCGCTTTCGCAACAGATGCGTTAGCTATCAGCTGGGGGAGAATGTATGCATACGCATTCCCTCCAGCAATCCTGATTCCAAAAATTCTTCAGAAAATCAGACAAGAGGAATGCCAAGTGCTTCTGATCGCCCCGGATTGGCCAAGCCGATCATGGTATACGGATCTGCTGGACCTTCTGGTCTGCAATCCGGTTCCTCTGCCTCTGATGGACGATATTATCTTCCAGGGCAAGGCCCTTCACAACAATCCGTCAATGTTCAGATTGACTGCGTGGATGTTGTCAAGGAATCTAGAATTAAGGAGGGCTTTTCTGAGCAAGCAGCCATGTTTATGGCCAAAGCCAGGAGGGGGTCAACCTCCAGAGCATATAATTATAAAATCAACAGATTTGCAGAATGGTGCTCAAAAAGATGTATTGATCCAATGGATTCATCTATTCAAGTAGTAGCTGATTTCCTCTGTCACCTCTATGATGCCTATAGCCTCAAGCCTAACTCTATTGCTGGTTATAAGTCAGCATTAATGTCTGTTATTCCTTGCTTGGCTAAGAGGGGAAGTGATGAAGTAAATACATTGAATGTATTAATTAAAGGCATGGGCAATCTAAGACCAAGGAATCCACCTGTGATTCCGTCTTGGAGTTTATCGCTAGTGCTTCAAGTACTAGGTGATAAGCCTTTTGAACCACTTAGTTCCATTTCTATGAAACTATTAACACTGAAGACTGTGTTTTTAATTGCTGCGGCCTCGGCTAGGCGTAGGAGTGAAATTCATGCCTTATCAGCCGAGGATGACCGTTTTGTGGTTTCAGGGGAAGGCCTTAAGCTGCTACCTAGGATTAATTTCTTGGCTAAAAATCAGTCGTTGAAATATCCAGGTCAACCTATTATTTTGCCTGCTTTAACTAGATATGATCCTAATTCTAAAGCATGGTGTCCCGTACGGGCGCTGCGCCGGTACAAACAACGTACGGCGGCATGGCGCACCGACCAGTCAGCGTTATGGTTGTCATATATTGAACCCCATGGGAGGGCTTCTAAGGACACCATTTCCAGGTGGATTGTGGAATGCATTCAGTTTTGCCAGAAATCCGCTACCGGGAAGCAGGTTGACGTGGCCAAGGCTCACAGTGTCCGCGGCGTAGTGACATCCACGGCCCTATTTAATGGGGTCCCTGTGGATGATATTATGTCGGTGGCTCAGTGGCACTGTGAGTCAAGTTTTACAGACCATTATCTCCGTGACACCTCTAATCCTCTCGCCTTGTCGGTTTTGAAAAAATAAATCGGTTTATATTTTTTGAGGAGGTTTTTCCTCATTACTTATATATTTCACAATTAATTTATGGAAACACCCACTTTTTTGGGCCTGCATCAGTCTTTGCCAATGGGAAGATGATGTCAGCAGCCATTTCAACAAGGTCAGTCTTGTTCATGTGTTGTCCGTTGTTGATTGTATTGTCACGATTACCCGTTATTAATATGGTGATGGTTTGTGTATTTGTGTGGTTCATTGTTGAGAGTTACGAAAATGGAGCTTTTTCGTCTCTGTCCTGTAGTACATGGCACTTGTACGTAGAGAGCGTATAGGACATTGAGGTCAGTCGACTCTTCCTCCCAGGAAGGAGGGGGGGGGAGCGCATATGACATTCGGTCATCTCTCATACATCGGTGGAGTTATCCGATGGTTAGTCAAATCCTGACTGTTTTTTCTTACAGTTTCAGAAGTTTAAGTGCCTTAAACGCAGAAAAGCGTATAGGGATGAGCTGGTCTTTTGACCTCGCCTCCCTCCCGCCAGATTCACTTTCGAATTCTGGCAATATCAAAAGTATTAGGGAGGTAAGTATACTCTTGAAGTGAAATAAACGAAATCTAGGATTTCTTTTTTCACGAGAGAGTTGATACTTACCTCCCTAGATACGGACCCGGCCTCTCCACCCCACAGAGGCTCGGTCTTCAGGCTCTTAATAGTTGCATGTGTGTCAGCCAATAATCTAGTCAGAGGAAGTGCTAGTCTGCGCATGCGCGGTGGTGGGGCTGGCATCCGCCAGACTACGCTCTGACTCCCTGCCCAGTAGGGGCACCTAACTGTTTTAAATCTGAGTGTTTATTGAGTGAAAGCCAATATTTAGCAATATCAAAAGTATTAGGGAGGTAAGTATCAACTCTCTCGTGAAAAAAGAAATCCTAGATTTCGTTTAGTCAACGAGTGAAACCATCGTAACTCCTCGTACTATGGTGATGGACACTTCGGAGGGTGTACCCGAAACCGTCGCTGAGCCAATGGAAATGCTTCCATCGCATCCCTACTTTCTGCGCAAGCGCAGTCTCGCTCCTGAAGTCCACTCAGACCCTAAGAGACTCAGGATTGGCGCGTTTGGCAGTGGCTCATACGATGACTTCATCGATCGTATTGAAGCAGTTATAAGGCGACGTAGCCAGAGAAAATTTTAATCTCTGCCTAATAGCAGTACTGACAACATTGTCTTGTTAAATCGCATTGGTATGCATTACAGTTATGTGTAGTAGCGGCTTTGGTGAATTTAGTGAATGGACTTTGTAGGAATGCAAGTGTAGTTAAATTGCCAAATGGGGTAATGCTTACTAGACCCGAAAAAGTAGCAGTAATTCGTGCTGAGTGGATGGTGGTGGTATCAATAGACCATCCATATTTGCCGGCCGATTTTCTTAACCGTGTGGCGCAGTTTCGTGTCCTCGTTGCGGACATTGGTCAAAAGACCTCATTAAGCAACAATGACATTTTCGGTCTCCAGCATCGCATAAATGGTATAAGAAAAGTTGCAGTCAATACTCAGCAGACGATGATGAAACGGGTCGTTACTCGTAGGAAGCGGGGACTATTTAATTTCGTGGGGGACATAGCCTCTTCCTTATTCGGCACCGCCACGGCGGGCGATATTGAAATGATTAAAGATGTTGTTAAAAAGGTTATGGGGAAAATGAGTCGGTTGGTTCACTTCTCTAACCAGCTGGCATCTCATGTGAAACTAGCTTTCGAGGGGATCAATTCCAACGTGGATAGGATCAACGAAGTCACGGACAGTCTATCCAGCTTCGCTCACAATGTAAGCGAAGTATTTAAAATTCACGCAAATCGACAGGCCGACTTATACGCGTTGGTGCGTCTGGGTCATATAAATGACTCGGCCGAAAGTGTAGTGTACAGTTATCAGAAGGATGCTGTCCGATTTCATAGGCAAACTGCCTCATTAGAATTGGGTAGATTAACCGAAGAATTGTTTAGCCCATTGGATTTAGCAGAAGTAGCCCAACATGTCCATGTAGGAAAACGGCTGATAAAACCGTACCAATGGTACTACAGGAATGTGGTCGTGTATCCCTTATGGAAGGACGATGATAGGCTGCATTACGTGGCGACATTACCTTTGATAGACGGCGGAAAATACATTGAATACGGGTTGCAGTCGTGGCCTGAACCTATGGCCACAAGAGGATACTATATGCATGTATTGGTGGCTAGAACCAGCATTGGTCTTGATACCAAAACTGGGTGGTATTTTACCCCGTCCGAATGTCGAGGTAAGGAGCCGCGAGTGTGTCATGGTCAGCTGAGGGTCGATAAGACCCATGTGCCATGTATTGTCAGTCTCCTGACTAACTCCACGGATAGCAATTGCAATATTCAACTGTCCGAGTACAATGAAACCGCTAGTAAGTTATTCGGCAATAAGAAAATAGGTGTAGTTTTGCAAACCTTCGGAGAAACTATGGAAATCCACTGTGACGTACAACTGACTGACCGGTGCACTGTGGAGAATGGTGTATATGCTTTGATGTCTGGTGAATGTGGATATAGTGGTAAAGGTTGGCAATTCGAGCCAGTACTGTCTTATAGTCGGACATACACTCGAGTGAGTTTGGCCCTTGAAATGCCCCATTTAGATGTGGCCGGTATTCTAAATCAGTCCCGAATTATTAGCCAATTGATGGTACAAGAATGGAACCATTTGCATAAGACTAAGTACGTGCCGCTAGCACTGTTATCTGCGGTCGACCCAGCGATGGTCGAAGGCATGGGAGCGCCGTCATTTATTTCATACACAACAGGCTCCTTCGTAGTGATTATTGTGATTTTTATTGTGTTATATAAGTGCGGGATTATTTCACGCATGTGGTCATGGATCAAATGTAAGCCACATGCGGCCCACAGACCACGTGCGGTCCATATAAGTGTGCCACGGATTATTCAGGCCCAGCAGTTCCGGAGACCTGCAGCACTACCGGAGCCGCTGTGGTTATCAGCCGGGTCGTCGCCTAACGCTACTGACAGGACTGTGATCGACCCGACGGCTGATGACTGGATAGACGTGGAGCTGACCGGGGACACTAACATCAGTGTACAGTATGAAGACATGTAAATTGTAGCACGAACTGAATGATAGTGCCATGTTTGCGTAGATTTATTCCTCATTCCTAACGATGATATAGATTCCGAGGATATTTCATAACTGTGCAAGACTTTATTATTGTGCCACGTATAGATTATATTTCATAACTGTGCACAGACTTTATTATTGTGCCACGTATATATTGTTTATTGCATGTATTGTGGATGTCACTATGACCGTATATATGACCTGTAATGAATTGACTGTAGGATTAAGATTTGTAGTTAGTTATTATATTGTTTTAGCATTGTATTGCTTGTTTGACTATGTTTTATCTTCATAATAGGTTTCTATTATTGCAATGTGTTAACGTAAGATTATGTTGGCGTATGGATGTCAGTTCTGGGTAGCCCTGGTATAGTGTGGTTTGGTTGTTGATGGTGCACAACGAGTTAATTATCGGTCTCTTAAGGCCTTAAGAAATGGTTAATTAACTTCGGTTGAGGGGCATGTGTAGATATCGGATTGTCTTATGGGAAGTCATGACCCCGTTAGACGTCTTATATTTGTGAGTAAGACCTCAGTGAAATTCATATTTGAAAATACCAGGTGAGCTAATGAACTGAATGAATAATATATTGTCGGTTAGGTACATAGTGGGAAGATGCACTGGTTGACTTTGACCAGTGCTGGTGATACAGTTTCGCGGAAATAGAATAGAAACTATATTGAAACTGTAGCAGTAAATTCATACCAATAAGTTAGAAATTGGAATAGATTGAAATGGAGCCGACGGTTCTGGGTTGATGATATCTGTCAATAGTTGGTGATAAAAGTTGTTGCTGTGGGATCGGCACACACTTTTATAATGTTCAGCAGTAGTTTTGGCAGTTAGTTTAGTAAATATTCGAGTGATAAGAATCGGTAGGAATCGATATGAATATAGGTGACAGACTGACATTTAGTTGTTGACGGTCGGCATTCCGACTCCCTTAAGCAAGTACAACAACACCAGCTGGCAATGAGATCATACAGCTCATGTGCTTATTAACGTTCGTTTCCTACAGGCTTGTCCGTGATAGGCAAGGGACAGGACAGAGGCATTGTAGCGTCCTGTAGGAATTAATAATATAATCGAAATTTGTATACCAACTATATGTCAATCAAAGAAAGGCATGCTACAACAACACATTCCGTAATGTTGTTAGTTAGCTGACAGATCACATCAAAGCAGAACCAGCCAACACCGCTTTGCCAGAGTTAGAGTGTAGATATATCGTGTTTAGTAATGAATCCATAGAAGAGAAGCCCAGAGTTTGATTGGCCGAGATGACGTCATAATCAATGAGCATCTAGTCAAACTCTGTGGCAGAAAAACAAAAGGAATAAGGTTTCGAGGTAAAATCGAATGGTAAACGAAGCGGATTGGTCAGAAGGACCAAGAGGATTAAGTGAAACTTCTAGGAAGAGATAGGCAGAGGTTGATTGGAGGGAAGATCATCCTGGCCAATCAAACTATGACTATAGCGTGCCTAGAAGTATAATGAGAACAGAAATCTATGTATTATAATATATATAGATATATATATCATAATAGATATGCAGGTAGGAAACTGCAAAGGATATATAATAGGCACTTTGTCTATTGAAAAGTTAATCAGGTACTGGTGACCTAACGTGAAACACGTCGTACGCATATAGTAGTCTCTACGAATAGAGAAGTGTTAAGCTAGCTAGATATCATATCAACCGTCGTGTTGGGAGTAATCGGTAGCAGTAGAGTAGTCAGAGTTAGAATCAGATAAGATAGTTTAGTACTATAATTATATTAGTCGTATCATTATAAAGTATCATTCTACTTTGGTGACAGTAAAAGTCACATTGATATATAGAGTTATTGTAAAGTTAGATATAAGAATAAAAACCTCACCTTGTAAATACAAGGCACTAGTTTGGTTGTTTATAATGAACTCCTAAGACAGTACGGAGAAACACCGTACCTTACCACGAATCTTCAGTACGTCAGATCAGGCCCAGTTACATAAAATATCTTCAGTCCATCTTTGAAGAGGCGAGCTGTAACTATCCGACTGCAGCAACGAGAAGATTGATTGTCGCAGCAATCATCACACATCATAAGTCTTCTCAAAGTTGTGGTGGTGAGCGTATTATATATAAAAGAAGAACCGAAAATCTTCAACCTGTAGGTGGGGCTTAGAATACACCTTCCGTATCCTCTGCGTGTCGTAAGAGGTGACTAAAGGAAGTAAGGGTGAGGTAACCCTGACAGAAACCTCGAGTGCTGAAGACGGAGGTTCCAGGCCGCACGGCGCACTCTAATAAACCATGGATCCACGCACTTAACGCTTATGATCATGTCGATAGTCACTTACAGGACTTGCGGTAAGATCAGCGAACGAAAAGAAGAAGAAGACTAAGCGATTCCGGCCATCAGGAATCGAGTACTCGGTTAAATAAAGGAATCGACACAGAATTTCATTCACAGAAAACTATTTATATTTTCCCGTAGAAATTTGTAAACAAGCTGAATTGACCAATCAATAGTGGATTTATAAAATTCAATCATCTGACGTAATGTAATGCTAGGTTTGATTGGATAAAACGCCTGTAATGCTTGCGTATTTAGCGATCGAAAACTGGTGTTCTTAAAGCCGTTCAGACGGCGCGTAGGCCACCATGTCAACTTACTGAAAACCGTCCAGACAGCTCGTAGGTTTATTTGTACACTTTTTGCGCGCCATTCTGGCCAGGTGAGCTAATAATAATAACCGATTCCATCTATCTGGATAATCGGGTACTCGCTTAGATAAAGGAATTGCTTCGTCATTTTTATGCAAACTATTTCATTCACAAAGATGTATTTATATTTATCCGCAGAAATTTGTAAACAACCTGAATTGTCCAATCAACAGTAGATTTATAAAATTCGATCTGCCGTAATCTGACGCTCAGATTGATTGGACAAAACACTTGGAATGCTTTGGTACATGTACATTTATTGCAAGCTGTCTAGACTGCACCTAGGAGACTAAATGTATATTTTTTTAAGCCGTCTAGATGTCTCCCAAATTTCGGCGTGCTCCATTAAGCGGTTCTGGAGAAGTCGTTTCACTTAAACTGTCAACTAAGATGGCCGCCAAACTATGTGGTCAATCAAGTCCCCTTCGACAAATTTGTTTCAGCTCTTGCCTTAGATGATATTTTCATGAGTTTCAAATCGATCCCCAAAGTGGTTTTACAGAAGATTTTTAAGTACGTTTAAAAACTTGTTTTAAAGTTATTGACCCTTGCAGAGAGATGTACTTGTACGGTCTCTCTGCCCCCTTCATCTCTTAGCCCATTCCAATGAGTGAAATATGTTTACCCACACTATGAAAAACAATAAAAAACAAGCGAACCATGTTTGTCAAATGCCGTGTCTTTTTTTTGTCCTTTTTTTTATGTTTTCTTTTTTATGGCAAATCTTATATTATTTGTTTGTAGTTATGTATAATATATTGTCATAATGTCTTATGTCTACTTATGTCAAATCATGTGTTATTCTATGTCAGGGATCCACAAGCTAATATGCATAGCCTCCAGTGGACTCCCTGTTATCATATTTGTAATTTGTAAAAAGTTACCAAGATAATAAATCAAATCAAATAAAAGAAATCGACCAAGATCCAAAATGGCCACCGGCCAAATTGGCCGATCTGCTCCATTTGAACAAATTTGGATCTCTATGCATTAAGGACGCTTCCTGCTAAATATAATTGAAATCGGCCCAGTGGTTCTTGAGAAGTCGCTCGAAGGAAGAGGGGACAGGCAGATGGCCACCATGGCATATAAAGCTCACTTGGCCTTTTAGGGCAGGTGAGCCAAGTCCAGCTAACCAGTTTTGTTATCACCAATAGTAAAGCAAGCCAAAAATGTCCTGGTTTTGAGAAATGGCAATGCCTATCAGACCTATAATATACCCGCGGGTCAAGACTGAAATTTTACAACTGAAATAACTAGCTAGATAACCAAGCCAGTCATTCTAGTGATAAAATCTAAAAACGTCTGAGTGGAAAATATATTTAGTCCTGCAGCTTTTCCGTTGAATGAAAAAGCTGCAAAACGAAATAAAGCAGTCGCCAGTTTTCGTAGGGATATAGAAGCACAATATTTATTATTATTATTATTATTATTATTATTATTATTATTATTATTATTATTAATGCTCTTACAAGTTTGTGCGGGTGCAGTACAGTCCAATTAAATCATTCACGTTGTTGTTATGTTGAAGACATAAGAACCAAGTCTGCGGTTATATGTACTCGAGTACTCGTTTATTGCTTCCTAGGAAGACTCGTCTAAGATTGCATTTTGACAAGAACTATCGCGTTGGTTGACTTCTACAAACCCGTTACTAAAAATTGTAAAACGCGTGATACAATAATTAAAGATGCGTTTGAAATAGGTTTTGTCCCGTCACAAAAAATTTGCAGTGCATTACTAATTTTTGTATAACGCATCACTGTATTTTATCTGATGCACCGTGTTTTTCATCAAATACATCAATGTTTCTTATACAAAGGGCTACTGACGCGTTAGTGACTTAAAATGGCCGTATTTGTCCCGTTTTCATTATATTTGTTTTGGCCCGTACTGTAGCATGTCTGTTAATACCATTATCTCACACCTGTCATTTAGCTTCTAGCTAGATATTGTCATGCTTCTACTGTCTAATTTCTTTTCCTCAATCATCCATGATAACACATGTTACGGGGCCGTAATTATTTGAGTATTCACATTTACGAGGCATATTGGCGTGTTATTGCCATTTGAAATAAACTTTGTTGACTGTTCAAGTTTTAATTCTATTTTTTGGTGTTCTTTCAGTTTGTAAATGTGTCTTCTTTTTTCTTCAGGATAATATGGTGAATACGACAGTGATCAGAGTGATCTTTGTGTTGAGATTTCTTGAAAATGATGATTCTGTAATTCTATCTTTTTACTTCAGGATAATATGGTGAATACGACAGTAATCAGAGTGATCTTTGTATTGAGATTTCTTGAAAATGATGATTCTGTTATTCTATCTTTTTACTTCAGGATAATATGGTGAATACGACAGTAATCAGAGTGATCTTTGTGTTGAGATTTCTTGAAAATGATGATTCTGTAATTCTATCTTTTTACCTCAGGATAATATGGTGAATACGACAGTGATCAGAGTGATCTTTGTGTTGAGATTTCTTGAAAATGATGATTCTGTTATTCTATCTTTTTACTTCAGGATAATATGGTGAATACGACAGTGATCAGAGTGATCTTTGTGTTGAGATTTCTTGAAAATGATGATTCTGTAATTCTATCTTTTTTCTTCAGGATAATATGGTGAATACGACAGTAATCAGAGTGATCTTTGTATTGAGATTTCATAAAAATGATGATTCTGTTATTCTATCTTTTTACTTCAGGATAATATGGTGAATACGACAGTAATCAGAGTGATCTTTGTGTTGAGATTTCTTGAAAATGATGATTCTGTTATTCTATCTTTTTACTTCAGGATAATATGGTGAATACGACAGTAATCAGAGTGATCTTTGTATTGAGATTTCTTGAAAATGATGATTCTGTAATTCTATCTTTTTACTTCAGGATAATATGGTGAATACGACAGTGATCAGAGTTATCTTTGTATTGAGATTTCTTGAAAATGATGATTCTGTTATTCTATCTTTTTACTTCAGGATAATATGGTGAATACGACAGTAATCAGAGTGATCTTTGTATTGAGATTTCTTGAAAATGATGATTCTGTTATTCTATCTTTTTACTTCAGGATAATATGGTGAATACGACAGTAATCAGAGTGATCTTTGTATTGAGATTTCATAAAAATGATGATTCTGTTATTCTATCTTTTTACTTCAGGATAATATGGTGAATACGACAGTGATCAGAGTGATCTTTGTATTGAGATTTCATAAAAATGATGATTCTGTTATTCTATCTTTTTACTTCAGGATAATATGGTGAATACGACAGTGATCAGAGTGATCTTTGTATTGAGATTTCTTGAAAATGATGATTCTGTAATTCTATCTTTTTACTTCAGGATAATATGGTGAATACGACAGTAATCAGAGTGATCTTTGTGTTGAGATTTCATAAAAATGATGATTCTGTAATTCTATCTTTTTACTTCAGGATAATATGGTGAATACGACAGTGATCAGAGTGATCTTTGTGTTGAGATTTCTTGAAAATGATGATTCTGTTATTCTATCTTTTTACTTCAGGATAATATGGTGAATACGACAGTGATCAGAGTGATCTTTGTATTGAGATTTCATAAAAATGATGATTCTGTTATTCTATCTTTTTACTTCAGGATAATATGGTGAATACGACAGTAATCAGAGTGATCTTTGTGTTGAGAGTTCTTGAAAATGATGATTCTGTAATTCTATCTTTTTACTTCAGGATAATATGGTGAATACGACAGTAATCAGAGTGATCTTTGTGTTGAGATTTCTTGAAAATGATGATTCTGTAACTCTATCTTTTTACTTCAGGATAATATGGTGAATACGACAGTGATCAGAGTGATCTTTGTATTGAGATTTCATAAAAATGATGATTCTGTAATTCTATCTTTTTACTTCAGGATAATATGGTGAATACGACAGTGATCAGAGTGATCTTTGTGTTGAGATTTCTTGAAAATGATGATTCTGTAATTCTATCTTTTGTGCTATTTTATTTATTATCCCTTATCACTCTGTCCAAATTTGTAATTTTCAAATTAAATTAAAAGATGAACTGGTGTTCTCAACAGATTTGGTGGAAGATGTTGCTGTCGTAGATAGCAACATTTCACTTCAAGAGTATGTTTACCTCCCTAATACTCTTTGATTATTCCCCTAATATCGACTTTCACTCAATAAACACTCAGATTAAAAAACAGTTAGGTGCCCCTACTGGGCAGGTAGTCAGATGACAGTCTGGTGGATGCCAGCCCCAACCTCGCGCATGCGCAGACTAGCACTTCCTCTTTCCCAATTTATTGGCTATAAGAGACACATGCTTTTTTGCTATAAGCTTTTCTGCTGTTTCTAATCATTCAAATGTATTCAATTTTCATCTTGAAGTCATGTCTGATCGTGGTAAATCAAAATATATTTAAATCAGCCAAATAGAATAAAAAGAAATGCAACACGCTATAGACCTAGAGAGGGTTGATGATGTCGTAACTGTCAAATATATATGACAGATACATTGACAACAAAGCAGCTTCTATTTGTTGCAACTAAAAATCCATCTGTAAATTAAAAATCTGTTGCATTTAATGTCGACATTATACAGACATTTTTAGACTGTATGCAATAACTAAACATGTTCGTAACTACCGGAAACATGCGTAATATCATGAATTTTGGCACAAACAAAGATAAAATTTAGTCCATTTGCCAGAATTTTTAACCCGGTTTCGGTAATTATGCCCAGTTTCGCCAAAATGTGTAAAACTCAGCGAACGAAGCCGATGTTACCGACTAACATGTCGTCGCTACGCACACTAACGCCACATTTTAGCATATGTATATAAACTGCACTATTGTTTAAAGATAATATTTTGTCATAAAATAAAATAATTTCATTAGACGGCAGCATAATTTCGCTTTAGAATCCGAAAAGGTGCTGTATAAATCTGCCCACGTCTTCCACTACGAACAAGAAAATATTCTCGAAAAGAACCGAGTCTTGTACTCTATTATCCGAGTACCCGCTTATTGGCTGTTATCAGGACTGGCTACCCGCTTAAAGATCGCTGGTTTATCCGCTGAGTTTTGACTTGAAGTTCGTTATACATGGTTACTCTTTCCAATCTAGCAGCCGATCGTGTAGTTTGATTTAAAATATCTGAAAGTGGATAAAAGTCTACAGATTTCATACGCCCAATTTCAATCAGACTTGGCTGGAAGGACCCTATGGTGGTAGGCTTCAGAAATTCTATACAGGATTTTGATAGGTAAATCTTTCCATGCCCATCTTGAATTTCCCGAAAGATGGCGGGAAACCCTTCTAAACGCTACTCATTAACTGCTTGGGCAATTTCAACCAGACTTGGCTGGAAGAATACTTGGATGGTAGATTTCAGAACTTGTATGCAGAATTCTGATTGGTAACTTCTTCCGGTGGTCATCTTGTTCCAGTAGCCATCATGGATTTTCAGCAAATTTTTCAGAAATATCTTCCGGATCAAAACATTTTACCCTTTCTTAACCAGTGACCCACTATCAGCAAAACTGGTGAAACGATCCTATGGCAGTAGGCGTCGCCATATCAAGCAAGAATGTGGGCCATTGCTTAAATGTGAGATCTGTCAAAAGGGGGGGGGGGGGGTGGGGTGGAGCTAATGTCTGAATTTCTATCATTGCAGACCATGGAGAAGGCTCCAGAAGAGGAGAGGAAAATTAAGAAAGAGGCTTCTGGTAAGAAGGGTAAGAAGGCCTCGTCCGCTATGGATATGGCGGCCTTCCGTATTGAGATGATGGGAGAGATGAAGAGGACAATTAAAGATTTGGTCCCAGAGTTGCTTCGTGGCATGCTTCCTGGTCCAAATCTTTCGTTGTCCTCTTCATCTGCTCCAGAGCAGATAATCCCCGCCTCTAAGTCGGTACTATTTAGGGACCTACCAGTTTTCGACCATGATTCAGAGGTGGCCCTATTAGAGGGTGAAATCCACTATAAGAACACTAACAGCAGGCTTGCCGCACTGGTTGTTCGTGGTCGGGTGTCTCTGGAACCTGCCTGCTTATCAGGCCAGGATTATCCGTACCCTGCAGGTACCAGTTCCTCCTATGGTACCTCTCCTGGCCAGTCCGGGTTAGCATTCTTTGCTAACCTGGAGTCTAATCTTTCTGGCCAGGACGAAGAGGATTATCTGCTGGGTTCTCCTTCTGGCGCCATGGCCATGGCCATTGACATACATGCACCGCTTGCGGGGAATACAGGTGACATTGTCCATGGAACTACTCACGCAGGAGTAGTGTTCACGGCGCAGACGGTAGCCCGGGCTGGGTCTGATGGCCAGTTTTACAGCATACCTCGGCTTGCCGATGGTGTAGCAGGTGCTGGCCAGGGCTGTGGTGTGGCAAAATTTTCCCCACGCAATACCACGGCGCCTGCTCCTGTTCAAGCCAGTCAGTTTGGCATGCCTGTTCTTTCAGGCCCGCATGCTTTCTCTAGCTTGCCAGGTGTATCAGTTTCTCCAGCCACATACACACCTGTGATTGCTCAGGAGGATGATGAAGGCCCTCGTCTTGTAGAGCATTCGCAGGTGGCCACAGATGAAGACTGGTCTGACGCTTGTCAGTGGCTAATCAACGTCAGGCCAGAGCCCGTGGCTGGCAGGAAAACAGGTGTTCTATGCCATCTTTGCCGTTGGCTGATCATATTGTTGATATGTTCACTGCGGCGGAGAAGTCCATTAAGGCACATGGACGTTTAGCGAAGCCCCACCCCCCTCCCCCCCCCCCGCGAAATGGCAAAGCGGTGCCGTATTATAGCTGATCAATATCAGCTATACAGTGTAGTACCTAAGCCAAGCACGGATGACCGTGCTGCGCTGGGTGAAGATACGTGGCAGGTTCCCTGTCTGACACGGGAGCACTGTGTTCAAACGTTTTGCGTTCGGCTAACACCGCGTTACGTGATGCGGAAGAGAGTTCGAGGGCGTCTATTTCAGCGCTTTCGCACGTCTCACAGTTGGCGGTGGCCAGGTCAGAGGCCAGTCACCAGCGCATCGTCGGGCACGGCCGCGTGCGCTTCGACCAGCAGCGTGGGGGGCGCAGGCTCCTCCGGCGCAGCCAGCCAGGCAGCCGCCCGCGCACCGAGGTGCGGGCTGTGGTGCGCGAGGATCTGGTCATGGTAATCGTACCTGACCGGGTGATTACCGCATCTGCACCAGGAGACAGTGCCACTCTTGCACTCCTTATGTCCACCTCTCTCCCTAGGTGGACCAGTGGGAGGCCGATTGGCCAACCACATGCAAGAGTGGGAACGGTTGACTCAGGACCGTTTAGTATTGCGATGGCTTTCGGTCGGGTATCATCCCGACTGGATAACAGGCCCACCATCACGACTGTCTCTGGTGCCGGTCTGGACTCAAATTCCAAGAGATCCAGATCAGTGGTTGTGTATAGAGGAGGAAATAAATTCCCTCATATTCAAGGGAGCAATTCAACCGGCACAAAATTGCCCGGGCTTCTATTCAACCGCGTTCTTGGTAACGAAAAGCACTGGAGGGTGGAGACCAATTCTCAACCTCAAGCCATTGAACAAGTTCATAGACACACCCAGTTTCAAAATGGAAACTGAGAAATCGGTGTTGGCAGGGTTGGAGAAGGGAATGTGGACAGCTTCAATAGATTTGAAGGATGCTTATTTCCACATTCCAATAGCGAGGAGTTTCTGTCGCTTCCTGAGATTTGCATTCCAGGGCAGACAGTGGGAATTCAGGGTGTTACTCTTCGGAATTTCTACGGCTCCTCGGGTCTTCACCAGGGTGGTTCTTGCGATAACAGCATACCTCCGCAGGAGAAGCATAGCAGTCCACATGTACATAGATGACTGGCTGTTAAAAGCACACAACCAGGAAAGTTTATCAGCAAATCTGGAGATAGTTTTGAAAACTCTCACAGATTTAGGCTGGATAATACATTTTCAAAAATCAGAGCTGACTCCATCCCAGAAGTTTGTTTACCTGGGAATGTTCTTCGATCTGGAGATAGGATATGTTTAACCTACTCAGGAGAGGGTACAGGTGCTCATCTCAGTTATACAGTCAGTGTGCAACGGTCGTCATGTCCTGGCACGGGTTTATCTGAGAATGCTGGGATTGATGGTTTCTCTGGAACCAGTCATTCCTCAGGCAGCCTTACGCAGGCGGCCGATCCAGTTATTTCTCATGACACAATGGACCCAGAGTACAGGTTCACTGGACTCAAGCGTGTCGGTGTTGGAGCCTCTAATTCATCACCTTCAATGGTGGTTGAAGACAGAGAATCTCCTGGTCGGGGTGATGTTAACCCCTCCTCACCCTCAGTTAACGATGTATACAGATGCATCAATGGAGTGGTGGGGAGCTTGCCTGGAAGAATCCACGATATTAGGGCTTTGGAATCTGGAACAGACAAAGGAGCATATCAATCTACTGGAATTACGAGCAGTAGTTCTGGGCCTGGAACATTTCTTACAGAAAGTTCAGGGCAAGAGTGTTCTAATTTGATCATACAACTCAACAGTAGTGACTTACATAAACCGCCAGGGCGGAACGAAGTCGCCCAGTCTCTGTATGATGACATGGAAACTGCTTTGCTGGTGCCTGGATCACAGGATTACCTTGAAAGCGGTTCATATTCCAGGAAGGTTAAATCTGTTAGCAGACTCATTGAGCCGAAGGATGAGTGTTTTACCTACGGAATGGCAACTAAATCAATGTGTGGCGGATCGTCTGTTCAACCACTGGGGGAAACCCAACATAGATTTATTCACAACGAAGAAGAATGCGAAGATGACGACGTACGTCTCTCCGATTCCAGATCCGAGCGCTATCGCAACGGATGCGTTAGCTATCAGCTGGGTGGGAATGTATGCATACGCATTCCCTCCAGCAATCCTGATTCCAAAAATTCTTCAGAAAATCAGACAGGAGGAATGCCAAGTGCTTCTGATCACCCCAAATTGGCCAAGCCGATCATGGTATATGGATCTGCTAGACCTTCTGGTCTGCAATCCGGTTCCTCTGCCTCTGATGGACAATATAATCTTCCAGGGCAAGAACCTTCACAACAATCCGTCAATGTTCCAATTGACTGCGTGGATGTTGTCAAGGAATCTAGAATTAAGTAGGGCTTTTCTGAGCAAGCAGCCATGTTCATGTCAAAAGCCAGGAGGGTGTCAACCTCCAGAGCATATAATTATAAAATCAATAGATTTGCAGAATGGTGCTCAAAAAGATGTAATAATCCAATGGATTCATCTATTCAGGTAGTAGCCGATTTCCTCTGTCACCTGTATGATGCCTATAGCCTCACGCCTAACTCTATTGCTGGCTATAAGTCAGCTTTAATGTCAGTTATCCCTTGCTTGGCTAATAGTGGAAGTGATGAAGTAAATACATTAAATACTTTAATCAAGGGCATGGGCAATCTAAGACCAAGGAATCCCCCAGTGATTCTGTCTTGGAGTTTATCACTAGTGCTTCAGGTGCTAGCTGATAGGCCATTTGAACCACTAAGCTCCATTTCTATGAAAATGTTGACGCTTAAAAATATTTTTAATTGCTGCGGCCTCGGCTAGGCGTAGAAGTGAGATTCATGCCTTATCAGCAGAGGCAGACCGTTTTGTGGTTACAGGGGAGGGCCTTCTACCTAGGATAAATTTCATGGCGAAAACCCAGTCTTTGAAATATCTGGGTCTACCGATAATTTTACCAGCTTTGACTAGGTTTGGTCCTAATTCAAAACTATGGTGTCCAGTCCGAGCATTAATCCAGTACAAACAACATACTCAAGATTGGCGGATGGACCCAACAGCGTTATGGTTGTCATATATTGAGCCCCATGGCAGGGCGTCAAAGAACACCATTTCCAGGTGGATTGTAGAGTGTATTCAATTTTGCCATAAATCCGCCACAGGTAAACAAGTTGACATGGCCAAGGCTCACAGTGTCCGGGGTGTAGTGGCTTCCACTGCCCTATTTAATGGGGTACCTGTGGATGACATTATGTCAGTAGCTCAGTGGCACTGTGAGTCAAGTTTTACCGACCATTATCTCCGTGACACCTCGAATCCACTCGCCTTATCGATTTTGAAAAGCTAATCTAGGTGTACATTTTGGATGAGATATCCTCATTTTTTATATATTTCACATTTAATCAATGGAAACATCTACTTTATGGGCTGCATCAGTCTTCAACAATGGGGAGATGATGACAGCACCAATCTTCCACCAGGTTAGTCTTGTGTGTGTTGTCCATGGTTTTTTGTAATGTCACGTGACCCTTCGTTATTAATATGGTGATGGTACGTGTTTTATGTCGTTCACTATTGAGAGCATACGAAAATGAAGCCTTTTCGTTTAATGTCCTATGGTACATGGCACTTGTATGTAGAGAGCGTATGGGACATTGAGGTCATTCAGTCTTCCTCCCAAGAGGAGGGGGGGGGGGGGAGAGCGCATATGATATTTGGTCATCTCTCAGCCATCGGTTTGTGTTAGCCGATGTTTTCAATCTATTCCTGATTTTGTTTCCACACAATTTCAGAAGTTTAAGTGCCTGAATCGCAGAAAAGCGCATAGGGAAGAGCTGGTCTTTTGACCTCGCCTCCCTCCCGCCGAATTCCCTGACGAATTCTGGCAATATCAAAGAGTATTAGGGAGGTAAGTATACTCTTGAAGTGAAATAAACGAAATCACGGATTTGCTTTTTCACGAGAGAAATGATACTTACCTCCCTAATACGGACCCAGCCTCTCCACCCCACAGAGGCTCGGTCTTCAGGCTCTTGTAAAGTTGCATAGTGTCAGCCAATAAATTAGTCAGAGGAAGTACTAGTCTGCGCATGTGCGGTGGTGGGGCTAGCATCCGCCAGACTGTCTTCTGACTACCTGCCCAGTCGGGGCACCTTACTTTTTTAATCTGAGTGTTTTATTGAGTGAAAGCCAATATTTAGCAATATCAAAGAGTATTAGGGCGGTAAGTATCACCTCTCTCGTGAAAAAAGAAATCCGTGATTTTGTTTAGTTCCAGGTGAGCGATAGCCTATAGGGCCTCTTGTTCCAGTGATTATCGTGGATTTTCCAAAGATTTTCTGGACATCTTTTAAATTATATATCGTATTTTAACCGAATTTTGAGGGATCGATCATTATGGCGGTAGACTCTAGAATTTGGATTGGTTGATTTTCCAGTCATCTTAGATTATTAAAACATTTTCTGCTTGGTGGATGTTAGCCAAATTTAACTAGAAAGATCTTATTGTGGTAGGATCTAGTACTTGACGGAAAAGATCTTATTATGGTAGGATCTAGTACTTGACGGGAAAGATCTTATTGTGGTAGGGTCTAGTACTTGACGGGAAAGATCTTATTGTGGTAGGATCTAGTACTTGACGGGAAAGATCTTATTGTGGTAGGATCTAGTACTTGTCGGGAAAGATCTTATTGTGGTAGGATCTAGTACTTGACAGGAAAGATCTTATTGTGGTAGGATCTAGTACTTGACAGGAAAGATCTTATTGTGGTAGGATCTAGTACTTGACGGGAAAGATCTTATTGTGGTAGGATCTAGTATGTGACGGGAAAGATCTTATTGTGGTAGGACCTAGTACTTGATGGGAAAGATCTTATTGTGGTAGGATCTAGTACTTGATGGGAAAGATCTTATTGTGGTAGGATCTAGTATGTGACAGGAAAGATCTTATTGTGGTAAGATCTAGTACTTGACGGGAAAGATCTTATTGTGGTAAGATCTAGTGCTTGACGGGAGAGATCTTATTGTGGTAGGATATAGTACTTGACGGGAAAGATCTTATTGTGGTAGGATCTAGTGCTTGTCGGGAAAGATCTTATTATGGTAGGATCTAGTACTTGACAGGAAAGATCTTATTGTGGTAGGATCTAGTACTTGACGGGAAAGATATTATTGTAGTAGGATCTAGTACTTGACAGGAAAGATCTTATTGTGGTGGGATCTAGTATGTGACGGGAAAGATCTTATTGTGGTAGGATCTAGTACTTGACGGGAAAGATATTATTGTAGTAGGATCTAGTACTTGATGGGAAAGATCTTATTGTGTTAGGATCTAGTACTTGTCGGGAAAGATCTTATTGTGGTAGGATCTAGTACTTGACAGGAAAGATCTTATTGTGGTGGGATCTAGTACTTGACAGGAAAGATCTTGTTGTGGTAGGATCTAGTATGTGACGGGAAAGATCTTATTGTGGTAGGATCTAGTACTTGACTGGAAAGATCTTATTGTGGTTGGATCTAGTATGTGATGGGAAAGATCTTATTGTGGTAGGATCTAGTACTTGACGGGAAAGATCTTATTGTGGTAGGATCTAGTATGTGATGTGAAAGATCTTGTTGTGGTAGGATCTAGTACGTGACGGGAAAGATCTGATTGTGGTAGGATCTAGTACTTGTCTGGAAAGATCTTATTGTAGTAGGATCTAGTACTTGATGGGAAAGATCTTATTGTGGTAGGATCTAGTACTTGACAGGAAAGATCTTATTGTGGTAGGATCTGGTATGTGACAGGAAAGATCTTATTGTGGTAGGACCTAGTATGTGACGGGAAAGATCTTATTGTGGTAGGATCTAGTACTTAACTGGAAAAATCTTATTGTGGTAGGATCTAGTACGTGACGGGAAAGATCTTATTGTGGTAGGATCTAGTACTTGTCGGGAAAGATCTTACTGTGGTAGGATCTAGTATGTGACAGGAAAGATCTTATTGTAGTAGCATCTAATACTTGACGGGAAAGATCTTATTGTGGTAGGATCTTGTACTTGACGGGAAAGATCTTATTGTGGTAGGATCTAGTACTTGACGGGAAAGATCTTATTGTAGTAGGATCTAGTACTTGATGGGAAAGATCTTATTGTGGTAGGATCTAGTACTTGACGGGAAAGATCTTATTGTGGTATGTAGGTTCTAGAACTTTGTCTTTCACAATGGTGATTTGTCTATTTTTCTGCCATCTTGAACTTTCCCAAATATTTCCAGAAAGATTTAAAACTAATATTTAATCAATGACCTAATTTCATTATGAACCGGATCCTATGGTTGTAGGCTTCAACACTATGAGAATTCTTATTAGTACATTTTTCTGGATTTTGTGGCATTTCTTCCAGAAGCCCTTAATGTATCTCCTAAACAGTTTGGCCAATTTTAACCAAACTTAGCTGAAAGGATTTTATAGTGGTAGATTTTAGAACTTGTATTCAGTCAACTTTTGCTTTACAATTTGGCTGGCAGAATCTTATGCTGATAGGCTTCAGAACCTCAATTAAGAATTGTCCTGACTGCTCCAACACTACTTGAATGGAGCGATCGTATGGTGGTAAGCTTCAATACTTATAATGGAGAAATCCAGTTTTAGATCGATCGATCCATGAACTGCCTGACTATCAATTTCCAGAGCAACAGGTAACTTGTTGAATATTTTGAAACTAATTTGACTGGCTGATAGGCAGCAACTGCACTGAGTCAAACTAGTTTCAAAATATTCAACAACATCTTTATTAAATAGTAAAGACATGCAATTCATACAACAACGCTTAGTCCGTCATCGATTAAGCATTCGTGATGAACTTATCTATGTCATTCATAACATCATTGATTATGACATCATCCTACATGTCATGTAGTTGATTATAATGTCATATGATTGATGACTAAATTGGAAAGGTCCATTGGAACTTGAATTGGTAAATTCTTTTAGAGGCTATTATGGATTTTCAAAAAGATTTCTTGAAATCCTTTGAAAAGTATCTCCTAAACTGTGTGACTGTAAGGATCCAATGGTGGTAGGCTGCAGAACTTATATTCAGTATTTTGATTGGTCGATTTATCCGATGGCCATCTTGGATTTTTCTGAAAAGTTTTCCGGAAATCCTTTGAAATGGTACTCCTTTATCAATGGGTCGCAAGACAAGTTTCTAATTTATAATGTGTCGGTGCATTTTTCTAATGTGTATATGTATTTTTTTTGTATTTTAATATTCATTGCCTATTTTATATTTTCTCAGACCCTGCAAAGCCAGAATCATTAGAAGTAGCTGTAGAAGATTCAAAGTTGCGCATAAAATGGAAAGCTGGTGCTGGCAAAACAGATAAGATTTATACGACGGTACATTCAGTAGAAACCGGGTCCACGGTGTGGTCGAAAGAGACTGAAGGTAGTCCTGACTTTGATGATGTAACAATCGAATTGGACTCTGGAGAGTATGAAATCAATGTTACTGCCGTTTCATATGGAGTTAGCAGCGCCAGTGCTGTTCAGAAAACAGAAATCACAAGTACGCATTTTACACTTTATGGGCCACGATTGGTTAAGAAAATATTAGCTTTTGCATTGACAATGTCCATTTGCAGGCATAGACTAATAATTTTAAAAATTTATCACTGAAATGACTGGTGTGATTTCAATAACATCCTTTTCTTGGTTTGCAAATTGTCATTTTTCAGGCACACTGAAGAAGGCATTTTTTGCAGGCGCATGCCTGTGTGGAATGTATCAGTGCCCTGTATGTACATTCCTGTTTGGAATGTGTCAGTGCACTGTAGGCACATGCCTGTATTTGGGTGTATCAGTACCCTGTAGGCACATGCCTGTTTGGAATGTATCAGTGCCCTGTAGGCACATGCCTGTTTGGAATATATCAGTCATGTAGGCACATGTCTGTCTGGTATGTATCAGTGCCCTGTAGGAACATGCCTGTTTGGTATATATCAGTGCCATGATTATGCCTGTTGAATGCATCAGTGACCTGTAGGCTCATGGAATATATTAGTGCCCTGGAGGCTCATGGAATATATTAGTTCCCTGTAGGCTCATGGAATATATTAGTACGCTGTAGGCTCATGGAATATATTAGTGCCGTGTAGGCTCATGGAATACATTAGTGCCCTGTAGGCTCATGGAATATATCAGCGCCCTGGAGGCTCATGGAATATATTAGTGCCCTGGAGGCTCATGGAATATATTAGTGCCCTGGAGACCCATAGAATATATTAGTGCCCTGTAGGCTCATGGAATATATTAGTGCCCTGTAGGCTCATGGCATATATTAGTGTCCTGTAGGTCCATAGAATATATTAGGGCCCTGTAGGTTCGTGGAATATATTATTCCCCTGTAGGCTCCTGGAATATATTAGTGCCCTGTAGGCTCATGGAATATATTATGGCCCTGTAGGTTCATGGAATATATTATTCCCCTGTAGGCTCATGGAATATATTAGTGCCCTGTAGGCTCATGGAATATATTAGTTCCCTGTAGGCTCATGGAATATGTTAGTGCCGTGTAGGCTCATGGAATATGTTAGTGCCATGTAGGCTCATGGAATATATTAGTGCCCTGGAGGCTCATGGAATATATTAGTGCTGTGTAGGCTCATGGAATATATTAGTGCCCTGTAGGTCCATAGAATATATTAGTGCCCTGTAGGATCATGGAATATATTAGTGCCCTGTAGGTCCATAGAATATATTAGTGCCCTGTAGGCTCATGAAATATATCAGTGCGCTGTAGGCTCATGGAATATACCAGTGCCCTGTAGGCTCATGGAATATATCAGTGGCATGTTTGGGGCAAATATCCATCAGTAATTATTCAGCAGCTTACATGTATTGTTACATGGAAATTGAGATTTTGAAAGTTCAAGTGTAATGTATTAAAATTGATTCAAAGGCGTGAACAAAGTGGGCAGGCAGCTTGGTTAGAAATGGATGAGGCATAGATTGAAATGGATCCCTCTACTTAAATCTGAGTCTTGTTTTGTAAATTTAGCCATCACCCTTTCACTTCAGGGGTGTGTTTGCCTACGTGCATCATGAAGGCACTTTGATGTATGCTAATATATCTAATTGGCTCAATTTAGCACTGAATTAAAAGCAAACCAGTCCCCAATAGGCAGGTAACCTAGCTGTTAGATAAGCTCATGCGCAAGCCAAAATGTGCGGTGCATGCACTGACTGACAATCACAATTCTAATGAATTGACTTCCAATTCACATGTGTTTTTGTTTGCTAGCTTAATTTGTAAATTTACTCAATTATTTGGAGTGATACTGCAGGGACTAGCGATGCGGTGGACGATGGCCTTACTCACTTCTAGTTTTTAGTGTGTCATGCTTAGTGTCACCTATTTTCACTTCAAGAGTATACTTAACAGCACGAAGACTATTATATATATACTAATATATCTCACTGGCTTAATTTAACACAGAATTTAAAATAAACCTGCCCCTAATAGGCAGGTGACCAGGATGTCAAATCAGCTCATGCGCAAGCCGTGCCGTGCAACCGCGGAGCATACTCTGACTAATACATCACAATGCTAATGAATTGGCTTTCAATTCACATGTGTTTTGTTGCTAGCTTAAATTTTGAAATTTAATACATTTTTAGCTTACCAGTCTGGCCAAGTTATGCCTTGGCGACCATCCATCTGTCTCTATTTGTCTGCCTGTCCATCAACTTTTTTCTTTAAACAACTTCTCAAGAACTACTTGGCTGATTTCAGTTATATTTGGCAGGAAACATCCTTAGGGAATAGAGATCTGAGTTTGTTCAACCAAAGTCGATCGGTGTATTTGGCCAACGCCATCTTGGATTTCGACCAATTTTTAGAAATGTTTAAAAAAAATCGACTTCTCCGCAATCTAGGGCAAGAGGTAAGCCAAGTTTGTTCAAGAGAACTTGATTGACCAAATGTTTCAGCGGCCATCTTGGATGACCTAGTCTTCGTGAAAACTGACTTCATCTCCAGAACCGCTGAAGGGATAAGGCTGAAATTTGCGAGATGTAATTAGGGACTAAGGGCCATTAAAGTTTGTTCAAGGGAAGTTGATACTTAAAAGAACATGGCCGCCATGGGCCAATCAAAACGTAGCGTGTTTGGCGGCCATATTGGATTTTTTTATTTGATGGATTTTGAAGCCGAAATTGTTTTTGTGTAGTTTTTTGGGTATTCTGACCTCAAATTTGCCATTTTCGATACTGTCGAATAAATGGTTTGGGGGTCAACTTGGATCATTTTTCAGCCAAAAGCTCCCATACTAAAGCAATGGACAATTTAAAATGTCTTCTCGAGAACTACTGGCCTGATTTCAATTATATTTGGCAGGAACAATCCGTAGGGCATAGCGATTAAAGTTTGTTCAAACGAAGCCGACTGGCCATCTTGGATTTTGACCGATTTAAAAAAAAATCTCTTAAAAAATCTCTGAAATCGCTTGGGGAATCAATTCAAAACTCATGAAATATGATCTAGGGAAAGATTTGAATCAGGTTTGTTCAAGTGAACTTGATTGGCCAAATAGTTTGTCGTCCATGTTGGATGATCTAGTTTTCACAAAAACAACTTCTCCAGAAATGCTGAACGGATCGGCCACAAATTTGGCAGATATGATTAGGGACTAATTGCCATTAAAGTTTGTTGAAGTTTAAAAATATGGCTACCATGGACCAAACAAAATGTAGCATATTTTTGGCCGCCATATCGGATATTTTTATTGGATGGGTTTTGAAACCGAAATCATTTTCCCGCCAAAAGCTCCCATACTAAAGCAATGGCAAATTTAAAATGTCTTCTCGAGAATTACTGGTCCGATTTCAATTATATTTGGCAGAAAGCATCCTTAGGGTGTAGAGATTCAAGTTTGTTCAAACTAAGCCGATCGGCCAATTTGGCCAGTGGCCATCTTGAATTTTGGCCGATTTTTAGAAATATCTTTAAATATCTTCTCCGAAACCGCTTGGTGGATGGAAACAAACCCCATGAAATATGATCTAGGGCAACAGCTGAACAAAGTTTGTTCAAAGGAACTTGATTGATCCCATGGTTTGGCGGCCATCTTGATTGACTTAGTTTTAGCGAAAATGACTTCTCCAGAACCACTAAATGGATCGGGCCGAAATTTGACAGATATGGTTAGGGAGTAAGGGCCATTAAACTTTATTCAAGGGAAGTTGATCCATCAAAAAACATGGGCGCCATGGGCTAATCAAAACATAGTGTGTTTGGTGACCATATTGGGTTTTTTTATTTGATGGATTTTGAGGCTGAAATTGGTTTTATATGTGCTTTTGGGTATTCTGATCTCAAATTTGCAATTTTCGAAACTGTCGGATAAACGGTTTGGCGGCCATCTTGTATCTTTTCCTTTCAAAAGCTGCCATACTAAAGCAATGGGAAAATGTCTTCTAGAACTACTGGTCCGATTTCATTTATATTTGGCAAGAAGCATCCTTAGGTTGTAGAGATTCAAGTTTGTTCAAATGAAGCCAATCAGCCAATTTGTCTGGCGGCCATCTTGGATTTGGCCAATTTTTTAGAAAAAACGATTCAAAAGTCATAAAATATGATTTAGAGCACGAGCTGAACCAAGTTTGTTCAAGAGAACTTGATTTGCCAAATGGTTGGGCAACCATCTTGTATGGCCTGGTTTTCATGAAAACAACTTCATCTCCAGAGCCACTGAATGGATTGGGCCAAAATTTTGAAGATATGATATTGATGACTAAGTGCCATTAAAGTTTGTTCAAGAGAGGTTGATACATAAAGAAACATGGCCTCTGTTTTCTTGTTACAAGTCTGCTCAACTCATTGAGTTTTACTTATTGTTAATGACCATTCTAGGTGAGATGCCTATCGTCCAGGTGAGCGAAAAAGGCCCCTTGGGCCTCTTGTAGTTTCTCCTAGAATAAGTCTTGCTGCTCTTTTTAAGTTTATTTAATCTGTCAATATTGATAATCTAAGTGGGGAAGAATATATGCATTATAAAACAATCATGTGACACTTTTAATTCATTAATTTGGCTAATAAGGGAAGTGAAGAGTTATCTAGCTTAAATACTGTAATTAAAGGCATTTGTAACTCGAGACGGAGGAATCCCTGTGTAATTGCGTCCTGGAGTTTATATCTTTATTTACAAGTCTTATCTCATAAAGCGTTTGAACCACTAAGTGCTATTTCTATGAATTTGTTGACACTTAAAACTGTTTTTGTTATCGTTGCTAGATGTAGAAGTGAAATTCACACTATCAGCTGAATCTAGCCACTTTGTGGTTACAGGGGAAGGCCTTAGGCTTCTAGTTAGACTTAAAAAAGCAGTCTGTTGTCCGCCCGTTTTATTGCATGCTTAAACAAGATTTGATTCAAACTCGAATGCCTGGTGTCCAGTCCTCCTTGGACACCATTTCAAGGTGGATTGTGGAATGTATTAAATTTTGTCACAAATCTGCAACCGGTAAACAAGTAGGTTTGACCAAGACTGGCAGTTTTCACATCAAGAGTATACTTACCTCCCTAATACTTTTGATATTGCTAAATATTGGCTTTCACTCAATAAACACTCAGATTAAAACAGTTAGGTGCCCCTACTGGGCAGGGAGTCAGAGCGTAGTCTGGCGGATGCCAGCCCCACCACCGCGCATGCGCAGACTAGCACTTCCTCTCTGCTAATTTATTGGCAGAGAGTCTACACATGTTTTTGTGCTAGTGCTTTTCTTAGCTCAATTATTAGTGTTTTTGTGAAAGCTTAGAAGTTTTATCCCTGATAAAGATGGCAGGAAGAATGAATTCGCCAGAGGAGGGCCCAGGACCTTTAAATCAGGTGACTTCTAGTAAAATTAGCGAGTTTTGTCCCGGTGTAATGTGTTTCCGGGACTCGCGCTAAACGTGATAAGCGCCTTGTTTAGTTGGTTTATTTCAACTAGGTGCTATATAAGACTAATCTCTCTTTGTGTTTATGTCCACAGGTCTGTGTGAAGATATATAATGGACATCACATCAGCAGAGGGTTTGTGTCTCTCCACCATGGTTCCATTTCCTACTAATGCTGTTAGGTTATCTAACCAAAAATTCTATGTCCAGTGAGTTGGAGGCCTATTATAAAGGTCTTCTCACTTTGCCCTCTTGATCCAATTCCTTCCCCTAGAGGTGGAGAGAGTTAAGAGGCGTTCAGTTGGTGGAGTGCTCCAGTTCATCAGGTTGGATGGTTTGTCTAGACAAGGTGTCAGGTATCTAATTATTGATATGAGGTGATGTTAATTATTTAGAGGAAAGGGAGATAATCAACAGTATTTGCCATTGTTATCAGTATATATCTGATGGTTGTGTAGTCGAAATGTCCATTCTGCACATGTTCTGGTTAGAGATACAATTCGGCCTTGCACTGGGATGTTTGTTGGGGATCGATTTTTTCCTGTCATAGGATTAATGACGTCATAATCAGCCTTGCTCTTTATTAACAATTAAAGTTGTCCGAAGCTGGTTTTCTGATAAATTATGATCTTTATGATCATTTCCTTCTCTTGAGTTGGTGAGTTTCTAAGCTTAACTAGATTGCTCATACTCCTCGTCCTTTGGCCTTTTTCAGAGACCTGGTTGTGCGTCCTGTGGACGATTTTTGAGGGACAAGTTTGGTCCTCATCTCTGTTTTCAGTGTAGCCCCTGTGGTCCCTTGCTTAATTGCGAGATATGTAAGCACTGGGGGGGGCGAGCTAATGTCCGAATTCTTGTGCTTGCAGGCGAAGGACAAGGTGGTGGAGGAGGAGAAGAAGAAGCTGAAAAAAGAGGTTGTAAGTAAGAAGGGTAAGAGGAAGGCCTCGTCCGCGGTGGACATGGAGGCCTTCCGGACCGAGATGTTGGGAGAGATGAGGAGGACAATAAAGGATTTGGTTCCAGAGTTGCTTCGTGGCATGCTTCCTGGACCAAATCCTTTGTTGGCCTCATCATCTGCTTCGGAGCAGGTAATCCCCACCTCTGAATCACCGTTCCTTAGTACGCTTCCGTTGTTTGAAGATTCAGAGGTGGCCCCATTAGAGGGGGCGTTCCACGACCCTGGCAGCAGGCTTAGTGCCGCGCCCAATAGGGACTGTGGACGGTTGTCGCTGGAACCCGCGGGCTGCTTATCAGTCCAGGGGTATCCGCACACCGCGGGTGCCAGTACCTCGTATGGCACCTTCCCTGGCCAGTCCGGGTTAGCTCTCTTTGCTGACCCGGAGTCTAATCTGTCTGGCCAGGAGGATGAGGATTACCTGTTGGGGTCGCCGTCTGAGGACGTGGCCATGTATTATGACGTCTGTGCACCCCTCGCGGGGAATACAGGCGGCTTATTCCATGGTTCTACTCTCCCAGGGGTAGAATCCACGGTTCAGACTGTGGCCCTGGGCGCTGAAGGCCAGCGTTACCGCATACCTCGGCTTGCCAAGAGTGTCGCTGGTGCTGGCCGGGGCCGTGGTGGGGCGGTATGTGCCCCGCGCTCTACCACGGCGCCTGCTCCTGGTCAAGCCAGTGAGATTAGCATGCCGGTATTGTCAGGCCCGCATGCTCTCCCTGGCTTGCCAGGGATATCAGCGTATCCGCCGTCAAGCTCTGTTGCTTGCGCTCAGGAGGAAGACGAAGGCCCCCGTCTTGTAGAGCGCTCGCAGCTAGCCACGGAGGAGGATTGGTCTGACGCTTGCCAGTGGTTGGTGAGTGTTAGACCAGATCTGCCCGTGGAGCAGTCGGCTAGCCAGTGTGATCACAGGCCGTGGTTAGCTGGTAAGCCTACTGCTAACGCTATGCCTTCTCTGCCGCTGGCAGAGCATGTCGTTGACATGTTCGAGGTGGCGGAGACGTCCATTAAGTCGAGTGGACGTCTCGCTAAGGCCCCGCGCGAGGTGGCCAGGCGTTGCCGCATCGTGCCCCTGGACTACCAGCGGTACGGTGTGGTACCTAAGCCGAGCGTGGATGACCGCGCGGCTTTGGGTGAGGATGCGCGGCCAGGCTCCCGTTCTGACACGGGAGTCTTGTGTTCGAACGCGTTGCGTTCAGCAAATACCGCGTTGCGTGATGAGGAGGAGAGTGGGAGGGCTTCGATTGCCGCTCTGTCCCACGTCTCCCAGCTGTTACAAGGGGTAGTAACAGCATCCGCATCGCGCCAGCCAAGTCCGGTCACAGTCCAGCGAGCCATCCAGGATGGTATCAACCTGGCTCTGGACTGTATGACGCGGGCGGTGACCAGGAGTGTCCGGGCAAGGCGCACTTTTGCCTTGGATAATCTGTGCCCGTCCCAGGACCTCTACAATAGGCTACTACGTACGCCTATGACAGGTCCTGGTCTCTTTGGAGGTGAGGGATGTAGGCACCTCCAGGAGACGGTTACTCTGGTCAATAACCAGAGGGCGCTGCGCGAGCAGTTTGAGGTTCTTCGTCGTGCCAACGTTCGCGCCGCACCCCCTGCGTATCGTCCCCTGCAGGCTCGAGGTGGTAGTGGCCAGGTCAGAGGCCAACCACCATCGCAGCGTCGGCCTCGGCCGCGTGCGATTCGGCCAGCAGCGAGGGGGGCGCAGGCTCCTCAGGCGCAGTCAGCCAGGCAGCCGCCCGCGCACCGAGGTGCGCGCGGTGCTGGTCGTGGCGCGCGAGGATCTGGGCGGGGTAATCGTTCCTGATGGGACGGTTACCGCGGTGAGAACCACCCCGGTGTTTCTGGCAAAGGAGACAGTGCCGCTCTTGCACTCCTTATGTCCACCTCTATCCCTACGTGGACCGGTGGGAGGCCGGCTAGCCGACCACATGCAAGAGTGGGAACGGTTAACTCAGGACCGTTTAGTCTTGCGATGGCTTTCAGTCGGGTATCATCCCGATTGGATGACAGGCCCGCCATCGCGACTGTCTCTAGTGCCGATCTGGACTCCAAATCCGAGAGATCCAGATCAAAGGTTGTGTATCGAGGAGGAAATAAATTCCCTCATACAAAAAGGAGCTATTCAGCCGGCACAGAGGTGTCCGGGCTTCTATTCAACCCTGTTCTTAGTAACAAAGAACACCGGAGGGTGGAGACCAATTCTCAACCTCAAGCCATTGAACAGGTTCATAGAGACGCCCAGTTTCAGGATGGAGACTGTGCGCTCGGTGTTGGCGGGGTTAGAGAGGGGAATGTGGACAGCGTCGATAGATTTGAAGGACGCTTATTTCCACATCCCCGTACACAGGAGTTTCCGTCGCTTCCTGAGATTTGCATTCCAGGGCAGACAGTGGGAATTCAGGGTGCTACCCTTCGGAATTTCCACGGCTCCTCGGGTTTTCACCCGTGTGGTTCTTGCGATCACCGCATACCTCCGCAGGAGAAGCATAGCAGTCCACACGTACATAGACGACTGGCTGTTGAAAGCACACACCCGGGAAAGTTTATCGGCCAGTCTGGAGATTGTTTTGTAAACTCTCACAGACTTAGGCTGGATGATCAATTTCCCAAAATCAGAGCTGACTCCATCCCAGAAGTTTGTTTACCTGGGGATGTTCTTCGATCTAGAGACAGGATATGTTTATCCTACTCAGGAGAGAGTTCAGAAACTCATCTCATTAATTCAGTCAGTGTGCGACAGTCGTCATGTCCTGGCACGGGTTTACTTGAGAATGCTGGGGTTGATGGTTTCATTGGAACCAGTCATTCCTCAGGCTGCCTTACGCAGGCGGCTGATCCAGTTATTTCTCATGACACAATGGACCCAGAGTACAGGTTCGCTGGACTCGAATGTGTCAGTGTTGGCGCCTCTGATTCATCACCTGCAATGGTGGTTGGACACAGAGAATCTCTTGGTGGGGGTTATGCTAACCCCTCCCCATCCTCAGGTGACTGTGTATACAGATGCATCGATGGAGGGCTGGGGAGCTTGCCTGGAAGAGTCCACGATATCAGGGCTTTGGAATCTGGAACAGTCAAAGGAACATATAAATCTACTGGAGCTAAGAGCAGTAGTCCTGGGCCTGGAACATTTCTTACAGAAAGTTCAGGGCAAGATTGTTCTTATTCGTTCAGACAACTCAACAGTTGTGACTTACATAAACCGCCAGGGCGGAACGAAGTCGCCCAGTCTCTGTATGATGACATGGAGACTGCTTTGTTGGTGCCTGGATCACCAGATTACCTTGAAAGCAGTTCATATTCCGGGAAGGTTAAATCTGCTAGCAGACTCATTGAGCCGAAGGATGAGTGTTTTACCCACGGAATGGCAACTAAATCAATGTGTGGCGGATCGTCTGTTCGACCATTGGGGGAAACCCAACATCGATTTGTTCGCAACGAAGAAGAATGCGAAGATGACGACGTACGTCTCTCCGATTCCGGATCCAAGCGCTTTCGCAACAGATGCGTTAGCTATCAGCTGGGGGAGAATGTATGCATACGCATTCCCTCCAGCAATCCTGATTCCAAAAATTCTTCAGAAAATCAGACAAGAGGAATGCCAAGTGCTTCTGATCGCCCCGGATTGACCAAGCCGATCATGGTATACGGATCTGCTGGACCTTCTGGTCTGCAATCCGGTTCCTCTGCCTCTGATGGACGATATTATCTTCCAGGGCAAGGCCCTTCACAACAATCCGTCAATGTTCAGATTGACTGCGTGGATGTTGTCAAGGAATCTAGAATTAAGGAGGGCTTTTCTGAGCAAGCAGCCATGTTTATGGCCAAAGCCAGGAGGGGGTCAACCTCCAGAGCATATAATTATAAAATCAACAGATTTGCAGAATGGTGCTCAAAAAGATGTATTGATCCAATGGATTCATCTATTCAGGTAGTAGCTGATTTCCTCTGTCACCTCTATGATGCCTATAGCCTCAAGCCTAACTCTATTGCTGGTTATAAGTCAGCTTTAATGTCTGTTATTCCTTGCTTGGCTAAGAGGGGAAGTGATGAAGTAAATACATTAAATGTATTAATTAAAGGCATGGGCAATCTAAGACCAAGGAATCCACCTGTGATTCCGTCTTGGAGTTTATCGCTAGTGCTTCAAGTACTAGGTGATAAGCCGTTTGAACCACTTAGTTCCATTTCTATGAAACTATTAACACTGAAGACTGTGTTTTTAATTGCTGCGGCCTCGGCTAGGCGTAGGAGTGAAATTCATGCCTTATCAGCCGAGGATGACCGTTTTGTGGTTTCAGGGGAAGGCCTTAAGCTGCTACCTAGGATTAATTTCTTGGCTAAAAATCAGTCGTTGAAATATCCAGGTCAACCTATTGTTTTGCCTGCTTTAACTAGATATGATCCTAATTCTAAAGCATGGTGTCCCGTCCGGGCGCTTCGCCGGTACAAACAACGTACGGCGGAGTGGCGCACCGACCAGTCGGCGTTATGGTTGTCATATATTGAACCCCATGGCAGGGCTTCTAAGGACACCATTTCCAGGTGGATTGTAGAATGCATTCAGTTTTGCCATAAATCCGCCACCGGGAAGCAGGTTGACGTGGCCAAGGCTCACAGTGTCCGCGGCGTAGTGACATCCACTGCCCTATTTAATGGGGTCCCTGTGTATGATATTATGTCAGTGGCTCAGTGGCACTGTGAGTCAAGTTTTACAGACCATTATCTCCGTGACACCTCTAATCCTCTCGCCTTGTCGATTTTGAAAAAATAACTAGGCATATATTTTTGATGGGGTTTCCTCATTGCTTATATATTTCACAATTAATTTATGCAAACAACCACTAATTTGGGACTGCATCGTTCTTCACCAATGGGAAGAGGATGTCAGCAGCCATTTCAACAAGGTCAGTCTTGTGTATGTGTTGTCCATTGTTGATTGTCTTGTCACGTTACCCGTTATTAATATGATGATGGTTTTGTGTATTTATGTGGTTCATTGTTGAGAGTATACAAAAATGGAGTTTTTTCGTCTCTGTCCTGTAGTACATGGCACTTGTACGTAGAGAGCGTATAGGACATTGAGGTCATTCGACTCTTCCTCCCAGGAAGGAGGGGGGGGAGCGCATATGACATTCGGTCATCTCTCATACATCGGGGGTGTTATCCGATGGTTAGTCAAATCCTGACTGTTTTTTCATACAGTTTCAGAAGTTTAAGTGCCTTAAACGCAGAAAAGCGTATAGGGATGAGCTGGTCTTTTGACCTCGCCTCCCTCCCGCCGAATTCACTGTCGAATTCTGGCAATATCAAAAGTATTAGGGAGGTAAGTATACTCTTGATGTGAAATAAACGAAATCAAGGATTTCTTTTTTCACGAGAGAGTTGATACTTACCTCCCTAGATACGGACCCGGCCTCTCCACCCCACAGAGGCTCGGTCTTCAGGCTCTTTATAGTTGCATGTGTATCAGCCAATAAATTAGTCAGAGGAAGTGCTAGTCTGCGCATGCGCGGTGGTGGGGCTGGCATCCGCCAGACTACGCTCTGACTCCCTGCCCAGTAGGGGCACCTAACTGTTTTAATCTGAGTGTTTATTGAGTGAAAGCCAATATTTAGCAATATCAAAAGTATTAGGGGGAGGTAAGTATCAACTCTCTCGTGAAAAAAGAAATCCTTGATTTCGTTTAGTCCGTGGCGCAGTGGTCTCCACTAATCTGTTGAATGGGGTTTCCGTGGAGGACATTATGACGGTAGCCCAGTGGCACTGTGAGTTGAGTAAATACAGACCATTACTTATGTGATACGAATAACCGTCTTGCTTTAGCGATTTTGAAACATTGACAAAATTGTAAATATTGTAAATAAAGGCCATTGATCGCATGTGTTACATGTGATATCAAGGAGCACTCACACAAACGTGCTACACACCTTCCATCATCCTGACTACAAGATGTCTTCAATCACAAATAAAGGTCAGTTCTACATTTGTTGGATTTTGTGCTTTGTCTTGTATTAGTTATATATGTAACTAAACTGATGATGGTTCATGTTTTATATCGGTCGTTTATCGAAAGTATACAAATGCAAAGCACATTTGTTATTAGCTATTTTTAGCAGTTTCAGATGTTTTTGTGCCTCCAAAAATAAAAGAAACTCTCAGGGAACAGCTGGTCATTCTGGTTATACCAAAGAGTCTTTGTGATGGTAAGTATACTCTGGAAATGAAATAAACAAAATCTACGATTTCTTTTTTTCGAGAGAGGTGATACTTAGCATCACGAAGCGACCTGACCTCTCTGACACCACAGATGCATGGTCATATTATGCAGTTGCTAAATTGTTGCCAATGATTCATTATCATGGTGATGTGTCAGTCAGTGCATGCGCCACACGTGTGCGGCTCGGCTTGCACATGAGCTGAACTGACAGCTACCTTACCTGCCTATTAGGTATAGATTTGTTTTTATGTCTGTGTTAAATTGTGCCAGTTAGATATATTATCATATATCAGAGTCTTCAGGATGGTAAGTATCTACTCTCTCTCTCTCTCTCTCTCTCTCTCTCTCTCTCTCTCTCTCTCTCTCTCTCTCTCTCTCTCTCTCTCTCTCTCTCTCAAAAGAAATTGTAAAAGATGTTTAATTCTGTTTCCCAGGTTCCAAGGTCCTTGCTATTGCTCTCGGTATTTTGATACCCTTACTGCTGGTGATTCTGATAGTAGCAGCGATATTCCTCTACAGACGTAGGAGAGATGGAACGTAAGATTTTGACATCCAAATGGAATTTCTGTCACCATATATTTATTTGAGTGCGCGCAATGGATGACTCCACTTATAGCTATGTTCCTCCCATCTCTAACTATAAGCTCCGCCCATGCTTTGCCCATGTTGGGATCGATCTAACCCTGAATACCAATAACACGGTGTCTATTCAGATAAACTTGAATATTTTGAAACTAATTTGACTGGGTGCTATTGCTGCCAGTCGTATTAGTTTCAAAATATTCAACAAAATGTTTATTAAGTAGCAAAGACATACAATTCGTATACATGACAGATTATAAAAAGTTCATGACATACTTAGCTACATCATTAATTACGTATTTTGATTTTAACGCCAGCCTACATGTAACTTAATTCATTATGAAGTCATATACTTGACTGACAGATCGGATTCATCCATTGAAATCAGCTATTTATATGCTGTTCAGGAAGGAATTTGTTACCCAATGCATCGAATGGAGGAATCCAGTTTTAGCTATGCCCCACCCATCTTTATCTAAGCTCAACCCACACTTCACCCTGTTGGGATCGATCGATCCCTTAACTGCCTGACTATACAGGTAAGCTGGTGAATATTTTGAACCTTTTTGATTGGATGCTGTTGTTATTGTTTTCTGACAAACTTAATTACGTCATTCATGACATCATTGATTATGAGGTCATCCTACATGTCAAGTAGTTGATTATGATCTCATATGATTGATGGATAAACTGGAAAGGTCCATTCCCTTGCTAACTGAAGTTTTACTGTCTATAAAGCTTGCCACACTCAGGAGGCTAAAAGTGATTGTGAAGTTTTTCTGCATATCCATGAAGATAATGAAGAAACTGTTGAGCTAGATTACCCACCTGTATCTAATAACCATTTCATTGACATATTGACTTCATGAAAACAATTGATTTCTGCAGCTCAGTCATTAATACATATTGTATTAAAGAGATGAAACAAGTCAAATTTAAACTGACATCTTGATTTTAACCAAATTTGCTAAGGTCCATCCTTTGTCTTGTTGCAATTCTGTCTACTACCTTACGGTTTTACTTATAGGCGATCACCTTTCTAGTTGAAATGCCTCTGTTCCAAGTGAGCGATACTTAAGACCCCTTGGGCAGATACAGGACCCATGGGCCTCTTGTTTATTTCAAGAGAATACTTGCCATGCTTTAGATGTAGAAACTTATATCAACTCATTTCTATAATAGTATTACAGAATAAAACAACAGCCTGTGCCTATTAGACAGGTTAACCCACTGTCATGTCAATCATACCATGGCTCAAATCACATGTGCCGTGAGATGACATATCAGATTTAATTTAGTTGACAACTATCTCTGGCAGATGGGTGGTGAGAAAGTAGCATGAGCCAGGAAGCTATCTATGGCAAATGGTTTGTGAGAAAGTAGTATGAACCAGGCAGCTATCTATGTCAGTTGGGTGGTGAGAAAATAGCATGAGCCATGCAGCTATCTATGGCAGGTGGGTGGTGAGAAAGTAGCATGAGCCAGGAAGCTATGTATGGCAGATGGGTGGTGAGAAAGTAGCATGAGCCATGCAGCTAGCTATGGCAGATGGGTGGTGAGAAAGTAGCATGAGCCAGGAAGCTATCTATGGCAGATGGTTTGTAAGAAAGTAGTATGAACCAGGCAGCTATCTATGTCAGGTGGGTGGTGAGAAAGTAGCTTGAGCCAAGTCGGCTATCTATGGCAGATGGGTGATGAGAAAGTAGCATGAGCCAGGAAGCTAGCTATGGCAGATGGGTGATGAGAAAGTAGCATGAGCCAAGAAGCTATCTATGGCAGATGGGTGATGAGAAAGTAGCATGAGCCAGGCAGCTATCTATGGCAGATGGGTGGTGAGAAAGTAGCATGATCCAGGCAGCTATCTATGGCAGATGTGTGGAGAGAAAATAGCATGATACTGGCAGCTATCTATGGCAGATGTGTGGTCAGAAAGTAGCTTGAGCCAAGTCGGCTATCTATGGTAGATGGGTGGTGAGAAAGTAGTATGAGCCAGGAAGCTATCTATGGCAGATGGGTGATGAGAAAGTAGCATGAGCCAGGAAGCTATCTATGCCAGGTGGGTGGTGAGAAAGTAGCATGAGCTAGAGAGTTATCTATGAAAGAGGGGAGGTGAGAAAGTAGTATGAGCCAGGAAGCTATCTATGCCAGGTGGGTGGTGAGAAAGTAGCATCAGCCAGGAAGCTATCTATGCCAGGTGGGTGGTGAGAAAGTAGCATGAGCCAGGCAGCTATCTATGGCAGATGTGTGGAGAGAAAATAGCATGATACAGGCAGCTATCTATGGCAGATGTGTGGTGAGAAAGTAGCTTGAGCCAAGTCGGCTATCTATGGCAGATGGGTGGTGAGAAAGTAGTATGAGCCAGGAAGCTATCTATGGCAAATGGGTGATGAGAAAGTAGCATGAGCCAGGAAGCTATCTATGCCAGGTGGGTGGTGAGAAAGTAGCATGAGCCTGGCAGCTATCTATGCCAGGTGGGTGGTGAGAAAGTAGCATGAGCCAGGAAGCTATCTATGCCAGGTGGGTGGTGAGAAAGTAGCATGAGCCTGGCAGCTATCTATGCCAGGTGGGTGGTGAGAAAGTAGCATGAGCCTGGCAGCTATCTATGCCAGGTGGGTGGTGAGAAAGTAGCATGAGCCTGGCAGCTATCTATGCCAGGTGGGTGGTGAGAAAGTAGCATGAGCCAGGAAGCTATCTATGCCAGGTGGGTGGTGAGAAAGTAGCATGAGCCTGGCAGCTATCTATGCCAGGTGGGTGGTGAGAAAGTAGCATGAGCCTGGCAGCTATCTATGCCAGGTGGGTGGTGAGAAAGTAGCATGAGCCTGGCAGCTATCTATGCCAGGTGGGTGGTGAGAAAGTAGCATGAGCTAGAGAGTTATCTATGAAAGAGGGGAGGTGAGAAAGTAGTATGAAACAGGCAGCTATCTATGGCAGATATGTGGTGAGAAAGTAGCATGAGCCAGGCAGCTATCTATGGCAGATGGGTGGTGAGAAAGTAGCATGATCCAGGCAGCTATCTATGGCAGATGTGTGGAGAGAAAATAGCATGATACAGGCAGCTATCTATGGTGAGAAAGTAGCTTGAGCCAAGTCGGCTATCTATGGCAGATGGGTGGTGAGAAAGTAGTATGAGCCTGGCAGCTATCTATGGCAGATGTGTGGTGAGAAAGTAGCTTGAGCCAAGTCGGCTATCTATGGCAGATGGGTGGTGAGAAAGTAGTATGAGCCTGGCAGCTATCTATGGCAGATGTGTGGTGAGAAAGTATCTTGAGCCAAGTCAGCTATCTATGGCAGATGTGTGGTGAGAAAGTAGCATGAGCCAAGTTAGCGTATACATGTCATGTGAGTTTAATCAGCACCAACCATCTGTGATACTTCGCTAAACAGCAGTATCCTAGTCAGGCATTTGAATGCACTCATACGGCTGGCCCCAGAAGCGGAACTCGCTACCATCATAGCGGTATGGACTGTCTCCTTGCAGTTCCCAGCCCACCCAAGGGGCTGATAGAATTCCATGTCCATAGTTTCCTCTCCCTGTTGATGGCCTTACAGCATGTTCTCCTCTTCCTATAGCTCAATGTAGTGAGGATTGACAGAAGTTCTCAATCCTGTCAGAGCTAGAGAGATATGCTCATAGGTGGTACATGCATGTGTGAGCGTGCGCACGATAGTAGTAGTTTTCCTTAAGGCCGAAGAGTGGCCAGCCAAAGCTGAAACCTCCACTACTGACCCACAATCTGAGTATCTCGCTGCTTGAGATCAGGGTTCACTACTGTTCCATCAAAAGAATCAACTAACTTAGTAGGAACAGTGGCGGGAAGAATTGCTGATGCAATGGAGCCGCTAAAGGAAGTTGAGCTGACATAGGGCCTTTCCGCCATTCACTCTGCCAACGACTTTCTCACATTCCTCACCAAGTCATCCTTGAAGGCAACCATGACAATAGACGTGGTTGCATTTCTCATCTCATCCTTGGAAGGAACAAATGCCTCCTGCCCTCTTAAACTATCTCTTTATAGATCAACCTCCTGAACCTTTAAATAAGTCCAGGAGTAGCTTGTGTGTTCATAATTCATTTATAAGAGAACATGCATATGTGGTCACACAAGCTTCCAGGAACACTCATCAGCCACAAAATGTCTTCACATCGGTCAATGTTCTTCTGTTGTATTACTGATAAAAAAAAGACTCGAATAAACTATCGTCTTACTTATGACATTAAACTAGAAAGAGAATTCATCTTTATTTTTAGCTGGACTTTACGAAGGAAAACAAGCTATTGTGATGCCCTGAATATCGTCCGGTGGCAGTGGTGGTGGCGTCAGCGGCGGCGGCCAATTTGCATTTAGCTCAATTTTCATATGTATATCTCATGTTTGGTTAATTATACTGGACTAAAATTTAAACGCATGCTTCCTTATCATGACACAGCATCACACAATGACCGTAGGTCAAAGGTTAACATCATTGTGACCTTGGTAAAAACCTTTTCCTTTTTTCAACATTAAGGCCACAAACTTAGACACATGCAATCTTATAATGACAGGGCATCACAGAATAATGTTGGGGTCAAAGATCAAGGTCATTGTGACCTTGGCAAAAAACCTTTTTCAACGTTCAAGTTCACGATTTATGTACTTGTACACAGATACTACAGTTAGTCCATCCAAGGCAATGCCTATCATGTGATGCACCCCTTACAAATATACATCACAGTAATTTACAAACAAGAAACACACAAAAAGGACAACAATAAAAAGCATTCACATAACTTACAATGCATAAGATACATCTATGAAGCAATTAACATGTACTGTTTGCGATAAAACATGTTCAGGGTGAGAGGGGTTAGGGGTGGGGTGGGGTTGGGGAAATAAAAATAATGCACAATTTGCACATAATGCACAAGTTTTGACGCTATTACAGTATTAATCCTTTCCTCATGTTAGTTGTCAGGATTGATCAAGACAGTTTTCTCAGCGAGTGTCAATTTGCAGGGATTCCAGTGGTAAGCTTTCAAGAATAGTCTTCTGTTGGCCTGCAAATTGACGTTTCTCATGACCATTGCAAAGCCATTTTGACCGGCTTGACCATTAAATGGTTAACAAAGCTACAGAGAACAGAGGTACAGAGAACAGAGGTACAGAGAACAGAGAACAGAGGTACAGAGAACAGAGGTACAGAGAACAGAGGTACAGAGAACAGAGGTACAGAGAACAGAGGTACAGAGAACAGAGGTACAGAGTACAGAGAACAGAGGTACAGAAAATTCTGAGGAATTGTGAGTCATAAGGATTTGGCTGCTCAAAATTATTAGGTGGAAAGAATTTTGAAAGTAATGCCTTAACATTCCAGCATTACTATTTCTAGATATGGAAAAATTAATTTAGGAATGTTTGTAAAGCAAAAAACAAATTGGTATGGACTTTAACATTTTCCATTTAGCTCAACTTAGCAGTTCATATCTTCACTGTGGTTGATCATACTGGACCCAAACTTGGACACATGCTTCCGTATAATGACCGGGCATCACATTATGACTTTGGGGGGTCAAAAGGTCCAAGCTCAAGGTTACTTGGACATTGGTAAAAACTGTGCTTTTTAAGTATTAACATGTGGCAGTTAGCTCAAATTAGCAGTTCATATCTGATCTTTGGTTAAGTATACTGGACCCAACCATGGACACATATTTCCTTATAAGTGGTGGCATTGCACAATGATGTTATGGTCAAATGGGCATTAACATTTTGTGTTTGGCTGAACTTAGCCATTCATATCAAAATAGTAGTTCATATCTCATGTTTGGTTAATCATACTGGACCCAAACTTAAACACACGCTTCCTTATGAGAAAGCATGACAATGTCCTTAGGGTCAAAACGTCATTGTGATCTTGGGACATTTTTTTTTCCAACAGTAACGTTTTGTCTTTAGCATGACTTTATTGTTTATATCTCATGTTTGCCTAATCATACTGAAGCCAACGTTGGACACATGTTTCTTTATAATAAGTGGGAATGAAACATGACACCTTGGAGTCAAAATGTCAAAAGTCAATGTCATTGTGTCCGTGGTAAAACGTAGTTTTTATCAAAACTAACATTTTGCTTATAGCTCAACTTAGCAGTTTATATCTCATATAAGGTTAAGCATAGATGACCCACATTCGGGCACAGCCTTCCTTATAATGAGATGGCATGACACACTCCCATTGTCACCATAAGGTGAAGATCAGTGTGATAATGACAAAACTCAAGGATTTTTTTTCAACAATAACATTTTGCCTTTACCTCAAGTTAGCAGTTCATATCTCATGCTGTGTTAATCATGCTGCACCCAAACTTGGATACTTGCTAATGAGAGGCGATGCAACAATTAGTTTGTGTTCAAAAGGTCAAAGGTGAAAGGTCATGGTAAGTGAGTCTATTTCATATAACTTGTTTTTATTTTATAGTAAAATGAATAAATAAGTATATATTTAATAATATTTCCCAAATGGTAATAATGACGTTTTATTTTTATAAAGAAGACAATGAAAATTGTCATACATTTTAAAATTCATAAGACCTCTTAATGACATAATAAGTTATGTATACTCACTGTCATGCAATATATGCTTATGGTAGCTCAGAACATGGCTACCTACACACCTTCATCAAGAAGAATGTTGTGAAATGTCTCCTTGTAGGAGGCTTACTGTCCTTGACACCCTAACACAGCATTCTTATCTACAATTGATGACATGTCTAATTGGGACAGGCTCTAGTTTTGTTCTGTAATTATAGAGTTAGGTCTATATAAGTTTGTGCATCTAAAGTCAACTTCACGATACGTAAAAATTAGAATTGTAAGGTTTTGTTTAATGTACTGATCTGGTACCCTCTACTTGGTTACAAGTAGACATATTCAGTCTGTTAAACTCCATCTTCATGCATAACAAAATATATATATATTGTATTTTATGTTTTCAGATCCATAAGGAAGATTCCCCGCATTCCAGATAATCTACCACTAGAGATGGGGACTGCTCTCTCTGAACATATCACTAATAGGTATGAATAAAGTACATACCATCAAAGCTGTATTGGGTTCGGTCTTAAAGATGGTGGCTGTAAGATTGGTGGACATAATACCACATTTCTTAAGGAGCCACCAATTCTGATACACCCTAAACTCACCTTATATATATACACCTGTGCAAAAGTTAAGCACCACCCTATTTTTACGCACATGCGAGGGTATATTCATGTGCTATGAAGAAAGCAATAGCATAAACATTTATGTACCCATCCATCTTAGTGCAAGAGGTAATAATGCAACTAGAGGAATGCTGATTATGATGGTGGGGAAACACTGTATGTTTTTGTTTGAACTTGAAAATGAGGCCTGAATATGGTTACGTTGACACAACTGACAACTATTGCCCTACAGTTGACACACGTGGCTAGATTGTCATTAATGGTGTCTGAAAACGAAGTTTAACATCTGTGCACGAGTTTGAGACTGTCATTATTAATACCGGGTATATCCACCTTGTGCCTGGATGACGGCCTGGACACGACGTCTCATACTGGTCACCAACCGACTGATACGCCATTGTGGTATTCGTTGCCATTCAAGATGGAGTGCGTCTGTTAATTCCTGTAGGTTCTGCACAGGAGGATCCCTCCTTCTCACCATGTTTCCCAGAATGTCCCAGATATGCTCAATAGGGTTCATGTCAGGGCTCCTTGCTGGCCATGGTAGGGTTTCGATGGCATTCTGGCGGAGGTATTCATGCACAGCTCTAGCACGATGTGGTCGGGCGTTGTCATCCATGAATATAGGGTGGGTTCCAGGTGCATGATTTACAAAATGAGGGACCACAACTCTATCCAGTATGGAATCTTGATATCTTTGTCCATTTAGTGTTCCAGGTACAGTCAAGAGATCCAGCTTACAATCAAATGAGATGCACCCCCATATCATAACGGAACCTCCACCAAATGGAACTTCTTCCATGATGTTACATTGGTCGTACGCCGTGCGTCTGGACCTCCATACACGAGTTCGACCATCTGTGGCATGAAGCAGGAACCGACTTTCATCGGACCAGTGTACCCGTCTCCAGGATCTCATGTTCCAGTGTCTTCTTTCGTTGCACCACTTCAGACGCTCCTCTTTGTGGTGTGCAGTGAGGAGAGGACGTCTGACAGGTCTCCTAGCTTTCATGCCAGCAGCATACAGTCTCCTTTTGACGGTAGACATTGACACTCTATTGCGCGTTTCCCATTGCTGGCTGAGCACTCTGCTGTTGGTGAATGGAGATCTCCTAACAAGGCGTACTAGGGCTCGATCATCACGGGCAGTAGTCTTCTTCGGTCTTCCAGATCTAGGCCTGTCCTTCACCTCGTTAGTTTGCCCATGTTTTACAATCAAACGACTGATTACAGTATGGTTAATGTTCAGCTGTCTGCCAATCTCTCTGCATGACAGACCAGTGGTATGCATGCCTATGATTTGCCATTTCACACGATCACTTAACCTTCGTCTTGCCATAGCGGTTCACAATCAAGAGCTAATTCTCTCTGTACAAATAAACCACGGTCATGAACACAAAATTCCTAATCTTGTCGCCTAAATCTGTATGTAATGTTCTACACCTCAAACTGGACTTTTACATACCTGAACACGTGTGCTGTTTCCCGCCACACACGGACATCAAGCGGCGTGAAGTCATGCATGCATGTGCATTTCGTACTTGGAATTATGTCAGCTAACGCGGGGACAAAAAGTATGGCAGCCTAGTTGTACCATCATGTTTCTACGTTCTATTGTTTTTGCTGGTGCTTAACTTTTGCACAGGTGTATATATACATTGACCTTTATGCGTGAATTTTGACCTTTCCACACCAAACAGTTTCTACACCCACAACCTCCCAGCCAGGTTTGTTACAGTGCTCTAGCAAAGCCTGAGTTATTTTGGTGCAGCTGTTTCCATGATTTTGATCCCTTAACCTTTGACATTTCACACCCCGATATCAAGTGCAATGAAAAGTATTTGTTAGCGCGATGGGTCCAGTCAATGGACACTTTTTCGTCTCCCATTCCAATCAGATCCCATTTAATGAAGCATTGTCTGTTTGTGTCGGGAAGACATGTGTTTACATAATGCTATGCAATTGCAACAGCTGGGGAGTTTCAAAAGCCCGCTTGAACAAACTTGATGCAATTCTCTGCAAACATCTGTGAGCCATTGCAAATTATCGCTGGCCACACAATCTAATATCAAATGCAGCATGTTACAAACTGTAACTTGTTACTTCCACCAGAAAAAGTCACTTCCAAATATAACCTTTTCAAAAGGACCAATAGTGAATTAGCAGTAGCGATTTAATCGCTCTACATCGACGCCTATAGAAAATACTATTCATACCACTTACAAAACAAAAGTCAGGTGTGCTTTCGTTATATTCAGATAGGCCTATGTGGTATACCTGGACACATAGTTGAAACACCGCGGAGTGCAAAGCACCAACACGATCACTAATTGGCTCCAAGTTAAATGCTCCTAGATTTAGTAAATGCTTTTTCTCAAATAATCCTGATTCATTTCCATTTTTTATCCCCCTGGTCTGGAAGACGGAGGGATATAGCGATCAGCATGTCCATCCATCTGTCCCTATCTTGTCACCACAACTCCTAGAGGTTCGAATGGATTAACTTAAAATTGTGTCCATATTATCAGTATCATGTGCGGATGTGCATGTGCTTTTTTCACGGCCAAAAAATGTTTCATTACAGAGTTATCCCCCTTTAAATATCTTAAAGCTGATACATACACTGCATTACCAATCATTTGTTGTCAATGCAACTCATACAGTTTAGCTCCGATTATTTTTAAACTTGGTAAGTGTTATCATTACCACATGTGCATGTGCTATCCGTGTATCTGTATGTCCATCCGTCTGTCAAAAATGTATGTATGTCGCTCTGACGGTCCATCTATCTTTGACAATCATTTCTTGTCAACGCAACTCCTAGAAGTCTCAATGGATTAACTTAAAATGTTGTCAACAATATCACTATCATGTGCATCTGTTCATGTGCTTTTTCGTGGGCAAAAATTATTTATTACAGAGTTAGCACAATAAAGTTACATAAACTGCATTGCCAGTCATTTCTTGTCAATGCAGCTTCTACAGTTTAGCTCCCAATTCATTTGAAACTTGGTAAGTTTTATCATTACGACATGAAGATATGCATGTGCTATCCGTATACTTGTACAGCCATCTGGCTGTCCCAAATGTATGTTCGTCTGTCAGTCCATCCTTGTCAGCGCAACTCCTACAGTTTAGTTACAATTCTTTTGAAACGTGGTAAATCTAGTCATTACTATCTGAAGATGTGCATGTGCTTTTTTGGTTGGCAGAAAATTATTCATTACAGAGTTATCCCCCTTTAAATACCTTTAAGCCGATACATGAACTGCAGTACCAATCATTTCTTGTCAACACAACTACAATTTAGCTGCGATTCTTCTGAAACGTGGTAAGGGTTCTCATTACCACTTCAAGATGTGCATGTACTATCCGTATGCCTGTACATTCATGCATCTGAATAGAATGTATGTATGTCAGTCTGTCAGTCCGTCCATCTCGTTCAAGATGTCAACACAACTACAGTTTAGCTGCATGTCCAGATGTCTCTGTTTGATTGACATTAAGGTAGTCTACTCCATCCAGAAACCGGGTGTTCTATTATTCGGTTGACAGTAGTCAATACACAGCCTAAGTCTGCCATCTTTCTTTCTAACTAGCAACATTTGATGCCCATGGATTGTGTGACCACCTAATAACACCTGCTGACAAAAGTTGATGCAGATGGCTTCTAGCTTCTTCATACATGGAATGTGGTATCCGTCAATGTCTGAAAATGTCTCTATGCCCACTGCTTAAAATATGTAGACCTTTATAATATCATGATGGTATTTAAGCCTTGCCGTAACTCTTTATCTGTTAGATGATCTTCACCAAATTCTAATATGTCCGTTAGTAGGTTGGTTAGCTATGGTCACTGAGTGACACTGACAGTATCTCATACATAGGCACTGTTAGGGGTACTGATATTGTTCTAGTTGATATATTGGGGACATGAACATGGACATTCCTGAACATTTCTGTTTGGTAGCTAATGATACTTGGAGCTATGTCAAGATCACGTGACATTGATGACTCCTGTCTGCTGTAATAATCCACATACTTGCGGTTACCAAATTACTTTGGGAATACACCCTTTAATAAGTGTATGACTGTTGGCTGGGATAATGACAGGTTTATATTCTGCATCTTTGACAAAGCCAAGGCACCCATCATTTCTGACTTGTTGCTTCTGTGTATCTATGCTCCTCTATGCTAGGTACTGTTGGGTGTGTGCAATGCAATCGTCTGTAAAATTCTGATCCACAAGCTGTTTTTCAGATATTCAATAAACAGGTTAAAATGTGTTTCCCAATAGTGTCTCTGGAACAACCAATAGTAAACACGATACTGGTGATCCTTCATATAATCCTCCACAGTAACACATACTTCTACAAATCCGTGATAGTGAAGCCTTTTCCTCCTGCACATTCTATATACAGAATGTCAGCCAATTGTTTGAGTGCTTTTGATAAAAAAGATTCAGAGACAAATTTTAGGGGGTGTCGAAATTAATGGCTTTAACCAAAGTTTTTAACAGTTGAGTTTGTAGAAATTTTTTTAATTCTTTTTATTTCATAAAATATGAATATAAAAACTTATTCTTGGCATTTTTATTGAAATCTATGTCTCATTTGTGACCTTCTTTAACAAAGACTCAATCCATTAGGCACATAGGTCAACCTATTGCTGTTCAGAACCTTGAAAGAGGCAGCACTACAGATTACTTTTGCTGTCTGGTCAGAGCAGTTAGAATCTACACAGGGAACAAGATAGTTGGTAACGTACATGTATTCGGGTTTATCATGATGCATGACAGATCTGTACAGAATGTAATGATAATGGTTAATTGACCTTTCCAGTTTTAGCTATGCCACGCCCACCTCTAGCTAATCTCCACCCACAATTTGCCGTGTTGGGATTGATCGATCCGCGAATGCCATAACTATCCATTTCCAGAAAAGCGTACACGTAACTTGTTGAATGTTTTGTAACTAATTTGACTGGACGCTGTTGTTGCCTATGACAGCAACAGCACCCAGTCAAATTAGTTTCAAAATATTCAACAGAATATTTATTAAATAGTAAAAACATACAGTTCGTACAACAACGCAGTGTGTCTTCAAATATGCGTTCGTGATGTACTTAGCTGCGTCATTCATAACGTCATAATGATGTCATTCATTATGATGTCATTCTACATGTCACATAGTTGATTATGATGTCATATGATGGATGGATAAAGTGGAAAGGTCCATTGACTAGATGATCATTTTCTTTTGAAATTGCTAACCAGCATCAAAAAACAAATTGCAAGCTCATGCATTGATGTTAGTGACATGACGTCTACCCCATTGACTGATACTTCCCTAGATAATAGCATGGCAGCACCTGGTTGATGTCAAAGAACACATATGTATCGTTTGTCTCATTAAAACAGTTATATGTTTCATATGACAAAGGCTGCATCTTCATTGCTGTTAAAATAGAAGATCCCTTATGTATGTGTGTTCTGTTGAGTTTCTGGTATTATAGAATATCTCGCATTGATTAGCCTTGCAACTGTACAGATTATATGTACTGGTATCACTGCATCCACCCATTTTTCGGGGTCAGGATTGATTTGAGGTTATTTTATTGAAAATAAATGAATATAGCCCCTAAAGGATCAAATTTTTGGACACTTATTTGAATCATGTGACATCGGTAGCTATTTTCATTTATACCCAGTATGAATGGAGTAGTTCAAGGGAGGCAATTCTGTACAGATATGTTTCATAAGAAGAGCAGTCAAGCATTTTAGCTACATTAAAGGAAGGGATTAATAAAAGCAGTTAAGTATAGTTGATAAGGACTTGGTCTGTAATGGTCAGATCCAAAAGTCTGAACGGTCTGCTGTGAATTTCAGGTCCTTTTATTCTTTTTGGTCAGGTGCCTGAATGTAGTCACGTTACTTGCCGTATATCGGCATAAATGGATGTTCATGGTCATGTGACAGAGTGGACTTGGACCTGGTTTGGCGGTGTGGGATGGGGTTGGTGGTACTGGAATTTTATTTGGTGTTACCAGCAGTACAAGGTGTTTTTTTACTGGCGGTACAGGTGGTAGGGGCGTGTTGGCGGTACTGGTTGTTGGCGGTACTGGTTGTTGGCAGTACGCAGTGGTTTGGGTTGGCAGTACATGGTGGTTTTAATGCTGGTACTGACGGTATGGTAACTGGGTGGTGGTATTGGCGGTATGGGGTCTCTTGGTGATAGCTATGTGTTTGTGAAAGTGTGGGGTTGTTTTGGGGGACATGGCTGGAAGGGGTTGGGGGGGAGAAAGGAGGGTTCTAAGTGGGATGGGTGGGTTTTGGGGCATGAGGATGGGTGTAGTAGGTGTGAGTATAGACCATACTGACGAAACTGACGGAATATAGACAGACACCTCATAAATATGTGTGCATGGAGAACTTATTCCTTAAGTATTGCTTTAGACTACCTGCCCTAATGCCATGAGACTAAACGAAATCTAGGATTTCTTTTTTCACGAGAGAGTTGATACTTACCTCCCTAATACTTTTGATATTGCTAAATATTGGCTTTCACTCAATAAAACACTCAGATTAAAAACAGTTAGGTGCCCCTACTGGGCAGGTAGTCAGAGGTAGTCCGGCGGATGCCAGCCCCACCACCGCGCATGCGCCGACTACTACTTCCTCTGACTAATTTATTGGCTAACACATGCAACTACCAAGAGCCTGAAGACCGAGCCTCTGTGGGGTGGAGAGGCCGGGTCCGTATCTAGGGAGGTAAGTATCAACTCTCTCGTGAAAAAAGAAATCCTAGATTTCATTTATTTCACATCAAGAGTATACTTACCTCCCTAATACTTTTGATATTGCCAGAATTCGAAAGTGAATCTGGCGGGAGGGAGGCGAGGTCAAAAGACCAGCTCTTCCCTATACGCTTTCACGCATTTAAGGCACTTATGACGTCTGAAATGTGTGAGAACACATTCAGGATTTGACAAACCATCGGATAACACAACCGATGCATGAGAGATGACCGAATGTCATATGCGCTCCCCCCCCCCCCCCCCTCCTGGGAGGAAGACTAGATGACCTCAATGTCCTATACGCTCTCCACGTACTAGTGCCAAGTACTATAGGACTGAGACGAAAAGGCTCCATTTTCGTATACTCTCTATGATGAACCACCTCCCACATAAACCATCACCATATTAATAATAACGGGTAACGTGACAATACAAGTAACAATGAACAACACATGAACAAGACTGACCTTGTTGAACTTGGAAGCTGTCATCATGATCCCAGTAGAGAAGGTTGATGCAGTCCCGACAAGTGGTTGTTACCATCGCTAAATTGCGAAATATATAAGCAATGCGGAAGCACTCCTCACAAAATTTAAAAAACGATTAATGTTTTAAAATCGACAAGGCGAGAGGGTTAGAGGTGTCACGGAGGTAATGGTCTGTAAAACTGACTCACAGTGCCACTGAGCCACGGACATAATGTCATCCACAGGGACCCCACTAAACAGGGCAGTGGATGCCACGACACCGCGGACACTGTGAGCCTTGGCCACATCAACCTGTCTCCCGGTGGCGGATTTGTGACAAAACTGAATACATTCTACAATCCACCTGGAAATGGTGTCCTTAGACGCCCTGCCATGGGGTTCAATATATGACAACCATAACGCAGACTGGTCGGTACGCCACTCCGAAGTACGCTGTTTGTACCGGAGCAGCGCCCGTACGGGGCACCATACTTTAGAATTAGGATCATATCTAGTTAAAGATGGCAAAAAAATAGGTTGACCTGGATATTTCAATGACTGATTCTTCGCCAAGAAATTAATCCTAGGTAGAAGCTTAAGGCCTTCCCCTGTAACCACAAAACGGTCATCCTCGGCTGATAAGGCGTGGATCTCACTCCTACGCCTTGCCGAGGCCGCAGCAATTAAAAATACAGTTTTAAGCGTTAACATTTTCATAGAAATGGAACTAAGTGGTTCAAAAGGCTTATCTCCTAGTACCTGAAGCACCAGGGATAAACTCCAGACTGGAATCAGTGGTGGATTCCTTGGTCTTAGATTAATACATTTAATGTACTTACTTCATCACTCCCCCTATTAGCCAAGCAAGGAATAACAGTCATAGAGTTAGGCTTGAGGCTATAGGCATCATATAGGTGACAGAGGAAATCAGCCACTACCTGAATAGATGAGTCCATTGGATCAATACATCTTTTTGAGCACCACTCTGCAAATCTGTTGATTTTATAATTATATGCTCTGGAGGTTGACCCCCTCCTGGCTTTGGCCATAAATATGGCCGCTTGCTCAGAAAAGCCCTCCTTAATTCTAGATTCCTTGACAACATCCACGCAGTCAATCGGAACATTGACGGATTGTCGTGAAGGACCTTGCCCTGGAAGATAAGGTCGTCCATCAGAGGCAGCGGAACCAGATTGCAGACCAGAAGGTCCAGCAGATCCGTGTACCACGATCGGCTTGGCCAATCCGGGGCGATCAGAAGCACTTGGCACTCCTGCTGCCTGATTTTCTGAAGCACCTTTGGAATCAGGATTGCTGGAGGGAATGCGTATGCATACATTCCCGCCCAGCTGATAGCTAACGCATCTGTTGCGAAAGCGCTTGGGTCTGGAATCGGAGAGACGTACGTCGTCATCTTCGCATTCTTCTTCGTTGCGAACAAATCGATGTTGGGTTTCCCCCAATGGTCGAACAGACGATCCGCCACACATTGATTTAGTTGCCATTCCGTGGGTAAAACACTCATCCTTCGGCTCAATGAGTCTGCTAGCAGATTTAGCCTTCCCGGAATATGAACTGCCTTCAAGGTGATCCCATGATCTAGGCACCAACAAAGCAGTTTCCATGTCATCATACAGAGACTGGGCGACTTCGTTCCGCCCTGGCGGTTTATGTAAGTCACTACTGTTGAGTTGTCTGAACGAATTAGAACAATCTTGCCCTGAACTTTCTGTAAGAAATGTTCCAGGCCCAGGACTACTGCTCTTAGCTCTAGTAGATTGATATGTTCCTTGGACTGATCCAGATCCCAAAGCCCTGATATTGTGGACTCTTCCAGACAAGCTCCCCACCCCTCCATCGATGCATCTGTATACACAGTCACCTGAGGGTGGGGAGGGGTTAGCAAAACCCCGGCAAGAGATTCTCTGTATTCAACCACCATTGCAGGTGGTGAATCAGAGGCGCCAACACTGTCACATTCGAGTCCAGCGAACCTGAACTCTGGGTCCACTGTGTCATGAGAAACAACTGGATCGGGCGCCTGCGCAAGGCGGCCTGCGGAATGACTGGTTCCAATGAAACCATCAACCCCAGCATTCTCAAGTAAACCCGTGCCAGGACATGACGACTGTCGCACACCGACTGTATTACTGAGATGAGTCTTTGAACCCTCTCCTGAGTTGGATAAACATATCCCGACTCGAGATCGAAGAACATGCCCAGGTAAACAAACTTCTGGGATGGAGTTAGCTCTGATTTTTGGAAATTGACTATCCAGCCCAAGTCCGTGAGAGTTTTCAAAACAATCTCCAGATTGGCCGATAACCTTTCCCGGGTGTGTGCTTTCAACAGCCAGTCGTCTATGTACGTGTGGACTGCTATGCTTCTCCTGCGGAGGTATGCAGTGATCGCGAGAACCACACGGGTGAAGACCCGAGGAGCCGTGGAAATCCAGAAGGGTAATACCCTGAATTCCCACTGTCTGCCCTGGAATGCAAATCTCAGGAAGCGACGGAAGCTCCTCTCTATGGAAATGTGGAAATAAGCATCCTTCAAATCTATTGACGCTGTCCACATTCCTTGCTCTAACCATCTTGAAACTGGGCGTCTCTATGAACTTGTTCAATGGCTTGAGGTTGAGAATCGGCCTCCACCCTCCGGTGTTTTTCGTTACTAAGAACAGGGTTGAATAGAAGCCTGGGCACCTCTGCGCCGGCTGAATGGCTTCCTTTTGTATGAGGGAATCTATTTCCTCCTCTATACACAACCTTTGATCTGGATCCCTTGGAATCGGAGTCCAGATCGGCACGAGAGACAGTCTCGATGGCGGGCCTGTTATCCAATCGGGACGATACCCGACTGAAAGCCATCGCAAGACTAAACGGTCCTGAGTCAACCGCTTCCACTCTCAAGTGGCCGACCAACCGGCCACCCACCGGTCCACCTAGGGAGAGAGGTGGACATAAGAAGTGAGAGAGTGGCACTGTCTTCTCGGCCTGAAACACCGGAGTGGTTCCCACTACGGTAACCGGCCCATCAGGTCCGATTACCGCGACCAGATCCCCGCGCGCCTCGCCCAGCACCGCGCGCACCACGGTGCGCGGGTTGCTGCCTGGCTGGCTGCGCCTGGGGAGCCTGCGCCCCCCTCGCTGCTGGCCGAATCGCACGCGGCCTAGGCCGGCGCTGCGATGGTGTCTGGCCTCTGACCTGGCCAGCGCCACCTCGAGCCTGCAGGGGATGATACGCAGGGGGTGCTGCGCGAACGCGCTCCCGCCGGAGCACCTCAAACTGCTCACGCAGCGCCCTCTGGTTGTTGACCAGAGTCACCGTCTCCTGGAGGTGCCTACATCCCTCACCTCCAAAGAGACCAGGACCTGTCATAGGCGTTCGCAGTAGCCTATTATACAGGTCCTGGGACGGGCACAGATTGTCAAGGGCAAACGTGCGCCTCGCCCGGACACTCCTGGTCACCGCCCGCGTCAAACAGTCCAGAGCCAGGTTGATAACATCCTGGATGGCTCTCTGGACTGTTACCGGGCTTGGCTGACGTGAAGCGGATGCTGTTACCACCCCCTGTAACAGCTGGGAGACGTGGGACAGAGCAGCAATCGAACCTCTCCCACTCTCCTCCGCATCACGTAGCGCGGTATTCGCCGAACGCAACGCGTTCGAGCACAGGACACCCGTGTCAGAACAGGAGCCTGGCCGCGCATCTTCGCCCAAAGCCGCGCGATCATCCACGCTAGGCTTAGGCACCACACCGTACCGCTGGTAATCCAGGGGCACGATGCGGCAACGTCTAGCCACCTCGCGAGGGGCCTTCGCGAGACGCCCATTCGTCTTAATGGACGTCTCCGCCGCCTCGAACATGTCCACGACATGCTCAGCCAGCGGCAGAGATGGCATAGCGGTGGCAGTCGGCTTACCAGCTAACCACGGCCTATGGTCACGCTGGCTTGCCGACTGCTCCACGGGCAGATCTGGCCGAACGCTTACCAGCCACTGGCAAGCGTCCGACCAATCCTCCTCCGTGGCTAACTGCGAACGCTCTACTAGACGAGGGCCTTCGTCTTCCTCCTGAGCGCCGGCAGTTGAAATCGACGGCGGATATGCTGATACCCCTGGCAAGCCAGGGAAAGCATGCGGGCCCGAAAGAACAGGCATGCTAAACTCCCTGGCTTGACCAGGAGCCGGCGCCGTGGTAGAGCGCGGGGCAGACACCGCCCCACCACGGCCCTGGCCAGCACCAGCGATACTCTCGGCAAGCCGAGGTATGCGGTAACCCTGGCCATCAGCACCACCCAGGGTCACCTTCTGGACCGTGAATTCTACTCCTGCGTGAGTAGAACCATGGAACACGTCGCCTGTATTCCCCGCGAGGGGTGCACCGACGTCGTACTCCATGGCCATGTCCCCAGACGGCGACCCTAGCAGGTAATCCTCTTCCTCCTGGCCAGAAAGATTAGACTCCGGGTCAGCAAAGAGAGCTAACCCGGACTGGCCAGGGAAGGTGCCATAGGAGGATTTGACACCCGCGGCGCGCGGATACCCAGGGTCTGATGAGCAGACCTCGGGTCCCAGCAACAACCGTTGTCCACTGCCCCTCGGCGAGGCACCAAGCCTGCTGCCAGGGTCGTGGACTGCCCCCAACAACGGGGCCACCTCTGAATCCACATCGAACACCGGACCGGACCTAAGGAAATCGGATTCAGAGGCGGGGATCACCTGCTCCGAAGCAGATGCTGAGGACAACAAAGGACCTGGCCCAGGCAGCATGCTGCGAAGCAACTCTGGGACCAAATCCTTTATCGTCCTCTGCATCTCTCCCAACATTTCGGACCGGAAGGCCTCCATATCCACCGCGGATGAGGCCTTCCTCTTACCCTTTTTTACACCCTCCTTCTTCGCCTTCCTCTCTTCCTCCATCACCTTCTCCCTCGCCTGTAACGATAAAAACTCAGACATTAGTTCCCCCCCCCCCCATTGCTGACATATCTCGCATTTTAGCAACGGTCCACAGGGACTGCAACTAAAACACAAGTGTGGCGCAAATCTATCTTTCAGAAATCGACCACAGGACGGGCAACCAGGTCTCTGAAACAGGACAAAGGACGAGGACAATGAGCAAGTTAGTTACGGTTAGAAGAAACTCAAAACCAAACTAAAAGAGAGGGATCGGATCATAAAGATCACTAATCAAGAAGAAACCAGCGATGGACAAAACTTTAAATGTTAATAAAGCGCAAGGCCGATTATGACGTCATCAATTCCTTAACAGAAATTAATCGGTCCGTAACACGCATACCAGTGCAAGGACGAATTGTATTCATAACTAGAATATCCTCCAAAGGATATTCCATCATCAGATACAGAATGATAAAAAACGGTAAAAAATCAGTCATTATTTTTTCAAATAATTCATATTACCTCATATCATTAATCATATACCTGACACCTTGTATAGACAAACCATCCACCGTGATGCACTGGAGCACTCCACCAAGACTACACCTCTTCACCTTTCTCCACCTTGGGGAAGGAATTGGATCAAGAGGGCAAAGTGAGAAGACCTTTATAGTAAGCCTCCAACTCACTGAACATAGACTTTTTGGTTAGATAACCTAACAATATTAGTAGGAAATGGAACCGTGGTGGAGAACAACAAACACTCCTGTGCTGAGATGTCCACTAATAATGCAAAACCATACCTGTGGACATAAACACAAAGAGAAATTAGACTTATAAAGCACCATGTTGGAAAAACCAACTCAAATAGGCGCTAATCACGGTAAGCGCGAGTCCCGGAAACACATTACACCGGGGAAAAACTCGCTAGAATATCATTGAATTCACCTGATAAAGAGATCCCGTCCCCTCCTCTGGCGAATTTGTCCTCTCAGACATCTCTTTCAACAATATTCGACCGTAGCAGACGTGAAAAAAGGCTTTTAAACTCGTGAAACTTGCAGATAACTAACAAGCACATGTGTACCCTTTGCCAATAAATTAGCAAAGAGGAAGTAGTAGTCGGCGCATGCGCGGTGGTGGGGCTGGCATCCGCCGGACTACCTCTGACTACCTGCCCAGTAGGGGCACCTAACTGTTTTTAATCTGAGTGTTTTATTGAGTGAAAGCCAATATTTAGCAATATCAAAAGTATTAGGGAGGTAAGTATACTCTTGATGTGAAAATGGGACCAGAATGTGGGGTAATTTATGAGATTGATGTTTCTGAAATGTCACTTTCAGTCTATCATGCTATTGCTATGTTGCATTTTGTAGACGAGTTAAGCTGAGAGAGTTTGGGGCTGACTTGAAAAGGATGCACAGAGACTCAAATCTGCTATTCTACAATGAATATACAGTAAGTGTAACTACAGTAGGTGTAATGGTTGCTCATCCTACCCTTAGACCATTTACCCGTACAAATCAAAAATGACAAGTCTTTTTTTGATGTAATGGGTATTCTGTTGAATATTTTGAAACTAATGTGACTGGGAAGTGTGCAATAGGTTCCAGTCAAATTAGATTCAAAATATTCAACAGTTCTCCTGTATTGTTGTATTGAAATTAAGACCCTGAAATTTTAAGCCTACCTGTTAGTGAATATCAACTTGCAGCCGACATGTTAGTGAATATCTGCTTGTAGACAAAGAAATATATGTAACAGTCATCTACTATCACTGCACATACTTTGGTTACTATATTGCTACAAGCTTTTCATTCTTCAACTGCCATGACATTCTAGAAAATATTCTATAGCCTCAGCAAATTTTGATGCCCTAAAATATTTCATCAAAGGCAAATAGTTCAGTTAGGGGCAGAGTTATGGGAGTTAGGGGGTGGCTGGGCTACTAATACAGTTGCCATTTTAAAGCTGCTAAGAAATTTTGGAGCTCGTATTGCAAAGTGAATGACTAGGCTTCTATTAGAGCATGGGCTTGTATTACGAAGAATACAGCACTAAGCAGTCATGTTAACATATTCAATACTAAACAATGACCATAATAAGAATCAGAATGGCTGAATCCTTAATCTAACTATTTGCAGAGATACCATTGAATTTCTGCTATCATTTAGTAAAGAATATTTAACACAAGGTCTCAACTACAAACTCCCTCCAAGCACAAAAAATGTGTTTTCCATCATCATACATGAATGGTAGTAATTTCTCATTTTTTGCGCCGCTGTTTCCTATCTCCAACCGGTGGTTAAGCATTGGAGACTGTACGGGTATGTAAAAGAAACCAGTATGGCTAGCTCTGCTCTTGCATCTAAAATCAGAGGTTTCTCACACACGCATCTGGTACATTAGCCTATCTCCAATACAGAGTTAGATAGGGAGGCCGCAGGAGGGGTTCTCTAAATTTACCTTTGAACGGGGTTTGCTTGTTAAGCCTTTCTTCTGCTCCTCAATCATGGTATCCTATTGTTGTTGTTTTTTGCTAAAGTTCTTTCACACTCTGCTAGGTGTTTTCCTAAGTATAGGTGAAAAGTGACATGATTGTGTGCGTGAAAGTATTGTAACGAGTTAATAAAAGAGGACATTGATTTGCCAGAATAACCCGGCAGAGGATGAAACATAGATGGGTTAGAAATAACTTTTCCATCCTTCATGAAAATAGACAGGAGTTTCAGGAATAATCGAAGGACAAATGTTTGAATACGACTGGACTCGGAACAGACCCAATCGGGGACTCAGGGAAGAGAATCTATTACCCAGGGTACCATAAGTATTCAAATCCCGAAGTTCAGATAGGTTGGTAACAGGTTGAACACAATGAGTGGACCCAAGCCTAGACCTGCCCCCATCATGCGTCAATGCGTGATTCTTCAATATCCTGTGATAAGAAGGTGGCATGACAGCTGAAGACAACATGGTTGTTGGGTTGTGAGAAGAAGAGAAAGAGGAGCCTCAAGTGAATACGTAGGTATGGCCAGTACATCAATAATTTCCCCTCTGGTCCCATGCCCAATGCTTCCCTGGAACTCCCAATTCCCATCTGATCTGACTCTTCAGATCCCCAATCTCCTGTTGTTCACTGATCTCTCTCGCTATGTTTTCTAAAGTTACAGAAGCCTTCATTCTCTAGTGACCATTGCACTTGCGGATCAACTGTCGTACCCTTGAGAATGGTATGACAGGGGATTAGCTGGGTACCAATAGCTCTGCTACACTTCAGTAATAGCCAGGATGAGTTGACAATCAAATGGGCGAAGACACTTCAATAGTATTCAACAAGATGGGTCTTCAAATAATAAATAACTTCAACTTTTAATATTTTGAAACTTGATTCTTTACACAAATTGATGTTGGTACTAAATTTCTATACAAACTAATAACGCCATATCTATCTACTATTCTTTGGCTTAAGTCTCAGTCTATTATCTATCTACCAATCTATCTATCTTTAGCTCTGTCTCTCACTGTTTCTCTCACTCATTATGTCTCCATTCTCGACATTCATGCTCATTTTATAACTAGCTGTATCTAGACAAACAAACAAAACAAATTCTAAATATTCAAAGCATGTCTAAAACAATTTCTAAAGTACAATTATAAAAACTGGCTATTATTTGCTACATATATTTATGCATTAAAATTAAATACCAATTATTACCGAATGCATTCTGCATACTCTACCATACATGTTTAGTAAATATAATGAAAACCTGATGACTATTTTGAAAACAACCAGACAAAGTTGTTATGCCTTAGGCAGCAACATCTTTCAGTCAAATCATCTTCAGAATACCTCGCAGGCTCCATGTGATATTCGCATTAATCTTGTTTGTGAGTATTCAGAATGAAAAGGGTTTATCCGGTTTAAGAATCAATTTATGGTACAGTACAGCACAGAAATAACCTAACATGTTTACAAAATAAAATAAAATGTACTGTAGAATGTTCTGACCCCCAATTGGATTGGAAGACCTTGCTTCACAAGGCAGCAATTGTCTTTCAATTGATTTACACCCAAAATACCCACCAAAATACCCACCAACATTTTTTACTAACATGTTTATGTTTAGGTTTTTGGAGACATGTTGTCTAAGTTCTGAGCTGCACTGTATATAGGCAATATTATTAATAGTTCATGAATTGACAATGTCCACAAACATGATATTTCCAACAAGCTGGGCACTGGTGATTATGAGGCTATTGCGAATTCAGCTATTGTTCTGAATGGGTATAGCCAGGAACAGTCACGCTTGATTGCATGTGGTTTCTGCTGTACTGACAGGAGTACTGTTTACTGTTGGATGGGCGGATTGTGCGATAAATTATGATTCTACACATTTTTATATATCCAAATGAATAATTGCTATGCCTTGACTTATAGAACCATCACACAGTGGTGATATTAGTGCTGCAGACAACTTAAGAAGTTATTAGTTAGGGCAAAAGGTTCGTGTTAGCATCAAAATCATAATGGGTTATCTAAGACTGTGCCTTAGACTGCTTAAATTAAGGAAGAACAAAACTTCTTAGGTGATGTGTAATCTACAAGACCAAGACTTAGTGATAACTATTAGCAAATGAGCCTTGATTGTTGATACCTGAGTATATTGTTAGCCTGTTTGTAAACAGACTACAATTACCCAACTATCAACAGCAAGGAAACTGACCCAGGGGACAAACAAGCTGCATTATCCAAAACTGGCGTGTACTGTATTGCTGAGAAATAGAAAAATAATTCTAAAATGGTCAATTAATAACTTACCAAGTGATTTGTCAACTGGGCCGCAGTAAACAATAGCTAACCTAGAGATTAAATCTTAACAACAATCCGGCAAGTATTGATGCTCAGATAAATACCTTAATATGATATCGATTCTATTTCAGGCAATACTGTCTACATTAACCTTGAGAGACTGCTGTAAAAAAACCAATCAGGCAACTGTGCTCTGATATAAACTATTACGGCTATATATTTCTACATTTACTACAAGTACTGTCAGAGTAACATTGATGACACTATCTGGCAGTAAAGTGCCACGATTACAATCTGGCAATGTGTACTGAATAGAAAGCACTCTGATAATGTTTAAACACTGCGAATGAAAGGCCTGTAACTGGTAAAAAGTACTAAATGGAAAATACTCTGACAACAAACTATTGCCATGTAAACTAACAAGTGAAAAGGCATAAAGGGGCCTACAAAGTGACTAGAACAACCATGAAAAGTAATCTTGTTGCGCTGATGAACCAGCAAACAAGATTACTTTCCCTGAAAGGCTATCCAGATTTATAATAAAGAGGATATGGATGTCAAGTGACTTAAGTTCTAGAACAGCCGGTTACTGAATTGATTTAGTATAACTAATAGAAAAATCTTATAAATTGGAATACAGGAAATAAATATCTCTTGCCAAAATTTTCTCTCAAAGGGCGAGTGACCGCTCTGACTAATGGGCTAAGGAAAAGGAAGCTTAACACGCAATGACTGTGACCTTGACTTTTCTCTCAAGCTGCAATACTCAAAGTCAGGATCCTTTCAGATAACCTTGACCTTGAGAAAAGCCTACTAATAATGTCAAAGCGACTTAATTATGTCAGAAATGACCTTCAACTTTTGACCTCTTAAATAAGGACAATTTCACCTCAAGAGTATACTTACCTCCCTAATACTCTTTGATATTCCCAAATATCGACTTTCACTCAATAAACACTCAGATTAAAAACAGTTAGGTGCCCGTACTGGGCAGGTAGTCAGATGACAGTCCCAACCTCGCGCATGCGCAGACTAGCACTTCCTCTTTCCAAATTTATTGGCTATAAGAGACACATGCTTTTTTGCTCTAAGCATTTCTGCAGTTTCTGATCACTCAAATCTATTCATTATTCATCTAGAAGTCATGTCTGATCGTGGAAAATCATCTGAAGAAGGCCCAGGACCCAGTTATCAGGTGACTTCAAATACATATTTGTCTAATTTAGCGTTTTAGTTCCGTTGTAATGTGTTTCCGGGACTTGCGATTAGACATGATAAGCGCCTAAAAAACTGGTTTATTTCAAAATGGCACTATGAAATACTAATCTCTCTTTGTGTTTATGTCCCCAGGTATCTATCTATGATTGAACAGGACAGAACATCATCAGTGGGTTTGTTTTTCTCTCCACCAATGTTCCATTTCCTACTAACATTGTTAGGTTATCTAACCAAAAATTCTATGCCCAGTGAGTTGGAGGCCTTGGAAGAAGGTCTTCTCACTTTGCCCTCTTGGTCCACTTCCTTCCCCTTATAGGTGGAGAGTTAAGAGGTCATAGAGTTGGTGGTGTTGCCAGTGCATCAGATCAGATGGTTTGTCTATGCTAAAGACTCTAAGTATTCTAGTTATTATATGAGTCACTTCAATTTTATTTGAAAATATTTATGAAATCTGCTGCCATTTTATCATTGTATTATTTGTATATCTGATGTTTGTATAGGCTGTATATACTATCCTTTCCAGTTAAGATGTTCCGGATATAGGAATACAATTCGTCCTTACGCCTGGATGTTTGTTTCCGATCGATTTAACTTCTTATTTTTGAAGTTATGACGTCATAATCAGCCTTGCACTTTACTAACTTTTATCAAGTTTTGTCCAACGGTGGTTTATTATTAGCTTGGGTCTTTATGCCCCCGCCCCCTCTCCTTTTTTATTTTGGTTTTGAGTTACTAATTCAATTAACTAAAATACTCATTGTCTTCGTCTTCTGGCTTGTTTCAGAAATCTGGTTGTCCTTGTGGAAGGTTTCCCAGTGCAGCTGATGTGGGCCAGGAGGAAGAGGATTATCTGCTGGGTTCATATTCTGGCATCGTGGCCATGGACATTGACGTAGGTGCACCCCTCGCGGGGAATACAGGCGACATTGTCCATGGAACTACTCACGCAGGAGTAGCGTTCACGGCGCAGAAGGTAGCCCAGGCTGGATCTGATGGGCAGTATTACCGCATACCTCGGTTTGCCGATGGTGTAGCTGGTGCTTGCCAGGGCCGTGGTGTGGCGAGATTTTCCCCATGCAATACCACGGCGCCTGCTCCTGGTCAAGCCAGTCAGTTTAGCATGCCTGTTCTTTCAGGCCCGCATGCTTTCTCTGGCTTGCCAGGAGTATCAGTTCATCCAGCCAATCACACACCTGCGATTGCTCAGGAGGAAGAGGAGGGCCCTCGTCTGGTAGAGCATTCACAGGTGGTCACAGAGGAAGACTGGTCTGACGCTTGTCAGTGGCTAATCAATGTCAGGCCAGGTCTTGCTGTGGATAAGTCGGCCAGCCAGCGGGACCAGCACCCGTGGTTTGCAGGTAAGCCGACTGTTACCGCTATGCCATCTCTGCCGCTGGCTGAACATATTGTTGATATGGTCACAGCGGCGGAGACGTCCAACAAGGCGCAAGTATGTCTCGCGAAGACCCCTCGCGAGGTGGCCAGGCGATGCCACGTCGTACCTGATCAATATCAGTTGTATGGCGTGGTGCCTAAGCCAAGCGCGGATGATCGCGGTGAGCTAGGCGAAGATACACGGCCAGGCTCCCGGTCTGACATGGGAGCGCTGTGCTCGAACGCTTTGCGTTCGGCAAACACCTCGTTGCGCGATGCGGAGGAGGGTTCGAGGGCGTCAATCTCAGCGCTCTCGCACGTTTACCAGCTGTTACAGGGGGTATTAACAGCATCCGCATCGTGCCAGCCTAGTCCGGTGATTGTCCAGAGAGCCATCCAAGATGGAATTAACTTGGCTCTGGACTGTTTAACCCGGTCAGTGACCAGGAGTTTCCGGGCGAGGCGCACGTTTGCCCTTGACAACTGCCCGTCACAGGACCTGTATAATAGGCTGCTACATACGGCTATGACAGGTCCTGGTCTCTGGAGGTGAGGGATGTAAGCACCTTCAAGAGATGGTTACCCTGGTCAATAACCAGAGGGCATTGCACGAGCAATTTGAAGTGCTCCGCAGAGAGCGTGTTCGCGTGGCTCCCCCTGCGTATCATCCCCTGCAGGCTCGCGGTGGCCAGGTCAGAGGCCAGCCACCAGTGCAGCGCCAGCCACGGCCGCCTGCACTTCGGCCAGCAGCGAGGGGGGGGCGCAGGCTCCCCCGGCGCAGCCAGCCACCCATGCACCAAGGTGCGCGCGGTGTGGGCCGTGGCGCGCAAGGATCTGGTCGTGGTAATCGTACCTGAAGGGTCGGTTGCCACAATAAGAGCCACTCCACTGCATCTGCATCAAGGCGTTGAACAAGTTCATAGACACATCCATTTTAAAAAAAGAGTGAAATCGGTGTTGGCAGGGTTGGAGAAGGGAATTTGGACCGCTTCAATAGATTTGAAGGATGCTTATTTCTACATTCCAATAGCGAGGAGTTTTCGTTGGTTCCTGAGGTTCGCATTCCAGGGCAGACAGTGGGAATTCAGGGCTTTACCCTTTGGAATTTCTACAGCTCCTCGGGTCTTCACCAGAGTGGTTCTTGCGATAACAGCATACCTCTGCAGGAGAAGTATAATAGTCCACACGTACATAGACGACTGGCTGTTTAAAGCACACAATCAGGAAAGTTTATCAGCAAATCTGGAGATAGTTTTGAAAACTCTCACAGACTTGGGCTGGATAATCAATTTTCAAAAATCAGAGCTGACTCCATCCCAGAAGTTTGATTACCTGGGAGTGTTCTTCGATCTGGAGATAGGATATGTTTATCTTACTCAGGAGAGGGTAAAAATACTCATCTCATTAATACAGTCAGTGTGCAACAGTTGTCATCTCTTGGCACGGGTTTACCTGAGAATGCTGGGGTTGATGGTTTCTATGGAACCAGTCATTTCTCATGCAGCCTTACGCAGGCGGCCTATCCAGTTATTTCTCATGACTCAATGGCCCCAGAGTACAGGTTCACTGGACTCAGCCTCTAATTCACCACCTGTAATGGTCGTTGAAGACAGAGAATCTCCTGGCGGGGGGTGATGCTAACCTCTCCTCACCCCCAGTTAACGATGTATACAGATGCATCGATGGAGGGGTGGGGAGCTTGCCTGGAAGAATCCACAAAATCAGGGCTTTGGAATCTGGATCAGTCACAAGAACATATAAATGTACTGAAATTACGAGCGGTAGTCCTGGGCATGGAACATTTCTTAGAGAAAGTTCAGGGAAAGAGTGTTCGATCAGACAACTCAACAGTAGTGACTTACATAAACAGCCAGGGCGGAACGAAGTCGCCCAGTCTCTGTATGATGACATGGAAGCTGCTTTGCTTGTGCCTGAATCACAGGATTACCTTCAAAGCAGTTCATGTTCCGGGAAGCTTAAATTTGCTAGGAGACTCATTGAGCCGAAGGATGAGTGTTTCACCTACGGAATGGCAACTAAATCAATGTGTGGCGGATCGTCTGTTCAACTACATTTGGGGAAACCCAACAGATTTATTCGCAACGAAGAATGCGAAGATGACGACGTACGTCTCTCCGATTCCAGATCCGAGCGCTATCTCAACAGATGCGTTAGCTATCAGCTGGGTGGGAATGTATGTATACGCATTCCCTCCAGCAATCCTGATTCCAAAAGTTCTTCAGAAAATCAAACAGGAGGAGTGCCAAGTCCTTCTGATCGCCCCAAATTGGCCACGCCGATCATGGTATATGGATCTGCTGGACCTCCTGGTCTGCAATCCGGTTTCTCTGCTCTGATGGACAATATTATCTTCCAGAGCAAGGCCCTTCACAAAAATCTGTCAGTGTTTCAATTGACTGCATGGATGTTGTCAAAAAATCAGCGATTAAGGAGGGCTTTTCTGATCAGGCAGCCATGTTCATGGCCAGAGCCAGAAGAGGGTCAACCTCCAGAGCATATGATTATAAAATCAACAGATTTGCAGAATGGTGCTCAAAAAGATGTATTAATCCAATGGATTCATCTATTCAGTATCCGATTTCCTCTGTCACCTGTATGATGCCTATAGCCTCAAGCCTAACTCTATTTCTGGTTATAAGTCAGCTTTAATGACAATTATCCCTTGCTTGGCTAATAGGGGAAGTAATGAAGTAAATACATTAAGTACTTTAATTAAAGGCACGGGCAATCTAAGACCAATGAATCCCACAGTGATTCCGTCTTGGAGTTTATCACTAGTGCTTCAGGTACTAGGTAATAATCCTTTTAAACTACTTAGTTACATTTCTATGAAAATGTTGACACTTAAAACTGTATTTTTAATTGCTGCGGCCTCGGCGAGATTCATGCCTTATCAGCCGAGGCAGACCGTTTTGTGGTTACAGGGGAAGGCCTTAAGCTTCTACCTAGGATAAACTTCATGGCTAAAAACCAGTCTGAAATATCCAGGTCAACCCATATTTTTCCCAGCTTTGACTAGATATGATCCTAATTCAAAAGCATGGTGTCCAGTCCGAGCATTAAACCGGTACAAACAATGTACTCAGGAATGGCGGACGGGCCCAACAGCGTTATAGTTGTCATATATTGAACCCCATGGCAGGGCGTCTAAGGACACCATTTCCAGGTGGATTGTAGAGTGTATTCAATTTTGTCATAAATCTGCCACAGGGAAACAAGTTGACATGGCCAAGACTCACAGTGTCCGGGGTGTAGTGGCTTCCACTGCCCTGTTTAATGGGGTCCCTGTGGATGTCAGTAACTCAGTGGCACTGTGAGTCAAGTTTTACCGACCATTATCTCCGTGACACCTCGAATCCTCTCGCCTTATCGATTTTGAAAAGCTAATCTAGGTGTACATATTTTGATGAGGTTTTCTCATTTTTTATATATTTCACAATTAATCAATGGAATCAACCACTTATTTGGACTGCATCAGTCTTCACCAATGGGGAGATGATGACAGCAGCCAACCTCCACAAGGTCAGTCTTGTTTATGTGTTGTCCATTGTGAATTGTATTGTCACGTGACCCTTCGTTATTAATATGGTTATGGTACATGTTTTATGTGGTTCATTAAATTGAGAGTATACGAAAATGAAATCTTTTTGTTTAATGTCCTATAGTACATGGCATTTGTACGTAGAGAGTATATGGGACAAGTAGAGGGGGGTGGGGTGGGGAGCGCATATGACATATAGTCATCTCTCAGCCATCGGTCGTGTTAGCCAATGTTCAAATCTATCACTGGTTGTGTTTTCACACAATTTCAGAAGTTTAAGTGCCTTAAACGCAGAAAAGTGCATAGGGAAGAGCTGGTCTTTTGACTTCGCCTCCCTCCTGCCGAATTCTCTGACGAATTCTGGGAATATCAGAGTATTAGGGAAGTAAGTATACTCTTGAAGTGAAATAAACGAAATCACGGGTTTCATTTTTCATGAGAGAGTTGATACTTACCTCCCTAATACGGACCCGACTCTCTGCCCCACAGAGGCTCGGTCTTCAGGCTTTCTTAAAGTTGCATAGTGTCAGCCAATAAATTTAGTCAAAGGAAGTGCTAGCCTGCGCATGCGCGAGTTTGGGGCTGGCATCCGCCGGACAGTCATCTGACTACCTGCCTAACTGTTTTTAATCTGAGTATTTATTGAGTGAAAGTCGATATTTGGGAATATCAAAGAGTATTAGGGAGGTAAGTATCAACTCTCTCATGAAAAAAGAAATCCATGATTTCGTTTAATTCGCAAGAAGTATAAATGTCAAAACCACAGACTTGGAGATCAGGTTTGACTAAATACGATTAAGTAAATATAAATTTTTAGATTTGAGGCTAACTGCTTAGGCTACAGGAGCGCGAAAATGAGGGGTTTTCACATCTTTCGGGGAATGAAATTCTGTTTAAATGTCTTTCATGAAAATGAAACACTTAACCAGCATTCGTCACAAGAAAACCTGAACACTACTGCATGGAATTAATATTCGCACCTCCCTGCCAAGACAGACAGGCTTTCCCTTGGGGCCTGGTTTAATGTGATTGAGGGATTAGGTTTTTTGCACTAAATGGTACTTAAAGTTAAATCTAATATGATTTGTAACAACAATTTAAATGGTCATGGTCAAAGTTTCAGTCCTTGAAGCTAAATTGCACCTTGAAGCTAAATTGCAGCTGCGAGCCAGAAAATTAGCACCCTAAGCTGTTAGCTAATTGATCTAGTTTCACCTATCCTAGCTTGATTGAAAGGGGTGTCCGGACAGACTAAGTTTGATCAAAATCTCTAGACTGTGACATATTAGCGCTTAAGCCATCGCCAAGAGAGGAGGGAATGCTCCTTTAACAAAGACTTAAGCACTTTACATAGAAGAGATTTGAAATCCTCAGTAAATGATATTTCTTTTTTATTAAAGATATTCAGAAAACCTCGTAGTGTAGTGTATTCGGCAATAATGTATCTATGCTATGTGCGTGTACTATTGAAGGGTGCCTACATGAATGTAATCTTCATAAACTGGACAATGATTGGTTGCGCCTTGAAGTGGTGGAATATCCGCAACAGGAATAAGTTTTGGTTTCTCTGTAATTTCACTATATTAAAGAATGATATTAGTTTTGGTAGTGCACCTTATTGTAAATTTCTGATAGATGCAACAAAGACAAATTCATTTAAATCTAAGAATTTTAGAGTAATTTTAAATTACTAATGCTTTCATACCAATTAGTGATGTCACAGTTTATTTACCATGGCATGAGTGTCTTGAAATTGAGCATCACATGTTGGATAAGGGGTTTAAATATCGACATAATAGATGCTACCACTGATTTAGATCAATATAAGACTCATCTTCAAATTATTTAAAACTTACTTTGCTTCTGGTCAGAAAGAAGCAGAAACGTGTCTCTTCTGCTTCTTGGCGAAAAAGTCCTTGCTTCAGGCGAAGTGAAGCATTTATGTCTTGATAAAATCTTTAAAGGGTGCCTGGAATAATCAGGAATACAATACAAAATATGGATGCTATCTACATAAGAGTATGTATCCAACATGTAGTGGATATGTTCTCGGAGGCAGGGAAAGCCTTCAAAGCAAAAGGCAAATTCGTTAAGGCCTCATGTGAGGTGGCACAGTGGTGCCATATTCCTGCAGAGTTATACCACAAATACGGCATCGTTTCAAAGCCTGATGCAGATGATTGCACGGCTTTCAGCAAGGATGCACAGCCTGGGTCCTGGTCTGACATAGGACCCCTGTGGTCTAATACTATGCGTTCAGCGAATTCTTCGGCGCAGGATTCGGAGGAGTGTGAGGTCTCGATTTCTCCCCTCTCACAGGTGTTATGCCTGTTACAAACAGTAGTGGCGGCCCCCTCTTCCTGCTATCCAGAGCCTATGTCAGTCCAGAGACCCATACATACGATGCCATCAGCCTGTCTCTGGACCATAATACGTGCAGTATCATCAAGATTTCTGGACGAGGTACAAGTTTGCCCTTGAAAACTTGTGTCCATCACAAGAGCCTATGGTGGGTCCTGGTCACTTTGTTGGTGAAGGATGCAAGCTCCTGAATGAGACACTCTTCCTGGTGAACAACTGGAGGGCAGTACGAGAATAGTTTGAAGCGCCCCGCCGTGAATACATTTGCGACATGCACGCACGCACGCACGCACACACACCAGCAGAGGGGAGGGTGAGGGGTGGGGAAGTATGTGTCACTTCCCCATCCTGCTAGGCAACTCGCCCCGAGGTGAGTGAATCTGGTCATGAGAATCGTGCCTGAGGGTACACATCTCATAAGGACCACAGTGTTGCCAGGGAGAACTCCAGAGACAGTGCCACTCTTGGATTCATTGGTTCAATCTCTGCCCCTAGATAGGCTTAGGAGACCACCTGACCTACCACATCCAAGAGTGGAAGCGGTGATAGGACCATGTAGTCTTACAATGGCTTTCAGTGAGGTACCATTCTGATTGCATAGCCAATCAGCTGGCATTGTTGCAGTCTCCGGTTCCTATCTGGACTTCAAATCCAATAGATCCAGATCAGCTGTTGTGTATAGAGGAAGAGATTCAATCCATCATACGAAATAGGCAATTATGCTTGCCCAGTCAATTCAGCTGAGATTTTTCTCAAACGTGTTTCTGGTGACAAAGAGCACCGGTGGGTGGAGACCTATTCACAATCTGAAACCACTCAACAAATACATTTTCAAACCAAATTTCAAAATGGAAACAGTTTGAACGGTGTTGACACGATTGAGAAATGGAATGTGGACACCATCAATAGATCTGAAGGATGCATATTTCCACATTACAATAGCAAGGAGTTTGACCGGTACCTGATATTTGTATTGCAAGGCTGTGATTGTGAATTCAAGGTCCTCCCATTCAGGATTTTGATGGCTCTTCAATCGTCTATTCCAGCATACCTCTGCAGGAGAAATATAACAGTCCACATGTACATAGACAGCTGGCAGCTGAAAGCACATTCAAGACAGAGTTTATCAACCCAATCTGGAGATAGTCGTCACACTTTCAACAGATCTGGATAAGAAATTACTAAAAATTAGATCTGGTTCCATCCCAAAGGTTTATTTACCTGGGCATGTTCTTTGATCTAGAATAGGGTATGTTTATCCATCTCAGACAAGAGTGGAATCACTCACTTCAGTAATTCAGCTTGTGCGCAACAGTCACTATGTCCTGGCACTGGTCTACTTGAGAATGCGGGGGTTAATGGTTTCTCTAGAACTAGTCATTCCATAGGCAGCATTAGGCAGGCAGCCTCTCCAGTTATATCTCATGACACTGTGGACCCTGAGTACAGGCTCACTGTACTCAAAGCTGTCAGTGTTGGAACCTCTTATTGACGACGTTCAATGGTGGATGGAAAGAGGGAATCGCCTTATAGGGGTGATGTCTCCTCCCCAACCTCAGATCACGGTTTATATCCATGCATCGATGGAGGGATGGGGAGCTTGCCTGGAAGAGTTACAAATATCAGGACTTTGGACTCTGGATCAGTCTCGAGAAAACTTCATTCAGCCTGCTGGAAATGAGAGCAGTAATCTTAGCTCTGGAACACAGGGCAAGAGTTTTCTAGGTCGTTCGGACAACTAGACCATAATGAATTGCATTAACCTCCAGGACGTAACAAAGTCTCTGTATGATGACATAGAAATGGCTTTGTTCATGCCTAGATCATGGGATCAACCTGAAAGTAGCTTATACTCTGGACAGGATAAATATCCTTGCAGACTTCCTGATTCGAATGATGAGCATCCTGCGTACGGATTTAGCAACTGAATCAATGTATGCCAGATCGTCTGTTCAAACACTGGGGGAAGCCCAACATAGATTTATTTATGAAGAATGCGAAGATGACGACGTATGTCTCCAATTCCAGATCCAAGCGCTATCGCAACAGATGCGCTAACTATCAGCTGTGAGGGAATGTATAGATATGCATCGCCACCAGCAATCCTGATTCGAAAGGTTCTTCCGAAAATCATTCAGGAGAAGTGTCAAATGCTTCAGAACACCCCGAATTTGCCAAGCCGATCATGCTATACGGATCTGCTAGACTTTGTTTGCAGTCCCGTTCCTCTGCCTCTTGATGGACAACTTAAACCTCCATGGCAAGACATTACACAATTATCCAGCGATGTTCCAATTGACTCCATGGATGTTGTCAAGGAACCTGCAATTAAGGAGGTCTTTTTCTGAGCAAGCATCGTGCTGAACAAGATGTATCAATCCCTTGGAAGCGTCTATTCAGGTAATATCTGATCTCATCTGTTACCTATATGATACTCATAACTTTAAGCTGGACTCAATAGCTGGATATAAGTCAGCCTTAATGACCGTTATTCCTTGCTTGGATAATAGGGGAAGTGATGGATTATCTAGTTTAAATACTTTAATCAAATGCATGGGTAGCTTAAGACTGAGGAATCCACCTGTGATTCCATGCTGGAATTTATCACTTGTTTTACAAATCTTAGCCGATAAACCATTTGAACCACTAAGTGCAATTTCAATGAAATTGTTCGCACTTAAATCTGTATTTTTAATTGTTGCAGCTTCAGCCAGTTGAAGAAGTGAAATTCACGCTTTGTCAGCTGAAACAGATCGCTTTGTGGTTACAGGGGAAGGCCTTAGGTTTCTACCTAGACTTAATTTCATGGCAAAGAACCAGTTTGAAATACCTAGTCAGCGTATTATTCTACCTGCCTTAATGAGATTTAACCCAAACTCAAAGACCTGTTGTCCAATCTGTACATTGCTCTGATTCAAGGAAGGTACGGAAGAATGGCGGACGAACACCATTTCAAGATGGATTGTGGAATGTATCCTACTTTGCTTTAAATCTGCTTATGGTATGCAGGTAGATCTGGCCAAGGCTCACAGTATTCATCGCTTAGTGGCCTCCACGGCTCTGTTCAATGGAGTTTCCATGGAGGAATTTATGACAGTAGCCCTGTGGCACCGTGAGTTGAGCTTTACCGACCATTATCTTCCTGACACAAATCCCTCTTGCTTTACAGATTTTAAAACATGAAAATTGTAAATATTGTAAATAAAAGTCATTGATCACATGTGTTACACTTATGATCAAGGAGCACTCACACAAATGTGCTACACATCTCATCAAAGCTTGAAAGATCCCAGCAATTACCAATCAAGGTCAGTTCGATGTTTGTGTTGTTCCATGTTGTAATGTATTAGTTATTCATGTAACTAATCGGGTAATGGTTTGTGTTTTATATCGGTCTTGCACTGAGAATATTCATATGCGAAGCCCATTCTTTCGATGTTCTATAGCACTTTCGCACTAGTACGGAGAGCATGTAGTTCATCATTTGCATTTTCCACTCCCTTCTATTAAAAAGAGGGAGGGAAGCACATTTCACGAAGCGCTTCTTATTCGCATTCACCAAAACAGCTGATCACTTATTTATTTCCTGGTTGCTATTTTTAGCATCTTCAGATGCTTTTGTGCCTCCACAAAACAAAAGAACTCTTTCAGGGATACAGCTGGTTTGATGATCATGCCTCCCTCCTATTGAATTCTCTTACGAATTCTGTGTATATCAAGAGTCTCTGTAATGGTAAGTATACACACTCTTGAAGTGAAATAAACTAAATCTAGGCTTTCTTTTTTCATGACAGAGTTGATACTTAACATTACTAAGCAGCCCAGTTACTCCGCCCCACAGAGGCATCGTCATATTGCGTAGTTGCTAGCTTTAAGCCAATGTTTTTTATCTTGATGTGCCTCTCGGCGCATGCGCTGCGCTTCCGGATGCGTCAAGAGTTAAGTTAGGGGCAGTTTTAGTTTTAATTCTTTGTATAATTAAGCCGGTTGAATATATATATATCAGGGCCCCCGAAATGGCTGTATTGTCCGGACATGTCCTCAATGTCCGATAGCGTATTCTCAGTGTCCGATAGCGTATAAGACCAGCCTTACATCTTGACATGTTTTTGCGATCGCACCGGGCGAAAAGTCAATATTTACAGTCGGAAATATCATTAAAATCACTATACTTCCTTGTATAAACTGACTCATATCAACAAGAAAATATTATAAACGGGTAACCATTAAGCGGATCGGATAGAATGCATAACATTCGATCACGTTATGATCATATTTCGAGTAATTTCTGAGTTCCCGAGTCCAGTATATTAGGTCTGTAAATCTCTACCGAGTACTCATTCTAAATATTGATGCTTCTTAATTTGTTAAGTTTATGCCGCCACTCTAGTAGCTACTCGATGCTACCGCTCTATTTATATAGGTTGCGAAAGTACGTAAATTATAACTTGTATGAATTTTCACCTATATAGAATAACGGTTTACCGCGAAATGCGTGATAAATGTCCTTATCTTACGTATCCTATCATTCGCAGCACCAAAGCGCTTATGTATGAGGGTTTTTTGTTCATATGGCTACAAACATAAGAACCCAACCATATCATATGAATCTACTCGAATAATGACCTAAACTCGTTAGCTGATTATATTTTCACGACGCCATTTTTATTTTATTTAATGTAATAAATGGCATTTATGAAAGCATAGGCAATATTTAGGTGGTCGCATTTAATAATTTCACTACCGCGATTATGGATATGAGGTATACATTAGTCGTAAAACCGCAAGAACTTCTACCATGTCTAGCGTGAAATTGTGTTTTATTTTCATGTTAGTGTCTATTACCACTTACCGACTTAGTCATTTTGGAGAATAGATTTTTCTTGTGAAATATAGAAATATACGTAATAGAAGTAGTGAATATTTGAATTTAAACAATTTACAGCCTTATTAGAATCCGGGATTGCAAATATGTGGTTTTTAGCTCACCTGGCCAGAATGGCCAAGTGAGCTTATGCATGGCGACCATCCAGCGTCTGTCCGGCGCCCATCCATCTGTCCATCCGTCTGTCCGTCCGTCCGTCAACTTTTTCCTTTAAACGACTTCTTCTAAATAACCACTGGGCCGATTTCAATTATATTTGGCAGGAAGTATCCTTAGGGCATAGGGATCCAAGTTTGTTCAAACAAAGCCGATCAGCCGATTTGGCTGGTGACCATCTTGGATTTTGGCCGATTTTAGGAAATGGCTTTAAAAATCTTCTTCTTCATATAGCTACACACACCGTTGTAGTTTCCCTAACATAAATAGACTCTACTTAAAGAGTACATGGGCATTCCTAGCCATAGTGTTGTATATGTATTTGGTTCCGATAACAAATGTAACAATTGCTTCTCGTTGTATTTCAGTGGATTAAAGAAATGAGTCCACGACATGAAACACTAGCCGCAACGTTAGAGAGCAATAGACCAAAGAACCGCCATATTGACATCCTCGCATGTGAGTTATTAAACCGCGCTAAAGACATTGCCTCTTGTCTGTGAGTTAATCAACCTCTCTAAATAATCTGCCTTCTGCTTGTTAGCTATTCAACCCCTCTAAAAGAAACAGTCTTCTGTCTGTGAGCTATTCAACTCATCTAAAAGGAACAGCCTTCTGTCTGTGAGCTATTCAACTCATTCTAAAAGAACAGCCTCATGTCTTTGAGCTATTCAACTCATCTAAAAGAACAGCCTCATGTCTTTGAGCTATTCAACTCATCTAAAGGAACAGCCTTCTGTCTGTGAGCTATTCAACTCATCTAAAGGAACAGCCTTCTGTCTGTGAGCTATTCAACTCATTCTAAAGGAACGGCCTTCTGTCTGTGAGCTATACAACTCATCTAAAGGAACATCCTTCTGTCTGTGAGATATTCAACTCATCTAAAGTAGTCCAGGAGCTAAAGCTATGTCAGATTCGTGACGTAGCACACCCAGTATTCGGAAGGTCTGACACTTGCTGTGGCTTGGGGGAACATGTCCCACACATTTTAAGCCCTGTTGTACAAACAAATTGTGGTAGCACTAATTAGTTATCCTGATTTCTTTGCATAGGGGGTCTAGGCTTCGGCTGTATCCACAGTGCACAACGATATAAGCATGATCGTGTCATAACTCAAAGTAATATCGTATTAGATTCACCATATATGATATTTAGACGGATATCGACCTAACATATATCCAACATACATTTTGCATGCATATACCAAAGGCGAGGGTGAAATGTGAAGGTTATATTTTATGTATATATACTAACTCCATCATAGAATCTGTATATCCAGCTGTACCACTGTTGACAAAGCACCCAGGTAATTCTTGAATGGAAATCATTCCGTAAGTCGCTCACACCATCCATTCAATCAAGTGTGGACAGATATGGCCTTAGAGCAATCGATGAATTTGGATTCCAAAAAGCGAGGTGGTATTATTGGAATAACACAAAAGCCAGGAGCTCTGGAGAGGTGGTTTTTAACTAGCCACGAGAGGGCAGCCATAACAACGGTCACAAAGCAAATGTGTGGGTTACAAGATAGTCACATGTTTGGAGTACATAAGGAAATGGGGACTAATCGAATGAACAGGGATGAAACCGATGTGCAGAAGATACTTTCGATGTTCTCATCAGATATAATGACCAATCCCTTTAATATTGCGGAAAACGACGACAGCGAGTGTCTTCCGCTTGTAAACATTGCAACTGGCGTGGTATTGCCTAGTGAAATCGCCAAGAGACTTGTTTCCGCCTGTGACATTGGTAAGGAGAGTATGGACAATTTTGTTCAGGAGCGGCTGGACACTAACACGAGAAGCTTTTGGGACACGTTGCCACACTTAAAACTTAAAACATTTGCCAGCCTAGCACAGAAGAAAAAACTCAAAACAAATGATGAAAAAATTCACAATGTGAGATCTGACCGGAAACTATTTGGTCGGTTAATTATTGCCGCAAGGTCCAGAGATGTTGATTTAAAACTAGTGATGACGTATGAACTGTCTGCTGTTCTACTATCATTGTCACATACGGATGGGACTCTAAGAAAGAATGTGAAAAGTGTTTTGTTAAGTGAACTAGAAAAGGAAGTAAATGTTGATGGACGGCTTCCACCTGTTGACAAGACAGACGCAACAGCTTATGTAGTAGATGGCATGGCAATTGTGCAAATGGTTAAAACTGGAGGTACGTCTACATTTGGAGAATTGGCTGATAAATACTGGCACATCTTTACAGTTCCACTGAATCAAGAAGACTGCAACAGAGTAGATATAGTTTTTGACAGATATGATAGACTGGAATCTCTCAAAGCGGAAGAGCGGCTAAAACGTGGGTCATCAACAGCATTGGAAGTAAAGATTGCTGGAGAAAATACTACAGTTCCAAAGCAATGGGCCAAGTACATCAGCAATCCAAGCAACAAAAGTAACCTGGTTGCATTTCTCAGCAAGCGGTGGCGTGATACTGGTCCAAATATGCTATCTGCCGACAATTGCGTCATTCTTGCTGGTGGCGTTAACGATGGAATGGATGTTGTTGTCATTTCAGCGAACAATTCGTCGTATTTGGAAGAACTTCGATCAGATCACGAGGAAGCAGATACGCGTATGATGTTGCACGCGCTACACACTTCAAAAGACCACATGCGTGTTGTTATACAGTCTCCTGATACAGACGTGGCAGTACTTAGTATATATACGTATCGTTCGCTTCACTGTTCTGAACTATGGTTCCGTACGGGCACAAAGGACAAATTGCGATACATACCAATACATACAGTTGCTCAAGTACTGGGCCCAGCTATCTGTCTGTCTTTGCCTGGGTTTCATTCTCTTACAGGTTGTGATAGCACTAGTGCATTATTTGGAGTCGCTAAGAGAAAATCATTCAATCTCTTAAAGTCATCTGAATGTCATCAGCTTAGCTTAGCCCAACTCGGCGAACATGTTGACTTATCACCGAATACTGCAATTCTATGTGAGAAATTTGTCTGTGAGTTGTATACCACCAGGGATGTGGGAAAGACAGCTGATGAAACCCGTTATTGGCTCTTTTGTCAAAAGAGACAAAGAAATGAAAATCTTCCACCTACATCGAATAGTCTAAAGCATCACAGCGAAAGGGCCAATTTTCAAGCTCTTGTTTGGAGACGTTCATTGCAAGCTGTTCAGAATCTTCCATCTCCAAATGGACATGGCTGGAGTATAGTGGATGGTCTACTCAAGCCTGTTCTAATGTCAAAGGATTCTGCTCCATTTGGATTAATTGAACTCACATCATGTAGATGTCAAAAGTCTGCCTGCAAAAGAACAGATCTCTGTCAATGGAAGGCTAACAATCTACTCTGCACTGAAGCATGCCTTTGTATGGGAGGTGAAATGCGTGACAATGTTCAGCATACAATTGTCGAAGATGACTCTGACACGGATGAGTAACATTCTCTCATTTGCTCACGTGATAAATATGTCCTGCCAGCTTGTGTAGACATGCACTGCATGTCAGTTAAAAGTTTAATTATGAAAAATGTAGAAAACATGGGCATTGTTGTAGCTACGGTATTGCTAGTCACAAGAAGACCTAAGTGCCCCAATATGTACAAAGCAACATACGGGTGTCTTAAACGAGGTTGATTATGTATAAATCTGCGATATACGATCACTCCTTTCCATTTTGGTTAAGATTGAATTGATATAACATGCGCTTAAGTTTGTGAACAATTTACCATTGTGAAAATTGTCTGAAAACTACATTCAACACCTATTGTAAATGGGCTTCTCACGGGTTAGTGATACCACAATTTTCTTGTACAACACGGCTCAGAATATACCCAAGACATCGGTCTAGCATAATATACAGAAAAACCTTCTGAATACTGGGTGTGCTACGAAACCATTCTTCTAGACCCCTTTTGAAAATTGGCTCCCGGACTAAAGGAACACCCTCATGTCTTTGAGCTATTCAACTCATCTAAAGGAACAGCCTTCTGTCTGTGAGCTATTCAACTCATCTAAAGGAACAGTCTTCTGTCTGTGAGCTATTCAACTCATTCTAAAGGAACATCCTTCTGTCTGGGAGCTATTCAACTCATTCTAAAGGTACAGCCTTCTGTCTGTGAGTTATTCAACTCATTCTAAAGGAACAGCCTTCTGCCTGTGAGCTATTCAACTCATCTAGAGGAACAGCCCCTGCTTGTGAGCTAATCAACTCATCTAAAGAAACAGCCCCTGCTTGTGAGCTATTCAACCCCTCTACAGAAACAGTCTCATGGCTGTGAGCTATTCAATAGCCTTATCTCTGTGAGCTATTCAATTCCTCTAAAGGAACAGCCTTCTGTCTGTGAGTTATTCAACCCCTCTAAAGAAACAGCCTTATGTCTGTGAGATATTCAACCCCTCTAAAGAAACAGCCTTATGTCTGTGAGATATTCAGCCCTCTAAAGAAACAGCCTTATGTCTGTGAGATATTCAAACTCTCTAAAGAAACAGCCTTATGTCTGTGAGATATTCAACCCCTCTAAAGAAACAGCCTTATGTCTGTGAGATATTCAACCCCTCTAAAGAAACGGCCTTATGTCTGTGAGATATTCGACCCTCTAAAGAAACGGCCTTATGCCTGTGAGATATTCAACCCTCTAAAGAAACAGCCTCCTGCTTTTGAATTATTCAACTTCTCTAAATAATTTGCCTCATGTCTGTGATAGTTTCATCCCTTCTAAAGAAACAACCCCTGTGTGTGAGATATTCAACCCCTCTAAAGAAACAGCCTTATGTCTGTGAGTTATTCAACACCTCTAAAGAAACAGCCTTCTGTCTGTGAGCTGTTCAACCCCTCTAAAGAAACAGTCTCCTGCCTGTGAGTTATTCAACCACTCTAAAGAAACAGCCCCTGTCTGTGAGATATTCAACCCCTCTTAAGAAACTCCCTCCCGCCTTATGGCCCTAAAGGTAGTTGTTCTTTAACACATGCAGGCATAAGATTTAGTTCACAGGTTTTAATGACCAATCTTCTGAGCACAAAAGCTGGTTCATGGTTCATGACTACATTTTGATGATACCTAAGGTGGTCGATTAACTCTTTAATTGTTAAGCTGGTCAAAAGCAACTTTTGCAGTGGATTTTTCATGATGATCTCCTGTATGTTGTGGATGGCAAATATTCTTTTAACTCTACTTAGTAATCAGTATTTGAGGTTTAAAGTCCAGACTTTTGAGTTATCTTACAAAATTGAGAAGATATAAAAAATTAAGAATCTATCAAAGAGTATGCAACATGTAAGTATTAGATTATTTTGTCAATGTAAAAGTGCTAACTTTTTTAATCAATTTACTAAAATAAATTTTGTGTCTGGTGGTAATCTAAATCCCAAAACCCATCTCTTATTTTCAGTTGACAACACTCGTGTGAAGCTCCTTCCGTTCCATAGCAATCAGGCATCGGACTACATTAATGCAAATTATGTACCGGTATGGAAATTAATCTTATATTTATCTTGGTAATCCTTCCTCCAATGCTGAAGACTGATTTAGTTAAGTAATTCATTACATGTTTATTACGGGACTTTGGACAATAATGCTTTGGCTCTTGACCTCATTTAATGGTAACGGTTGAAGAAAAACAATTTTGTTTTAGCGAATGTTCATTTGTAAACAAAGGGAAGGACTGACTATTTATATGATTCCTGCAAGTGTGGGGTATATAGTAATCACTTTGTCCGTGCATCTTTTATCCGGACCATGTTTTCAAAAGTTTTTCACATATAGTCCAACAGGCTTGTTATATGGATGCATTTTAGCCTAGAGTCGTGTCATGTATAAAAAGTAGGTAAGCTTTTCATGTATAAAACTATTGTATGTGTGCATTTTAGGCTAACATTGTTTCACTTCAAGATTATACTTACCATGGTGATACTCATTGATACTTATACAATATTACACAGATTTTCAAAGAAAACCTGCCCCTAGTAGGCAGGTTAAGTATCTGTCACTCTTGCGGAAGTGCGACCCAACGGCACACATGCGCAGAGCGACACACCCTCTTTCCTAGATATTGACTGCCATTGCAACACTACTTTCTAGCCTAGCTGTTTCTAATCTTTTGACCACAAATCCTAAGACTGAGGTTTTACGCCCTAATTCCTTCATTAAGTATCATGGTATACAAGGTCCAAATGTCTGATGAGCATCAGTCTGGGTCAAGCTATGAGATGTATACTTATAAATTTAGCATTAGCACTTAGTATCACCTAAATCTGGGACTCGATTATTGCGATTCTGGTTATATTGTCATGTAATTAAACATTTCTGCTGCTTATATTAACTAACCCCATGCTGTTTTATATCTTACAGATTCTACAAAACAGTCTTGGCTTGCCACCAGTTCTTTAGCCTCTTATATTAGTTCAATATATTCAGGGATGGTGTAAGGATATAAAATCTTTACCTCTCTACCCTTGGACTCCAATATAGTTCCTGAAGCTGTGCAGAGCTTGTCCGGTGGCTATCTATTTCTCATGGAATTTTTATCTCTCATCTTAGTAAAGGCTAATATAGATGTCCTAGTTAGGTATGGATATTACAGGAAGGCTCTCAATAATTTAGAAAATCTTAACATTTTTTGACTGCCTAGCCTTTTTCGTGTTTTCTCTGATGGTAAGGTATTGGTCTATGCAATTATCATTTAGAAGGATTGAATGTATGCGTGAGAGCGCTGGATAAAATGTGATTATTCTCCAAATTGTTGGACCAGACTTATATATTAGATTGTTATTCGTTAACAGTCTATCTCCCCTCAAGAAAATGACATCATAATCGAACTTTATTACTTGGATTTTTTCTTGAATAATTATTTGATTATTATTTGACTATGCAACTTCCATCGATCTGTCCCCGTCTTGTCACTGCAACTCCTAGAGGTCTCAATGGATTAACTTAAAATTTCGTCCACATCATCAGTATCATGTGCAGATGTGCATGTGCTTTGTTCGCGACTGAAAAATTGTTCGTTACAGAGTTATGCCCCTTAGCCCCAAATCTTTCGAAACTTAGTAAGTGTTATCATTACCACGTGAAGGTGTGCATGTGCTATCCGTATACCTGTACGTCCATCCGTCTGCCCAAAATGTATGTATGTTCGTCTGTCAGTCCATCCATCGCTGACAATCATTTTTTGTCAACGCAACTCCTCCTAGTGGTCTCAATGGATTAACTTTAAATTTTTTCCACATTATCAGTATCATGTGCAGAGGTGCATGTGCTTTTTTGCTGCCAAAAAATCGTTCATTACAGAGTTATCCCCCTTTAAATATCTTAAAGCTGATACGTAAACTGTATTGTCAATCATTTTTCAACGCAACTCCTACAGTTTAGCTCCGATTCTTTTGAAACTTGGTAAGTGTTATCATTACCATGTGAAGGTGTGCATGTGATATCCGTATACCTGTACGTCCATCCATCTGTCAAAAATGTGTGTATGTCCGTCTGTTTGTCCATCCATCTCTGACAATCATTTCTTGTCAACGCAACTCCTAATGGGCTCAATGGATTAACTTAAAATTTCGTCCACGTTATCAGTATTATTCACTGCAGAGTTTATCCCCCTTTAAATATCTTAAAGCTGATACATAACCTGCATTGCCAATCATTTCTTGTCAACGCAACTCCTACAGTTTAGCTCTGATTCTTTTGTTATCATTATCACATGAAGGTGTGCATGTGCTATTCCTATACCCGTACGTCCACTCGTCTTTCCAAAATGTATGCATGTCCCTCTGTTGGTCTGACCATCTCTGACAATCATTTCTTGTCAACGAATGCTTCAAGGTTTCAATGGATTATCTAAAATTTTTGTCGACAATATCAGTATCATATGCAGCTGGGCATGTAATTTTTTCGCGCCCAAAAAATAATTCATTACATAGTTATCACCCTTTAAATATCTTGTAGCCGATACATTAACTGCTTTGCACTTAGTGAAAAAGGAATTTAGATTTCAGGAAGAGCTGCTTTTTTCATTGATTAGTTTTTGAAAAATATTGTCCTTTACAATTAACGTTGCATGTATACCCACTCTTGATGTATGTTTATCTGAAATGTTTGGATCCGGGGGGGATATGTCGTCTTCTGATGGCTCTTGTTCAAAAGACAATTTAATCAGCAAAGACTTGCTTTTGAAACTTGAAACCTTAGTGATGATTATTCATATGGGCTAAGGATGTGCATGACACTTGGAATTTTGTTCTGCCCCCCCCCCCCCCCTCCCGGGGCTGGCCAGGGGTCAAAATTGGCCAGTAATTATCGATTGTAATGCAACTCCTCCTAGACCATTTCACATAGAAACTTGAAACTTCTGGTATGATTACACATATGGCCAGGGATGTGCATGGCCCTTTTGAAATTTTGTTATGACCCGCAGGGGTTGGGGACTGTGGGTAAAAAATTTAATTTATCCAGATGTCATATCACATATCATTTTCAAGCCAATGATGAGTAGACTACAGTACAAGGAATTATTTTGATCTTGGTCAAAAGTGGGCACTAATCAATTGTAATGTAACTCCTCCTAGACCATTTCACATCCAAATATGTATTATGCTGATTGTTTTTGAAAATGTTTCTTCTTTTTTCAGACTATGAACTTTTGCTTATGTTTGGACCATTTGCCTTTCGGTTAGCCCCAGGGTGCCAGTTGTCATTACAATGAGTAATGACTTCAGGTTACTCCTTGGCAGAAAGGCTTTATGGTTCAGTCTCCAAGCTGTGCTTACCCAATGGGTAATACCATGGGTGTTTTGATTCGGCATGTTAATTGTCAAATTTAAAAATGAGACTGTATCCGGTGGTCCATCATAGCCTGTGATGTGCAAATGAAGCTGATTGGCGGATTTGGCTGGTGGTTATCTTAAATTTTAAGACTTCCATAAACCCTATAGGAAATGAATGGAAATGGGTTTACAAAGTTTCTTCCAAGAAGTACTTGGTTGATTTCAATTATATTTGTTAGGAAGTTTACTTATGGCATCAAGATCCAGGTTTGTTCAAATGAAGCTGGTTAGCAGAGTTAGGTGATGGCCGTCTTCAATTTTACCATATTTTTAGAAACATGCTTAAAGAGCTTTTTCTCCAAAACGTCTTGTCCGATTAATTTGAAACTCAAGAAACATCATCTAGGAAAGAGCTGAAGTGAGTTTGTTCAAGAGAACAAGATCAGGCAATTTGCCTGATGGCCATCTTGACCTAGTTTTCACTAAAAATGACATCTCAGGAACTGCTGAAAGAGTTAGACTGAAATTTTGTGGTTATGATTAGGGACTAAGTCGTATTCAAGTTTGTTCAAGGGAAGTTGGTAGGTTTAAAAATGTGACCGCCATTGACCAATCAAATTATAATGTTTGGCAGCCATATTGGATTTTTTGGTTTGATGAATTTTAATGGCAAATTGTTTTATAGGCATAGTGATTCCACCGATGACCAGAGAGCATAATTTCCAACGATGCACTATACAAGATGTGTAATACGCCGCCGCTGTCTGTAAAAGTCGCCCAGCAAAGATGGTCCATATTAGGCAGCTGAGCATCAAGACCCTTGAGCCTCTTGTTTAATTTACCACTAGACTGACTGGCTCAGTTATCGAACCATCCATTCCGGTGGTAAGTTGTAAAAAATATGCTTCTCTCGGCCATGTCAGCCTGCAATCTGTGAAGACCTGACTACAGAAGCTTTTTTGGACCATTGTTGTCTTTATGTCATCAACTGTCAGATTGGACTAGTAGGACAGACAAGAATGTTCTGGCATAAATCAGCATGTATGTATGTATGATTACTGTATTCTGTGGCTGTAGTAGTTGAAACATCCTACAGCTGCAATCAGCATGCATTGAGCCTATTCAATGTCTGCACAACTGTGTCCATGTTTAAAGCTACTTTGACAGGATCTCAGATGCGGCGTAGGGTAATGTAGGATAGGATTTTCCATATGTTGTTGAGGAGCACAATGGACTGCAGATTGGCTAGAGGGCTTGGTAGCTTTTTGGGCTTGGGTAGCGCGATATCGTTGCTTTGGCGTACAACATCGATAGGGGGATGGTGCATAAAGGAGGATGGTGCATAAAGGCTGAATTGATTATGTTCATGATCGGCTTTGAGATAATGTCACATGCATATTTGAATAGTTCATTGCTTATGCCATCCGGTCTGAATGCTCATCTATCTTTCAGGGCTTTTAGTGCTCTCTCAACTGATGCTGTTTCAATTCGTGTTTGTAATGTCCTGTTGTCACCTGAAAATAGATTCTAGGGCTCATCATCGTGGTCAGTTTACTGTTTCTTGAACCATTCTCGAATTGTATCCGCTGTGCCCTTGTCAGTCCCAATAAAATGTCCTTCAGAGCTCAATACAGTGAGTAGTGGTAAGTAGTCAGCAACTCTCAGGACTCAAGCTGTACTAAGCATCTTATGATAGTCACATGTGGCAGTAATTTCATCTGCTAGGGAGTCTCCTTGTTGGATACCAATATCTTTTAAGCAGTTGTGGAGCAGAATGTTATTAAATTTGCTACATAGTTTGGTGCTGCACTTTTGCCACTGTGATAGATGTGCAGCCCTAGTGTTTTCTGGATCTGAGCTGATGACGATGATATCTATCTGCTCCCACGAGCCTTTTTGTATGACATTTGAGTTGCTGATAAGCTTGGGTAGGTCGTAGGTGACTACCATCTTGCCTCGATGATGTTTGTGCATTAGGGCGTATGGTCAGAATTGAGGTCTACACCTCCATAGGAATGAGCATCATGAAGTAGGGGTTTTGCTTCTGTTTTGCATTTAATATGAAATCTATTTGGTCGAAGACTGCTGTTATATCCTTGGAACCTGTTGGGGAATTGCGGTCAGCAATGTGTCCTTCCCATGTTGTCTGGTGATGGCATGGGTTGTTTGAAAGCCTTATTTGTGGCAAATAGGCCATTGAAACTGAGGAATGCTACCAGTGCATCTTCATTGCTGTTGCGTGTGCCCACTAACAGTTGCCAACTGGCTGGGATAGTAATAATAGAGCTCAGTACTGCATAGAAGGAATCTAATAGTGATGGATTCTCGTTGACTTTTTCAGCAGTTCGACCATATTCATTGACTATGCAACGCTTAGTGATGGTCCGTTTTCCAGGTTGATGATAGCACTGTGAGCACTGACAAAACTAGCGACATGGACCAAACATCGACAAAGACCAAACTGTGGTACATGTGGCCTCTTTTCACTTCAAGATTATACTTACCATCATGAAAACGCTTGATATATGCTAATTTATACAACTGGCTCAATTATACACAGAATTGAAACTACATTTAAAGCTCCCCTATTAGGCACTTAATCAGCATCAAATCGGCGCAGTCTGACAAGTAACTTTTGCTAATAATTGGCTTCCAACATAATCCTCATATTTTGAGTTCAGTTGTTTTCAATAAAATTATTTGTGAATTTATCCTAGGTTAACTTAGAATTCACTAAAATTGATACTCTACCTAATGCTCCTGATGACGCGGTGAACATTCGGCTTCCTCAGATGTACACAAGCCATATAAGTGTTGCGTCTGTATAGTGACACCTGTTTCCGGGATTGTTCACAATATCTACTTTGGTAAAAAATTGTATACAATTACTATGGTGCTGTTGATGTCGAGGTATCAAGGTCTCTATGATATTATATGTAAAAGGGTAGAAATTTGGTTCACTGACAGCCGTTGAGTTCTAGGCCCATTAGGTAATGAAATTGATGATGTAGTACATGTATGTGAAAGGAACTTCTCCCTCTCTCTGCCCTTGGCCCAGCCTCACACTTTCAGCTGCTTTCTCTTGCATGCATTAGCCTAATTCCAGAGTTGCTGGTTATGTAGGCAGGCTTCTTTAAATTTACCTTTTTGAAAAATGTTTTGCTTGTCACGCCTTTCTCCTGCTCCTCATATCCTGGTAACTTATTGGAATTTTTGATTACCTATGTAACACACATTCTCTAGGTCTCTCCTAGTATAGGTGTAACTCATGCCATGATTGTGTCTTTGAAAGTATGTTGAATAATAATTGTTTAATAATAATCAGTTTTAGCTCGACTTTACAAAATCCTTGGTTATTCATACTGGACACATGCTTCCTTATATCAGCATGACATCACACAAAGACATTCGGGTCAGATGGTCAAAGGTCAAGGTGACCTTGGTAAATACCTTGTTTTTTCAGCATTAACATTTTCTGGTTAGCTCAACTTTTCTGTTTATATTTGTTGTTTGGTTAATCATACTGGACCCAAACTTGAACATGTGCCTCTTTATAATGACACAGCATCGCACAATGACCGTGGGTCAAAAGTTCAAAGAGCAAGGTCACTGTAACTCTGGTAAAAACTTTGTCATCATCATCATCATCATCATCATAATGATAGGGAAACTGGCTTTGTTCTAAATATCTAGAGTGAGATTCTTTATTTTTACCATTTTGTAGGCATGTCTACCCTATTTGAGATAGGGTGAGCTGGATTACTTAAATTGACAATATTTTTCATTGATACTCCTCCGCTCGTGAGTATATTGTGGCACAGGGGCCACTCTGGAGCACAGTAGATGAGTTCTGGCGCATGGTCTGGGAGCAAAACTCTGCCGTCATTGTCATACTCACCCAATGCCAAGAAAAGGGTCAGGTGAGATACACCATTTTTAAACATAGTTTGTCTTATTTTACAGGGGTTCACTTCCATTAATGAGTATATAGCTGCACAAGGACCAATGAAAACTACCTTTATCCATTTTTGGAGCATGATATGGGATCAAAGCGTTCCACTTATTGTCATGCTTACCCAGTGTGAAGAGAATGGAATCGTAAGCCTTATTGTTAATCCACTTTAATAGTTGCTTCAGACTCTTACAAACTGCTTGACCTCTTGTTGATGCAAAAACTCACTGGTTTTTTCAGTGTTCTCGTAAACAGCATATACGGAACCGCTTAAAATAATTTAATGAAACTTGGCAGGTGGCTTCTTTATAGTGGGTAGATTTGCCTTTTAAAACTCAATCTTTGTCAATTTCCTTTTTTTTAATAATATGAATTCTTTGAATAAAATTGCTATCTACTACATTTTCTAGTTTTATGCTTCGTACTAATTATGTAATAATAATAATAATCATAATCACATGACCATCATTATCATCATCGATGCCATCGCTGCTTCGCCATGTTAACTTGTTCATCCCTCTATATTGTGCTATTCTGTGGCAAGTAGTTTTGATTGACCAGTTCAGTCATCTCATTTCAATTTGGAAGTTATACCGAATGATATAATTATGCTAGTATTTAATCAGTGATATAACCATTATATGTTAAGCTTTAACTCTCATTCAGTGTAATGGTTGCTGGATCTAATCCAGAATAACATAGTAATTGCTGTTACTTAGCATTATGTTAAATCATGGGTGCTGTTATATTGATCTCTGGTTGGCGAGAGATGTGTTATCAATATGTGCATTGAATAACTGTAGTAAGTTAAACTAGATTTAGTCTCGTGACGGCAACAATAGTTGCCATATATCCAGGTCTTTTGTCAAGTGCTGACATCCAATCCTTGTAAAATATGTTAATTTCATAGTTAGAGTTATGGTTATATTTAGTGTAATACCTTATTAGTTATGAGTATGCTTATTATGTACTTTAAGCCTAGTCAAGTTGTAATGGCCGGGACATAGAAATATTTTCTGTAATAAATCGTAGTTTAGCATCACGTAAGTTTGTTTAAACCACAATCAAGCTATGAAAATATTACCCTTATGTTGGAGTTAGATATTCAATTCACTGAAGCTGATACAGGTATCATTAGATCACCTGGCCCGTCTGTCCGTCCATCAACTTTTACTTTAAAATGTATCTCTTCCTAAACCGTTTGGCAGATGTTAGTCAAATTTGGCTAGAAGGATCCTATCGAGGGAGGCTCTGGAACTTCTATTCAGATTTTTGATTTTTCAATTTTTGGGTCAAAAATCCTAGATTTTATACAAATTTACCGGAAAGTGTCAAAATACCTCTCCTTAGTTTTTTGAGAGATTTCAGCCAAATTTGGCTTGAAGCGTTCTATGGATGCAGATTCTGGATCTTCTATTCAAATTTTTGATTCGTCAATTTTTTGGGTGAAAATCTTAGATTTTGTAAAAAATCTACTGGAAAGTGTCAAAACACATCTCCTCCGTAGCTTCTGGAGAGATTTCAGCAACTCCTCCTAGAGGTCTCAATGGATTAACTTAAAATTTTGTCCTATGGCAGTAGGGACTAGAATGTCTATTCAGATTTTTGATTACCATAAAGTGTCAAAACATATATCCTCATTAACTACTTGGCATATTTCAAACTAATATGGCTGAAAGGACATTATGGGTGTGGGCTTCTGAACTTGTATACAGAATTTTTATTGGTAAATTTTTTGCGTTAAACTCTTAGATTCTATGAAAAATTTACCGGGAATTGTCAAAACGCTACTCCTCATTGATCGCTTGGCGGATTTCAATCTAGTTTGGCTGGAAGGTTTCAGAACTTGTATACAGAATTTTAATTGGTAAATTTTTATCCCCCTGGTCTGGAAGACGGGGGGATATAGCGATCAGCATGTCCATCCGTCCGTCCGTCCGTCCGTCCATCTGTCCCTGTCTTGTCAACGCAACTCCTCCTAGAGGTCTCAATGGATTAACTTAAAATTTCGTCCACAGCATCAGTATCATGTGCGGATGTGCATGTGCTTTTTTCGCGGCCGAAAAATTGCTCATTACAAAGTTATCCCTCTTTAAATATCCTAAATCTGATACATAAATTGCATTACCAATCATTTCTTGTCAATGCAACTCCTCCTACAGTTCAGCTCCGATTCTTTTGAAAATTGGTACGTGATATCATTACCACGTGTAAGTGTGCATGTACTATCCGTGTACCTGTACATCCATCCGTCTGTCCAAAATGTATGTATGTTCGTCTGTCAGTCCATCCATCTCTGACAATTATTTCTTGTCAACGCAACTCCTCCTAGAGGTCTCAATGGATTAACTTTAAATTTTGTCCACGTTATCAGTATCATGTGCAGATGTGCATGTGCCTTTTTCGCGGCTGAACAGTCTTCATTACAGAGTTATCCCCCTTTAAATATCTTAAAGCTGATTCATAAACAGCATTGCCAATCATTTCCTGTCAACGCAACTCCCCCCTACAGTTTAGCTCCTTTTAAAAAAAAAATTAGTACGTGTTATCATTACCACATGTAGGTGTGCATGTGCTCGCCGTGTACCTGTACATCCATCCATCTGTCCAAAATGTGTGTATGTCCATCTGTCAGTCCATCCATCTTTGACAATCATTTCTTATCAACGCAACTCCTAGAGGTCTCAATGGATTAACTTTAAATTTCGTCGACATTATCAGTATCATGTGTTATCAGTATACCTGTACATCCATCCGTCTGTCCAAAATGTGTGTATGTCCATCTGTCAGTCCATCCATCTTTGACAATCATTTCTTATCAACGCAACTCCTAGCGGTCTCAATGGATTAACTTTAAATTTCGTCGACATTATCAGTATCATGTGTTATCAGTATACCTGTACATCCATCCGTCTGTCCAAAATGTATGTATGTCCGTCTGTCAGTCCATCCATCTCTGACAATCATTTCTTATCAACGCAACTCCTAGAGGTCTCAATAGATTAACTTTAAATTTCGTCGACATTATCAGTATCATGTGTTATCAGTATACCTGTACATCCATCCGTCTGTCCAAAATGTATGTATGTCCGTCTGTCAGTCCATCCATCTCTGACAATCATTTCTTATCAACGCAACTCCTAGAGGTCTCAATAGATTAACTTTAAATTTCGTCGACATTATCAGTATCATGTGTTATCAGTATACCTGTACATCCATCCGTCTGTCCAAAATGTATGTATGTCCGTCTGTCAGTCCATCCATCTCTGACAATCATTTCTTGTCAACGCAACTCCTCCTAGAGATCTCAACGGATTAACTTTAAATTTTGTCCACATTATCAGTATCATGTGCATGTGCTTTTTTCGCGGGTGACAAATTGTTCGTTACAAAGTTATCCCCCTTTAAATATCTTAAAGCCGATACACAAACTGCATTGCCAATCATTTATTGTCAACACAACTCCTCCTAGAGGTCTCAATGGATTGGCTTAAAATTTTGTCAACATTATCAGTAGCATGTGCAGATGTGCATGTGCTTTTTCCGCGACCGAAAACTTGTTCACTATAGAGTTATCCCCCTTTATATATCTTAAAGCCGATACATAAACTGCATTGCCAATTATTTCTTGTCAACGCAATGCCTCCTACAGTTTAGCTCCAATTCTTTTGAAAATTGGTACGTGTTATCATTACCATGTGAAGGTGTGCATGAGCTATCCGTGTACCTGTACGTCCATCCATCTGTCCAAAATGTATGTTCGGGAGCCGATCCATCCTTGTCAATGCAACTCCTACAGTTTAGTTACAATTCTTTAGAAACATGGTAAATCTAGTCATTACCATCCGAAGATGTGCATGTGCTTTTTTCGCGGCCAGAAAACTATTCATTACAGCGTTATCTCCCTTTAAATACCTTTAAGCCGATGCACAAACTACAGTACCAACCATTTCTTGTCAACACAACAATTTAGCTGTGATTCTATTGAAACTTAGTAAGGATTCTCATTACCACTTGAAGATGTGCATGTGCTATCCGTATGCCTGTACATCCATGCATCTGTATAGAATGTATGTGTCAGTCTGTCGGTCCGTCCATCTCTGGCAATCATTTCAAGATGTCAACACAACTACAGTTTAGCTACGATGTATGTTTATTTGAAATGTTTGAATGCGTGGGGGGAGGGGGGGGGGGTGTGATATGCCGTCTTCTGATGGCTCTTGTTTGCTGAAAATCTTGAATTTTATGACAAATTTACCGGAAATTGTTTTAAACGCTACTCCTCATTAACTGCTTTGGCGATTTCAACCAGTTGTACACAGAATTTTATTTGCTCAATTTTTTTCAGCACCCATCTTAGCTTTTCCAAATGTTTTGAGAAATCAATTGGAAGGTCCCTAGGTGGGTATGCCTCAGAACGTATATACAGAATTTTGATGGGTCAATTTTTCTGGCAGCCATTTTGAATTTTCCAGAAATACTTTGCAATGCTAATCAATGGCCAGATTTCAACGAAACCTAGGTGGAATGATCCTATGGTGATCGACAATAAGACTTCTAATGAGTGTTTTGAGTGGTAATTTTTTGCCTTTAAATCACTACTACTACTACTACTACTACTACTACTACTACTACTACTACTACTACCACTACTACTACTACTACTACTACTACTACTACTACTACTACTACTACTACTACTACAGCTCGATATCAAACACATTTGGGTGGATCGACCCTATGATGATAGGCTTCAAGAAATCAAATGAGAATTTTGATTTGTCAATTTTCTTGGTGGCCATCTTGGATTTTCCGAAAATTATCTATCATGTCTATTTAAATGCAAACGGTTCAAATGCTAATGGTCCAGGTGAGTGCCACAGGCCCTTGGGCCTCTTGTTTTCATTCTGTGATAATGTGCGCACAGGCATAAAATTAAATTGTTAATATGTAAAGGTCATGAAATACAATTTATGTACCGACCTTAGTATAAAATTTACAATACATACATCGTGATGGCATATGTTCTTGGAAAATATGAGGAAATATGATGAGTTTGATTTTTACCTGAGTGTTATGGTCATGTGACATGTTTTCAGGGTTAAATTGCAGTCATGTCGCAATCATTTGACCAATCAAACATGGCTCGAAATTCATTTGAGGTTTATTCTCCGTGATTAATTAAAATTTTGAAGAATTTTGAATTATGTGGTTTGTATCAGTATGCCTTCATATCTAATTATTTGTTTTGCTGAGTGCCATAGATATTCTTCTAGCTTGACTGTATAATACTCTGATTTTATTCAGTCCAAGTGTGAGCAGTATTGGCCGGAGGACCTACGTGAACCAGTTCAATATGGTGATATTGTAGTTGAACTCACATCGTCATCCTCTCTCAATACATTTATTTTGCGAGAATTTGATGTCAAAATTGTAAGTATTTGTTTCTTGGCAAATACCCTGGGGCATAAGAACAGGATCAAAGTCTTTGTAACAGTTTACTGACAATCGTCTTCTTCGAAGCTAGCATTTTAGTGTAATATTTGCAGCCACCATTATCTGGGATTCTATTATTCTCAATATAACCACATTCCGGTAGCGCTAATGATAGCCATTGTGATGTTATCTTCCAAGGTGAGCAGAGCTGCCACAATAGTGCATAGTAAGAGTATCTATAGTAGTAATAACTGTATAGTTCTATGGTCCTAGTGAAACATGCATGCCTAAATATTCTTATAACAACTTGACTGAAAATTATTGCTGCCTATTGCAGCAGCAACATATGTCAAATTTTTCTCAAAATATTCAGGAGACAATGCAAGGGTCTATAGGTAATATTTTGGTAAGAATTTGACTGAAATTTGGTTTTGCAACTCAACAAATTGTTTAAATTACGACTGGTTAGTATTGCTTTGAGTTTTAGTTAAAAGGGTCAAATATCTAAGTCACAGGGTCATTAAATACATTGGCAAAACTTTGTTTTCAAATTAGCCCAAATGAATCCCATTGAATATTTTGATATCAGTGAATGAATCCATGGACGATATGTATCATGAAAGGGCTCATAGCTGTAACCAACTTCAGCCATAACCAAAGAAATCTTGGCAGCAAAGTTAGAAGTCAACACGTTTTGTGCAAATCAGTTAAATATAGCAAGTTAATCACACATGCACATACATAGCTGAAATACTGCAGAAATATAAGGAGTCTTCATGTTTACTTTGTAATTATTCGCAAAGCTGTATCACTCCAGCTATGAGATTGGAGGTGGTGTCTGAGTGGGTGGGGTGTGGAAGGGGTGGGGGGTGGGGTGATATAATCATTCTGTATTTTCCTTGTATTATTATTGAGACAATCTATAAATTATAGATCACAAATATGGTCACATATTTTTTCAAATTTTCACTAGTTATTTTCATTAGTAGTTTTCAAATAGATAATAAGTGATTACTGTGGATGAGGGGTTGTTGACAGCACATGTAAGATTTTGCAATGTACTCGATGCTTGGTAATGTAGCATAATGTCTTGTTATTTCTTCACTGCAGGGTGACACTGTAGCATTCAGTAATGTCTTGTTATTCCTTCACTGCAGGGTGACACTGTAGCATTCAGTAATGTCTTGTTTTTCCTTCACTGCAGGGTGACGCTGTTCGTAAACTCAAACAGTTCCATTATTTGACTATGTTGGATCGAGATATATCCTCAGCAGATTGTATGGTTAACTTTGTCACAGATGTGCGCTCACATATTCGACAAAAGATGCCTGGACCAATCGTTGTCCATGGCAGGTAAAATAGCATCACCTAGGTTTATTATGCCCCCCATATAAATATATAGGAGTATATAGCGTATAAAGCGAAGGACTGATTGCAGCTGCAGGATGTTTCTACTACTACATCCACAGTGATCATACATATAGCGTTTGCTTTGTCCATCCGTCCGTCTGTTCGGGTTTTCATTCCTGTACGATAACTCGAGTTATATTGAAGGGATCGTTACCAATCTGGCGTGGGATCTTGTCCTTAGTGGTCCAAAGAACCCTATCGATTTTGGTGTCAAACGGTCAAAGCTCAAGGTCACTGTGACCTAATTAATTATGTAATATTGCGTTTCTGGATGATAACTCGAGTTCTATTGATGGGATCTTTACCAATCTGGTGTGGGAGCTTGTCCTTGGTGGTCCGAAGAAGCCTATCGATGTTGGGCTCAAAGGTCAAGGTCACTGTGACCTAATTAATTATGTAATATTGCGTTTCTGGATGATAGCTGGAGTTCTATTGTGGGAATCACTACCAATCGGGTATGGGAGCTTGTCCTTGGTGTTTCGAAGAAACCTATCGATTTTTGCGTTGATGGATCAACGGTTAGGGTCATGGTGACCTAATTAATTATGTAATATTGCGTTTCCGGATAATAACTCAAATTCGATTGAAGGGATCAAGCTACTCTTGGGTGGGTGGTTGTCCTTGGTGTTTCGAAGAACCCTTTCGATTTTGGTGTCAACGGTCAAGGTCATGGCGACCAGTCTTTGGGCGACGGTTGTGCTTAATGGAATGGAGGGGGGGGCCCATACTTTAGCAATCTCTGATTGTCGTTCTTGTTACAATTAAAGCCGTACTGTCATGTTGAATCATGTGACCTCATACCAATAACAGTTTTGACAATAAATGTATGACAATTTATAATTATGAGTCTGATATTGATACTTTACACAAGGCTCGGCCAACAGTTCTTACCCTCAATAAAAGGCTTCACTCAATGAAGTGAGTTGTCAGGTAGCATACAATAGATAGCAGGAATGAACTAACAGACATATTCATAGGAGTGAAACGGGGCAATAACATTAGTCTCACATTGTTCAATATATATCTTAATGATCTACCCTTTCCCTCTAACAGCTGTAACGAAGTCACACTTATTATGGGCAGATGACTTGGTTATCATGTCAGAAAGTCCTAAAAACCAACAGAATTGCCTAAATATACTGCATGATTACTGTACAAAGTGGTATATGTAAATTACCATTAACAAGACAAACTACATGATTCTAAAACATATGAAACCAACATACTCGCACACTTTTAAACTTGGGACAGAACAACTGCTACAGACAAGGGAATACACATACCTAGGATGCACAATACTGTCAAATAGATATTTTAATAAGGCGAGAGAGAATCTTTCATACTTCAGAAAAGCTTCTCCAGTTCACCACCTATATAGTCTAGGCGACTTTTTGAAAAAAAAGTTCTAGAAAAAATGTACGTGGCATTTTTTAGTAAAAGTTGGGAACATGACTTTTTAACATAATTTGGCTATCCTGAATTCGAAAATGAGTGTTCCCAAGTTGAATTTTTTGTTTTTCCTCCCATAATTTGCATATTATAAATTAACTATTTGCATATCTCGACTCCCAGGAGACTTAGAATCGTGATTTAATGGGTTCAATCCACGTTTTCATAGGAAAGAGATAAAATAAAATCATTTTCATAAACTCCAGTCTTATTAGTAATGCATAATGGTGGCCATCTTTGATTTTCAAAATTGCCGCCATGTTAAATTCAATATATTCAGATCTCGACTTTTCACATCAAGAGTATACTTACCACCCTGATACTTCAGATTTCCTAAATATCGACCTACCTTCAATAATACTCAGAATTAAAAAGAAACCGCCCCCATTGGGCAGGTTACACAACTGACAGACCAGCGGATGTGCAGCCCAAACTCGCACATGGGCGGGGCTGACTCATTCTCTTCTTAAAATATTGACCTGCCATTGCAACACGCTTTTTAGCCTTGCTTTTGCTTTCTATCTTTTTGAAGCTTTGAGTTGTTTTGCAACTTGTTTTGACTGATTATTAGTGTGTCTGACGCTGCCAAGTCGCCGGAGGATGCTCCCGGTCCAAGCCATCAGGTGTACTTTTTTATTGATAAAAAATTTGCGTGTTGACGCAGATGGTATTTCCGGGATTTGCGCTATCTCGTGGATATGTCTTTATTAGGCTAGCTCTTTTATGGGGGAGGCCTATATATTACAAGAGGTGTTCAGTTTATTTTGTCACAAGATTGCACTATTTCTTGCTGCACACTTTTGGTCAATTGTCTGACTCACAATACCTTTTTACAAAGCCCACGAGCTTACCGACACGCTAGTTTAGTTTGTTAATAGTTTTCAACATGCCAAGACATAAAATAAGCGAGAGAGCGGAGGGTATAATTCTCCATCTTTTGAGGAGGGGAATGATGCCGTCACAGATCAGAAATGAACTTTTGAAAGAAAATATCAGTGTCAGTGTGAGTACCATTTATCGCGTAAAGAATAACATCGGAAAATAACGACAATTGACGAATCTAACACATGGAAAATCTGCTACGTTGAAAATCAGAAGAAGACGAACTGTAGTATCAAAACAAGTGATAGACAAAGTGAAGAAAATGATAGCAAGAATTAACGCACCTACACTATGTGAGATGAGCAATCTATTAGGAATTAGTTTGGGATCCGTAAATAACACCATAAACAGTGTTATCAAGGCAAAACTGAGAAAAAAATGTTTGGTTCATAAACTATCCCTAGAGCAGGTTGAAAAGAGGAGGAAGAGGAGCTGGAGTCTGTACCTGAAGCTGTGTGCGGGGAAGTGGAAAAACTTTGTCACCCCAGATGAGGCTATGTTTTATCTAGGTGGAAGCTATGGAAAACAGTGAGTCTGTTATGTTAGGAAAGGACAAATTGATACGGATAAGTTGAAATTTGTTAAACGTGACAGTTTCGCGCCTGGTTTCATGGTATGGGCAGGCATTAGTCATTACGGAAAGACCAGTCTTAAATTCATTGATCGGAATGTGAAAATCAATGCTGATAATTACATCAAACATGTTTTGAAACCCTTTTTGAAACATGATGTTCCCAAATTATTCCCAGGGAACAAACAGAAGGACATGGTTTTTCACCAAGATAGTGCCTTCTCTTATACTGCACGAAAGAGCGTAACATACTTAAAGCAGAACAATGTTAAATTCGTTAGCCCTGAAGAATGGATGCCGAAGTCGCCGGATGCTGCCCCTATGGACTTTAGTATCTGGGGGATTGTCAAGCGCTGTCTACAGAAGCGGAAAGTTACAAGTCTTAACAGTCTAAAACGTGCTCTCAAAACCGATTGGAAGGCACTAAGTCAAACTGTGATCAATAAAGCCATTTCCTCTTGGCCTAAGCGCTGTAGACTGATATATCATGCTCATGGGTCTCAAATTGAACATCTTCTGCAATGAAATTATTTTGTGATAAATTATTGTTGATTAAATACTTATTTGAAATTTGTGACAAAATAAACTGAACACCTCTCGTAGCTAACGCATGTTGTGCTTTATTTTTCAGACACATGAGCTGATATTTGAAGGGTATCCTTTTATTTAAACAATATTTATACTTGGTTTCTGGGATCAGGTATTCCTGTGTTGTTTATCAGACTTCACTCGTCCTCAGAAGTCATCTTATGAGGTTATTTAGGAGAGAGAAAAAATTTCAGTCATCTTATTTCTAATTATTTTAGAGTGTTGAGTTATTTATCTCTCTTGATGGTTTGCATAGGTTCATTGTGTTTATAAAGTTCAATTACTAATGAATCTGTGTTTTGAGCTGTGAAGTCTAAAAAAAAAAAGTTTGCCTCAAGTATTCAAGTTCAAATTCTTATGTCTCCCTTGTCTTCTTAAAGAAGTATAACACGGTTTTAGGATTTGTTTACTTTTTGTCAGGCCTATAGTTTTTTCTATGGGCCTGGCTTATCTTTCATTTGATGGTCAAAAGTTTTCTTTATGGATCTTATTAGCCTTCTGCAATTGGTTTTTTGGTTCGTCATAACTAAAAACTAATTGTTTCCGTTGTGTCTTTTCAGAGGGTTATTGAGAACAAATGCCCTTCCTGCCACTGTTTTGTGAAGGCCCGCTTTTTCCCTCATGACTGCACTAGGTGCAGTACGTGTGGGCCTCTTCTAAATTGCCATGTGTGTGAGTCGTGGCCGGTGCAGGTTTTAACTGATTTTTTAAATCAGCAGGTTAAGGACCGGGCATCTGGAAAAGGAGTGTGGTAAGAAGAGGGAGGCGTCCATGCCAGACATGGAGGCTTTCCGTCTTGAAATGATGGGAGAAATGAAGAAGACGATCACGGATCTTGTCCCGGAGTTGCTTTGCAGCTTGCTTCCCGGGTCAGGTTCGTCATTGTCTTCTTCATTTGCTCCGGGACAGAGTGTTCCCGTCTCTGGGTCTGGTTCTCTTAGCAAACCAGTTTTCGTTATAGACCCAGAGACGGCTCCCGTTGGTCCGGCGCTGAAGCTTGCCTCGCCCGTGAACCCTGGAGCAAAAGCCATGGCCTCGGGCGCTCGCTTATCGAGTGCTTTAGAGCAGCCTAAGGCTAAGGGTATCAGCGCCTCATGCGATATCCCTCCTGCCCAGGCCGAGCTTGATCCATTTTCAAGCTTGGCGTCTAATCTTTCTGGGCAGGAAGAAGAGGACACTGTTATGGCCTACTGATGAGTCGATGGCCATGGAAATGGATTCCCATGGGCCCCCACGGGTGGGGCCCCATGGGTGACTTTTTCCATGGAACTACTTCTTCAGGAGTGGGTTTCATGGCTCAATGGCTAAGCCGGCTAGGAGCCGATGGCCGTCCATACCGTATCCCTCGGCTCGCCGAGAGTTACCGTGAGGAAGGCCCAGACTGTGACGTCATGTTTTTAGCCTCCCATGATGCCATAGATCCGGCTCCTGGAATAGCCACGGCGCAAGCCATGCCATCCCTTGTGGATCCATATGGCTTCCCTGGCTTTCCAGGAGTATCTTCAGCTCTGGCCATTACCTCACCAGTGAATGTGGTTGACGACGAAGGCCCTAGGCTCATCCAACATTCACAGGTGGCCACCGAGGAAGACTGGCTGGATGCTTGCCAATGGCTGGTGAACATCAAGCCAGAACTCCAGGTGGATCCACCGGCTGCCCAGCGGGGACAGCACCCACACCCGTGGTTGGGAGGGAAACCAGTGACGAGCACCATGCCATCTCGCCATAGGCGGAGCATATCGTTGATGTGTTCGCTGTGGCAGAGGCGTCCATTCTGCCGAAAGGACGCCTTGCAAAGGCCCCTCGCGAGGTGGCACGGCGCTGCCATATAAGTTCTGATCTATATCAGAAGTATGGCGTCATTCCAAAGCCTTGCACGGATGACCATGCGGCTTTGGGCGAAGACACACGGCCTGGGTCCCAGTCTGACACGGGACCCTTGTGCGCTAGCGCTCTGCGCAATGTTAATTCTGCGCTGCGGGACACGGAGGAAAGTATGAGAGGAGCCATCTCGGCTCTCGCACGTTTCCCAGCTGCTACAGGGGGTAGTAGCAGCATCCGTGGCCCGCCAAACTTCTACTCTTGCAGTCCAGAGAGCCATCCAGGACGGCATTAACCTAGCTCTGGACTGCATGACGAAATCCGTAACCAAGAGTTTACGGGCGAGGCGCTCATTTGCCCATGACAATTTGTGCCCCTTCTTCGGACGCCGATGGCAGGTCCAGGGTTGTTTGGAAGCGAAGGATGTCTGCACCTCCAACAAACCGTAAACCTGGTGAACAACCAGAGGGCGCTGCGAGAGCATTTTGAAGTGCTCCGCAGGGAGCATGTTCGAGCAGTGCCCCCCTGCCTTCCACCCTCAGCAGGCTAGAGGTGGTGGTGGCCTTGTCAGAGGCCAACCACCTACGCAGCGTTGGCCACAGCAGCGACAGCGTAAGCCAGCTAGGGGGGAGCGCAGGCTCCTCCAGCACAACCCTCCAGACAGCCTGCATATCGAGGTGCACGTGGCGCTGGTAGAGGAGCGTGGGGTTCTGGTCGTGGGAGCCGAACCTGATGGGTCGCCTCTCTAAAAGACCACACCAGTGCTTCTCTTGCATTTCTCGGGTCCACCTCAGTCCTTAGGTGCACCCATGGGAGGCCGTCTGGCCTTCCACATGCAAGAGGGGGAGCGGGTTACTCAGGACCGCTCAGTCTTGCGATGGATTTCAGTCGGTTACCATCCCGACTGGATTTCAAATCAGCCATCGCGCCTGTCTCTGGTTCCGATCTGGACTCAAAAGCCAAGAGATCTAGATCAACGGTTGTGTATAGAGGAAGAAATACAATCCCTCATACTAAAACACGTTATTCAACCGGCACAAAAAAGTCTGGGTTATTATTCAACCGTGTTCATAGTGACAAAAAGCACTGGAGGGTGGAGACCAATTCTCAACCTCAAACCTCTCAACAGGTTTATCCTCACACCAAGTTTCAAAATGGAAACTGTGAGAACGGTGTTAGCAAAATTGAGGAAGGGAATGTGGACAGCATCAATAGATCTAAAAGATGCCTATTTTCAGATTCCCGTTGCGAAGAGCTTTCATCGGTTCCTGAGATTTGCATTTCAGGGCCGCCAATGGGAATTCAGGGTTCTCCCATTTGGTATATCGACGGCTCCTTGGGTCTTCACTCGAGTGGTCCAAGCTATGACGTCATACCTCCGCAGGAGACACATAACAATCCACACGTACATAGACGACTGGCTGTTAAAGGCACACACTAAAAAAAGTTTATCAGCAAATCTGGAGATAGTTTTGAAAACTCTTACAGATCTAGGCTGGATAATCAACTTTCAAAAGTCAGAGCTGACTCCATCCCAGACATTTGTTTACGTGGCCATGTTCTTCGATCTAGAAATAGGATATGTTTATCCATCCCAAGAGAGAGTAGAAACACTCATCTCAGTCATACAGTCAGTGTGCAACAGTCGTCATGTCCTGGCACGGGTCTACTTGAGAATGTTGGGGTTGATGGTTTCTTTGGAACCAGTCATTCCTCAGGCAGCCTTACGCCGGCGGCCGATCCATTTATTTCTCATGACACAGTGGACCCAGAGTACGGGTTTCCTGGACTCAAAAGTGACAGTGTTGGAACCTCTTATTCACCACCTTCAATGGTGGATGAAGAGAGAAAATCTCCTGGCGGGGATGACATTGTCACCTCCCCACCCTCAGTTAACGATGTACACAGATGCATCAATGGAGGGATGGGGAGCTTGCCTGGAAGAAAACAAAGTATCAGGGCTTTAGAATCTGGATCAGTCAAGAGAACATATCAATCTGCTGGAAATGCGAGTAGTAGTCTTAGCCATGGAACACTTCCTAGAGAAGGTCAAGGGCAAGAGTGTTCTGGTTCGATCAGACAATACAACAGTAGTGACTTACATAAACTGCCAGGGCGGAACAAAGTCGCCCAGTCTGTATGATGACGTGGAAACTGCTTTGCTGGTGCCTAGATCATGGGATTTCCCTGAAAGCAGTTCATATTCCGGGAAGGCTAAATCTATTAGCAGACTCATTGAGCCGAAGAACGAGCATTCTTCCCACGGAATGGCAACTAAATCAATGTGTGGCGGATCGCCTGTTCAAACACTGGGGCAAGCCCAACATAGATTTATTCGCAACGAACAAGAATGCGAAGATGACGACGTACGTCTCCGATTCCAGATCCGAGCGCTATCGCAATAGATGCGTTAGCAATCAGTTGGGAGGGAATGTATGCATACGCATTCCTGCCAGCAATCCTGATTCCCAGTTCTCCAGAAAATCAGGCAGCAGGAACGCCAAGTGCTTCTGATCGCCCCCAAATTGGCCAAGCCGATCTTGGAGTTTATCATTAGTACTTCAAGTATTAGCAGATAAACCCCTTGAACCACTAAGCTCCATTTCCATGAAAATGTTGACGCTTAAAACAGTTTTTCTGATTGCTGCAGCTTCAGCCAGACGAAGAAGTGAAATACATGCTTTGTCAGCAGAGCCAGACCGTTTTGTGGTGACAGGGGAGGGCCTTAGGCTTCTACCTAGAGTTAACTTTACGGCGAAAAACCAGTCTAAAATATCCTGGTCAGCCTATAGTTTTACCCGCTTTGTCTAGGTTTGATCCTAATTCAAAGTCTTGGTGTCCAGTCCGTGCATTAACATGTTATAAACAATGTACACAGGAATGGTGGATGGACCCTAGTGCTTTATGGCTATCTTACATTGAACCCCATGGGAGAGCTTCTAAAGATACCATTTCTAGGTGGATTGTGGAATGCATCCAGCATTGTCACAAAGCCGCCATGGGTAAACAAGTTGACATGGCCAAGGCTCACAGTGTCCGTGGCTTAGTGTCATCCACGGCTCTGTTTAACGGAGTGCCGGTGGATGACATTATGTCAGTAGCACAATGGCACTGTGAGTCTAGTTTTACAGATCATTACCTACGTGACACGTCAAATCCACTTGCCTTATCGATTTTACATAAACGTTAAATCTGTATATAAATTTGTAAATATTGTACATAAGGCCGTTGACTCACACTCAGTGCAATTTAGTTGGCGGAAACCCCGCTTTTCTGTACTGTACCTATCATCGTCAGCGGTGATCAAAGGGTAATCTCATCAAAATAGGTTAGTCCTATATTTGGTGATGGTTATTTTTTGTCACGTTTTTTACATAACTGACTAAAATGGTGATGGTTTTGTGTACTTTGTGGTTCCATCTGAGAGTATACGAAATGAAGCTTTCGTCCGATGTCTTATAGTACTTTAGCACGAGTACATAGAGAGCGTATAGGACATTGAGGTCATCACTCCCTCTTTAAAAGAGGGGGCGGGGGCGGAGCGGATGTGAAATAAACGAAATCTAGGATTTCTTTTTTCACGAGAGAGTTGATACTTACCTCCCTAATACTTTTGATATTGCTAAATATTGGCTTTCACTCAATAAACACTCAGATTTAAAACAGTTAGGTGCCCCTACTGGGCAGGGAGTCAGAGCGTAGTCTGGCGGATGCCAGCCCCACCACCGCGCATGCGCAGACTAGCACTTCCTCTGACTAGATTATTGGCTGACACACATGCAACTATTAAGAGCCTGAAGACCGAGCCTCTGTGGGGTGGAGAGGCCGGGTCCGTATCTAGGGAGGTAAGTATCAACTCTCTCGTGAAAAAAGAAATCCTAGATTTCGTTTATTTCACTTCAAGAGTATACTTACCTCCCTAATACTTTTGATATTGCCAGAATTCGAAAGTGAATCTGGCGGGAGGGAGGCGAGGTCAAAAGACCAGCTCATCCCAATACGCTTTTCTGCGTTTAAGGCACTTAAACTTCTGAAACTGTAAGAAAAAACAGTCAGGATTTGACTAACCATCGGATAACACGACCGATGTATGAGAGATGACCGAATGTCATATGCGCTCCCCCCCCCTCCTTCCTGGGAGGAAGAGTCGACTGACCTCAATGTCCTATACGCTCTCTACGTACAAGTGCCATGTACTACAGGACAGAGACGAAAAAGCTCCATTTTCGTAACTCTCAACAATGAACCACACAAATACACAAACCATCACCATATTAATAACGGGTAATCGTGACAATACAATCAACAACGGACAACACATGAACAAGACTGACCTTGTTGAAAATGGCTGCCGACATCATCTTCCCATCGGTAAAGACTGATGCAGGCCCAAAAAAGTGGGTGTTTCCATAAATTAATTGTGATATATATAAGTAATGAGGAAATCACCTCAAAAAATATAAACCGATTTATTTTTTCAAAACCGACAAGGCGAGAGGATTAGAGGTGTCACGGAGATAATGGTCTGTAAAACTTGACTCACAGTGCCACTGAGCCACCGACATAATATCATCCACAGGGACCCCATTAAATAGGGCCGTGGATGTCACTACGCCGCGGACACTGTGAGCCTTGGCCACGTCAACCTGCTTCCCGGTGGCGGATTTATGGCAAAACTGAATGCACTCCACAATCCACCTGGAAATGGTGTCCTTAGAAGCCCTCCCATGGGGTTCAATATATGACAACCATAACGCTGACTGGTCGGTGCGCCATGCCGCCGTACGTTGTTTGTACCGGCGCAGCGCCCGGACGGGACACCATGCTTTAGAATTAGGATCATATCTAGTTAAAGCAGGCAAAATAATAGGTTGACCTGGATATTTCAACGACTGATTTTTAGCCAAGAAATTAATCCTAGGTAGCAGCTTAAGGCCTTCCCCTGAAACCACAAAACGGTCATCCTCGGCTGATAAGGCATGAATCTCACTCCTACGCCTAGCCGAGGCCGCAGCAATTAAAAACACAGTCTTCAGTGTTAATAGTTTCATAGAAATGGAACTAAGTGGTTCAAAAGGCTTATCACCTAGTACTTGAAGCACTAGCGATAAACTCCAAGACGGAATCACAGGAGGATTCCTTGGTCTTAGATTGCCCATGCCTTTAATTAATACATTCAATGTATTTACTTCATCACTTCCCCTCTTAGCCAAGCAAGGAATAACAGACATTAATGCTGATTTATAACCAGCAATAGAGTTAGGCTTGAGGCTATAGGCATCATAGAGGTGACAGAGGAAATCAGCTACTACTTGAATAGATGAATCCATTGGATCAATACATCTTTTTGAGCACCATTCTGCAAATCTGTTGATTTTATAATTATATGCTCTGGAGGTTGACCCCCTCCTGGCTTTGGCCATAAACATGGCTGCTTGCTCAGAAAAGCCCTCCTTAATTCTAGATTCCTTGACAACATCCACGCAGTCAATCTGAACATTGACGGATTGTTGTGAAGGGCCTTGCCCTGGAAGATAATATCGTCCATCAGAGGCAGAGGAACCGGATTGCAGACCAGAAGGTCCAGCAGATCCGTATACCATGATCGGCTTGGCCAATCCGGGGCGATCAGAAGCACTTGGCATTCCTCTTGTCTGATTTTCTGAAGAATTTTTGGAATCAGGATTGCTGGAGGGAATGCGTATGCATACATTCTCCCCCAGCTGATAGCTAACGCATCTGTTGCGAAAGCGCTTGGATCCGGAATCGGAGAGACGTACGTCGTCATCTTCGCATTCTTGCTCGTTGCGAACAAATCGATGTTGGGTTTCCCCCAATGGTCGAACAGACGATCCGCCACACATTGATTTAGTTGCCATTCCGTGGGTAAAACACTCATCCTTCGGCTCAATGAGTCTGCAAGCAGGTTTAACCTTCCCGGAATATGAACTGCTTTCAAGGTAATCTGGTGATCCAGACACCAACATAGCAGTTTCCATGTCATCATACAGAGACTGGGCGACTTCGTTCCGCCCTGGCGGTTTATGTAAGTCACAACTGTTGAGTTGTCTGAACGAATAAGAACAATCTTGCCCTGAACTTTCTGTAAGAAATGTTCCAGGCCCAGGACTACTGCTCTTAGCTCCAGTAGATTTATATGTTCCTGTGACTGTTCCAGATTCCAAAGCCCTGATATCGTGGATTCTTCCAGGCAAGCTCCCCAGCCCTCCATCGATGCATCTGTATACACAGTCACCTGAGGATGGGGAGGGGTTAGCAAAACCCCCGGTAAGAGATTCTCTGTATTCAACCACCATTGCAGGTGGTGAATCAGAGGCGCCAACACTGACACATTCGAGTCCAGCGAACCTGTACTCTGGGTCCATTGTGTCATGAGAAACAACTGGATCGGCCGCCTGCGTAAGGCGGCCTGAGGAATGACTGGTTCCAACGAAACCATCAACCCCAGCATTCTCAAGTAAACCCGTGCCAGGACATGACGACTGTCGCACACTGACTGAATCAACGAGATGAGTATTTGAACCCTCTCCTGAGTAGGATAAACATATCCTGTCTCCAGATCGAAGAACATCCCCAGGTAAACAAACTTCTGGGATGGAGTCAGCTCTGATTTTGGGAAATTGATCATCCAGCCCAAGTCTGTGAGAATTTTCAAAACAATCTCCAGATTGGCGGACAAACTTTCCCGGGTGTGCGCTTTCAACAGCCAGTCGTCTATGTACGTGTGGACTGCTATGCTTCTCCTGCGGAGGTATGCTGTGATCGCAAGAACCACACGGGTGAAAACCCGAGGAGCCGTGGAAATTCCGAAGGGCAACACCCTGAATTCCCACTGTCTGCCCTGGAATGCAAATCTCAGGAAGCGACAGAAACTCCTGTGGATGGGGATGTGGAAATAAGCGTCCTTCAAATCTATCGACGCCGTCCACATCCCCCTCTCCAACCCCGCCAACACCGAGCGCACCGTTTCCATCTTGAAACTGGGCGTCTCGATGAACTTGTTCAATGGCTTGAGGTTGAGAATCGGTCTCCACCCACCGGTGCGTTTTGTTACCAAGAACAGGGTTGAATAGAAGCCCGGACACCTCTGTGCCGGCTGAATAGCTCCTTTTTGTACGAGGGAATTTATCTCCTCCTCGATACACAACCTTTGATCTGGATCTCTCGGAACGGGAGTCCAGATTGGCACCAGAGACAGTCGCGACGGCGGGCCTGTCATCCACTCTGGATGATACCCCACGGAAAGCCATCGCAAGACTAAACGGTCCTGAGTTAACCGTTCCCACTCTTGCATGTGGTCGGCAAGCCGGCCTCCCACCGGTCCACCTAGGGACCGCGGTGGACACAAGGCATGCAAGAGCGGCACTGTCTCCGTCGCCATACACACCGGCGTGGTCCTTACCGCGGTAAGCGCCCTGTCAGGAACGATAACCACGCCCAGATCCTCGCGCGACCCGCCCCGCCCCGCGCGCACCTCGGTGCACGGGCGGCTGCCTGGCTGACGGCGGCTGAGGAGCCTGCGCCCCCCTCACTGCTGGCCGAATCGCACGCGGCCGAGGCCGGCGCTGCGACGGCGGCTGGCCTCTGACTTGGCCAGCACCACCTCGAGCCTGCAGGGGACGATACGCAGGGGCCGCGGCGCGAACGTTAGCACGACGCAGTACCTCAAACTGTTCGCGCAGCGCCCTCTGGTTATTCACCAGGGTGACCGTCTCCTGGAGGTGGCGACATCCCTCACCTCCAAAAAGACCAGGACCCGTCATAGGCGTACGGAGTAGCCTATTATACAGGTCCTGAGACGGGCACAAATTGTCCAGGGCAAATGTGCGTCTTGCCCTGACACTCCTGGTCACCGCCCGCGTCATACAGTCCAGCGCCAGGTTAATACCATCCTGGATGGTACGCTGGACCGCGAGCGGGCCTGGCTGGCGCGATGCGGATGCCGTTACTACCCCCTGTAACAGCTGGGAGACGTGGGACAGAGCGGCAATCGAAGCCCGCCCACTCTCCTCCGCATCACGCAACGCGGTATTCGCCGAACGCAACGCGTTCGCGCACAAGACCCCCGCGTCAGAACGGGATCCTGGCCGCGTATCCTCACCCAAAGCCGCGCGGTCATCCACGCTGGGCTTGGGTACCACACCGTACCGCTGGTAGTCCAGGGGCACGATGCGACAACGCTTGGCCACCTCGCGAGGGGCCTTCGCGAGACGTCCACTCGTGTTAATGGACGCCTCCGCCGCCTTGAACATGTCAACGACATGCTCCGCCAGCGGCAGAGAAGGCATAGCGTTAGCAGTTGGATTCCCAGCTAACCACGGCGTGTGAACACGGTGGCTAGCCGACTGCTCCACGGGCAGATCAGGCCTAACGCTCACCAACCACTGGCAAGCGTCATACCAATCCTCCTCCGTGGCTAACTGCGAGCGCTCTACAAGACGGGGTCCTTCGTCTTCCTCCTGAGCGCAAGCAGTACTTGACGGCGGGTACGCTGATACACCTGGCAAGCCAGGGAAAACATGCGGGCCTGTCAGCACCGGCATGAGAATATCACTGGTTTGACCAGGAGCAGGCACCGCGGTAGAGCGCGGGGTATATATAGCTCTACCACGGGCCCGGCCAGCACCAGCTACACTCTCGGCAAGCCGAGGCATGCGGTACCGCTGGCCATCAGCAGCGCCCTGGGCCACCACCTGAACCGCGGACCTTACTCCAGGGTGAGTAATACCGTGGAAAAAAGCGCCTGTATTCCCCGCGAGGGGTGCACAAACGTCTTCATCCATGTCCACGTCGTCAGACGGCGACCCTAGCAGGTAATCCTCATCACCCTGGTCAGAAAGATTAGACCCCGGGTCAGCAAAGAGAGCTAACCCGGGCTGACCAGGAACGGTGCCATAGGAGGTACTGGCCACCGCGGCGTGCGGATACCCCTGGACTGATAAGCAGCCAGCGGGTTCCAGCGACAACCGTCCACGGTCCCCTATCGGCGCGGCAATAAGCCTGCTGCCAGGGCCGTGGAACGCCCCCTCTAATGGGGCCACCTCTGAATCGTCGGACAACGGAAGCGGACTAAGGAAAATCGATCCAGAGGCGGGGATTACCTGCTCCGAAGCCGATGATGAGGACAATAAAGGATCTGGTCCAGGAAGCATGCCACGAAGCAACCCTGGAACCAAATCCTTTATTGTCCTCCTCATCTCTCCCAACATCTCGGTCCGGAAGGTCTCCATATCCACCGCGGACGAGACCTTCCCCTTACCCTTCTCACTTACAACCTCTCGTTTCCGCTTCTTCTTCTTCTCCACCACTACCACCTTGTCCGTCGCCTGTAAGCAGCACAAGAATTCGGACATTAACACGCCCCCCCAGTGCTTACATATGTCACAATTAATCAATGGACCACAAGGGCTACATCGATAACACAGATGCGGCCAGAACTTCACATGCATAAAACGTCCACAGGACGCGCAACCCGGTCCCTGAAACAGGGCAAAGGACAAGGAGTATGAGCAACTAGTTAAGCTTAGAAACTCAATCCAACTCAAGGAGAAGGAAAACGATCATAAAGATCAATATACATCAAAAACCAGCCTAGCGCTTGAATTGCTAATAAATACATAGCCAGCTGATTATGACGTCATTAATCCCGTGACAGGAAAAATTCGATCCCAACAAAACATCCAAGTGCAAAGACGAATTGTATGCTGAATGGATAAGTTGACTACACAACCATCAGATACATATAGATAACTCTTTACTGGCAAAAATGTTAATTATCTCCCTTTGATTGTTTACAATAATTAACATCACCATATTATCAATGACTAGATACCTGACACTTTGTATAGACAAACCATCCAACGTGACGAACCGGAAACTCCACCATCTGCACGCCTCTTAACTCTCTCCACCTCATGGGGAAGGAATTGGAACAAGAGGGCAAAGTGAGAAGACCTTTATACCAGGCCTCCAACTCACTGGGCATAATTTTTCATTTGGTTAGATAACCTGACCGTGTTAGTAGGAAATGGAACCATGGTGGAGAGAATACTAATTCTCTGGTACTGTGACGTCACAACCTAGCGTCATACAGACCTGTGGACAGAAACAGAAAGAGAAATTAGTCCTAGGTAGCACCGAGTTGACCTAAACCAACTAACTAAGGCGCCTATCACGGTAAACGCGAGTCCCGGAAACACAATACACCGGGAAGAAAACTCGCTAATTTTACTAGAAGTCACCTGATTTAAAGGTCCAACGTCCTCCGGTGGCGAAGTGTATCCTCCCGCCATCCAAATCAGGTCTTATCACTTCCAAAATAACACCAATAACAACGTTAATGAGCAAGAAAAGCTTATGACTGAAAAACATGTGTGTTCTCTTTGCCAATAATCTAGCAAAGAGGAAGTGCTAGTCTGCGCATGCGCGGTGGTGGGGCTGGCATCCGCCAGACTACGCTCTGACTCCCTGCCCAGTAGGGGCACCTAACTGTTTTAAATCTGAGTGTTTATTGAGTGAAAGCCAATATTTAGCAATATCAAAAGTATTAGGGAGGTAAGTATACTCTTGAAGTGAAATGGTCATTACTCTCAACATCGGTCGTGTTATCCGATGTCCAAATCATTTCCTGATTGTGTTTACATACGCAATTTCAGATGTTTGTTGTGCTCTAAAAGCAAAAGCTTGCTCTTCCAGTGATGAGCCGGTCTTCTGACCTTCGCCTCCCTCCCGCCGAATTCTCTTACAAATTCTGGCTATATCATGAAGTATCAGGGTGGTAAGTATACTCTTGATGTGAAATAAACAAAATCACGGATTTCTTTTTTCACGAAAGAGTTGATACTTACCACCCTGATATGATCCCGGCCTCTCCGCCCCACAGAGGCTCTGTCTATCGGCGTTTTATGTTGCAATTAGGTCAGCCAATATTTTGGAATAGAATGAGTCAGCCCCGCGCATGTGCGAGTTTGGGCTGCACATCCGCTGGTCTGTCAGTTGTGTAACCTGCCCAATGGGGGCAGTTTCTTTTTAATTCTGAGTATTATTGAAGCTAGGTCGATATTTAGGGAATATGAAATATCAGGGTGGTAAGTATCAACTCTCTTGTGAAAAAAGAAATCCGTAATTTCTTTTATTCGACAGCCTTAGAACCATGAATAAACGACTAGTTTGTGTTTTCTTGGGCAAGGAATCGAATGAAGTCATTTATATAGTGTCTTGATGGACTGTTAACGAATGTATGGTGACTGTCTCTCATTATTCAGATGACTACAATGTTCAAATTTAGCTATTCCGATATCTATGCTAAAACGAAATAAGAAAAATGATTTGAATGTCTAACTCATAGTGTCGGGATCTAGTAAATGAAAGACGTGTGTCTACCCCTAGCATCTATAAAACATTTAGTTCACAAATGTCTTTCTTATACAGTTAGGTGTCCATAATCCCTGCTCTGGTACAACATTTCTTAGCATTTGGCACAGCGAAATAAGTCTATTAACCTTATACAGAATTCAATCAATATTTCTATTAATGCACAAAATGTCTACATCCAGTGTACATCCACATGTAGCACTGCAGAACAATTTGTTTTTGCGGCACTTACAACGGTGCGATCTACATCCAGTTTTGGATTGGCAAAATGTAATCTCCATGCAACAATCTGGAATGGGACTTAATGAAATTAAAATTGGTTTCAACTTGTTTCCATCATACTTCCAACCAAGAGTATCTGTGTCAGGTAAGACCGGCATAGGAACGTGGGCTAACTTCCATACCATTGCTTGGTAGTGTGATCCTTTAATATGAAATGCAAGAGCATGGCTTGTAGGAGGAAGAGTTTCTGGGGTGATGTTCCTTGCAAAATATTTTGAAGGCGATTTCTTGCTATGACCATATACGTACGACATCGTATCACAACCAGTCAAAACGTGACATGCAAGAATTCAATCTGCCGATTCTGCGGGTAAGTGCTTCAACACCTCTTGGACTGGTACTTTCTTTTGGCAGCTGTTCCCGCCATCATCCAAGGTGCTGACATGTGATTCAGTAGAAATGGGCTATAAGAAGAAGTAGGACATCTGTGTCTCTTACTGATACAACCATGTTTCTTGTCTTGTTTTGAATGGCGTGTAGGATCAGCCTTGTGTCCGCTTCTTCTTGTATGGACTCAAGTGGTGATGTGTCATAGCTTTCATCAGAACTCTGTACCTCAAGACCATTAGAAAATCCCCCAGCCACAACAATAGTTTCTCCCCGGGTGCCTATGCAGTTAACTGCTTTGATAGAAATCTGGAAAGGTCTGCCTTGTTTTCGGCTGATGCCATAAAGTTTCGCTAATTATTCACAAGCGGCACATGTTCGTCTTCAATTGCACATTGGACTGGACGATTGGACCCTGCACATTCGTCTCATGTACCTTCCTTGATTGAATTATCCCTGTATCATCAAAGATGACATGCACCTCATCATATGGCATGGCTGATTTTAGAATTAATCTTACAAAGATGCTCGTCAACTCTCCAAACGTGTACTTCAGATGGTCTCCCTATTTTGTTTAACAGAGCCTGGCCATCAATGAGTAATGGTGATGTGCCTTCAGCTTGATAGATGGAGGGATGGGACACCCTCAAGTAAAACATCTGCCAGTAAAGACTTTGACCCCATCCTTAGTTGTTGGTTCATTTCAGCTAAAGAAACAGGCACACGCATTAGTTCATACTGTAAAATTTGTGGCAGGTCAACTGGTCTACTGGATTCGTATGCGATTATAAGTCGTTAAAGGACACTTCTGTCAGCTTTAAGTATAACCTGTTTCTGCTTTGTCTTTGTTATTTCTCCTATCTTGCATAGGGTTGCAAATGTAGGAGCTTTGTTTCTAGGTATAGGGTCATAAAACCATTTGCGTTGTGTACTGTCTTCATTCGATTTAACAATCAACCTTTCTTCAACAAATGTCTCAAATTGGCTCTGTCCGAGTTTAGCTGCATTAATCAACAATGCTTTGATGCTATCTGTTGCAAGATCCTTTGTCCTAATGCTTTTCAAAGCGCCATGCTGAGCAGTGGAAAATACATTGAATCTCCAGAATGTGGTTTCGAAGTCATTTTCAGGGATGTTGTCTAGCTTCAGTCTGCTCTGGTTAGATTTGTTGCTCGAAGGTTTATCATCGAGACCAATGTGGTGCATGGCTCTAGTGTCAGCGGAAATGTGCGATCAGAGATTATAAGATAGAGCCCATCGGCTAGATTACTGATGATGTCCTGATGATGCCAACAATTCTGCCTCCAGTTTTTACCCACTGCATTTAGCCACTCCTGACTTTGATCAGGGTCCACCTGGTTGAATTTCAAAGATGACCTCTTGACTACAAAATTTCCTTGCACTTCAGGAGGTAATTGTTGCATTTTTGCTAGATATGCGGTGGCCTGTCTTGAGTAATTGTAATGGTCGTATCTCGTAAAATATGGAAGCATGCACCTGAAAATTTGCCGTCAATTCCTGAAACCGGTTAAGCTTGAAAAGAGAAACTAGCTGTTTAACATCACCCTCACATGCTTTAACCTGTTCCTGGAGATCCTGATCGTGGTCCGCGATGAATTCTGTTAGTTGGGAGAGCAATATCCGTCATAGAGCTTGCAGACATAGTTTGTGACAACGCATTCCCTTGTTATATGATTTGCTGGCCATGGCTTTCTCAGTGGCAAGAGAACCTAGAATGTTACTTGTCGAACCACAACACTATGCTGGCCTATCACATTACGAAATGCCATGTCTGTGTGAAGACCCAAGACGTGGTATAAGTTTTGCTCTGTACAACGATATTGTCCACTTTAGCTCTAATAATTTGCAATACAATGCTTGATCAACAGTTATTACAGTGTATTGTTGCCCAAGCTATTCGGAAACATAAATGCAAATTTGTACCACTGTATGCAGCGTGTCTAGTTCACGTGCTGGTGCCTGGATTATTGGCATATAGCCAACCGTTGTTACCTCTGGCACCTCTGTCATAATGGATTGATTAAACGATGTCCAGCTCGGCTACATATCATCATCCTGGCGAATGAAGTGAATGCTAAATCAGTAGCTCTAGCAGCTACAGCTGCTGGAGTTTCTTTCTCCTCCATTATGTACCATGTTTTGTGAATCGGGGAAGCAAAGATTGGCATCACTTTGTGTTCTATGACCTCTGTTGGTGTTGTTGCTGCGATTGCCTCTGGTACAACTAATGTATGATGTTTAGTCGGTTGCAAGTGTTCTAAAACCAACGGCTGTGAAGGTCCACGTTGCCATGCTGCCATCTGTGTCGCCTGAAACGTGTTCTTGCTATCCACTGTATCCTCATTAATGTCAACATTATCGGCGGTGTAATGCGAAAATCTTCCAGGAATAAGATCAGGTGGAGCCACTGCACCATTTTCAGTATTCATGCTTTCCAATGTATGTTCTGCCAAGCTCGTATCCAGCATCATAATTTGTTCATAACCCAGAACATGGCCAGCACTGTGAAAAAGTTCAACTAATTGTTTGGATCTGGTCGCTTGATGGAGAGCACTGCCTAAACCAATATGTTTCGGGGCCCACTTTCTCCATCCGCTCACACCATAAACTATATCTTGTGCAACACTCAGAACCTTGTGTACATAAATATCTGTATATTTATTATCTGAATCATCTCTGTCTTTTTCTAATAAATCTGAACCATTAAATACCAGCTGGAGAAACATGAGATGAGTCTCTTGGGTACAGGCCACTGAATTCCCTTGTTTCACATCAAGAGTATACTTACCTCCCTAATACTTTTGATATTGCTAAATATTGGCTTTCACTCAATAAACACTCAGATTAAAACAGTTAGGTGCCCCTACTGGGCAGGGAGTCAGAGCGTAGTCTGGCGGATGCCAGCCCCACCACCGCGCATGCGCAGACTAGCACTTCCTCTTTGCTAATTTATTGGCAGAGAGTCTACACATGTTTTTGTGCTAGTGCTTTTCTTGGCTCAATTCTAAGTGTTTTTGTGAAAGTTCAGAAGTGTTTATCCCTGATAAAGATGGCTGGAAGAATGACTTCGCCAGAGGAGGGCCCAGGACCTTTAAATCAGGTGACTTCTAGTAAAATTAGCGAGTTTTGTCCCGTTGTAATGTGTTTCCGGGACTCGCGCTAAACGTGATAAGCGCCTTGTTTAGTTGGTTTATTTCAACTAGGTGCTATATAATACTAATCTCTCTTTGTGTTTATGTCCACAGGTCTGTGTGAAGATATATAATGGACATCACATCAGCAGAGGGTTTGTGTCTCTCCACCATGGTTCCATTTCCTACTAATACTGTTAGGTTATCTAACCAAAAATTTTATGTCCAGTGAGTCGGAGGCCTATTATAAAGGTCTTCTCACTTTGCCCTCTTGATCCAATTCCTTCCCCTAGAGGTGGAGAGAGTTAAGAGGCGTTCAGTTGGTGGAGTGCTCCAGTTCATCAGGTTGGATGGTTTGTCTAGACAAAGTGTCAGGTATCTAATTATTGATATGAGGTGATGTTAATTATTTAGAGGAAAGGGAGATAATTAACAGTATTTGCCATTGTTATCAGTATATATCTGATGGTTGTGTAGTCGAAATGTCCATTCTGCACATGTTCTGGTTAGAGATACAATTCGTCCTTGCACTGGGATGTTTGTTGGGGATCGATTTTTTCCTGTCATAGGATTAATGACGTCATAATCAGCCTTGCTCTTTATTAACAATTAAAGTTGTCCGAAGCTGGTTTTCTGATAAATATTGATCTTTATGATCATTTCCTTCTCTTGAGTTGGTGAGTTTCTAAGCTTAACTAGATTGCTCATACTCCTCGTCCTTTGCCCTTTTTCAGAGACCTGGTTGTGCGTCCTGTGGACGATTTTTGAGGGACAAGTTTGGTCCTCATCTCTGTTTTCAGTGTAGCCCCTGTGGTCCCTTGCTTAATTGCGAGATATGTAAGCACTGGGGGGGCGAGCTAATGTCCGAATTCTTGTGCTTGCAGGCGAAGGACAAGGTGGTGGAGGAGGAGAAGAAGAAGCAGAAAAAAGAGGGTGTGAGTAAGAATGGTAAGAGGAAGGCCTCGTCCGCGGTGGACATGGAGGCCTTCCGGACCGAGATGTTGGGAGAGATGAGGACAATAAAGGATTTGGTTCCAGAGTTGCTTCGTGGCATGCTTCCTGGACCAAATCCTTTGTTGGCCTCATCATCTGCTTCGGAGCAGGTAATCCCCACTGAATCACCTTTCCTTAGTACGCTTCCGTTGTTTGAAGATTCAGAGGTGGCCCCATTAGAGAGGGCGTTACACGACCCTGGCAGCAGGCTTAGTGCCGCGCCAAATAGGGACCGTGGATGGTTGTCGCTGGAACCCGCGGGCTGCTTATCAGTCCAGGGGTATCCGCACACCGCGGGTGCCAGTACCTCGTATGGCACCTTCCCTGGCCAGTCCGGGTTAGCTCTCTTTGCTGACCCGGAGTCTAATCTGTCTGGCCAGGAGGATGAGGATTACCTGTTGGGGTCGCCGTCTGAGGACGTGGCCATGGATTATGACGTCTGTGCACCCCTCGCGGGGAATACAGGTGGCTTATTCCACGGTTCTACTCACCCAGGGGTAGAATCCATGGTTCAGACTGTGGCCCTGGGCGCTGAAGGCCAGCGTTACCGCATACCTCGGCTTGCCGAGAGTGTCGCTGGTGTTGGCCGGGGCCGTGGTGGGGCGGTATGTGCCCCGCGCTCTACCACGGCGCCTGCTCCTGGTCAAGCCAGTGAGATTAGCATGCCGGTGTTGTCAGGCCCGCATGCTCTCCCTGGCTTGCCAGGGATATCAGCGTATCCGCCGTCAAGCTCTGTTGCTTGCGCTCAGGAGGAAGACGAAGGCCCCCGTCTTGTAGAGCGCTCGCAGCTAGCCACGGAGGGGGATTGGTCTGACGCTTGCCAGTGGTTGGTGAGTGTTAGACCAGATCTGCCCGTGGAGCAGTCGGCTAGCCAGCGTGATCACAGGCCGTGGTTAGCTGGTAAGCCTACTGCTAACGCTATGCCTTCTCTGCCGCTGGCAGAGCATGTCGTTGACATGTTCGAGGCGGCGGAGACGTCCATTAAGTCGAGTGGACGTCTCGCTAAGGCCCCGCGCGAGGTGGCCAGGCGTTGCCGCATCGTGCCCCTGGACTACCAGCGGTACGGTGTGGTACCTAAGCCGAGCGTGGATGACCGCGCGGCTTTGGGTGAGGATGCGCGGCCAGGCTCCCGTTCTGACACGGGAGTCTTGTGTTCGAACGCGTTGCGTTCAGCAAATTCCGCGTTGCGTGATGCGGAGGAGAGTGGGAGGGCTTCGATTGCCGCTCTGTCCCACGTCTCCCAGCTGTTACAAGGGGTAGTAACAGCATCCGCATCGCGCCAGCCAAGTCCGGTCACAGTCCAGCGAGCCATCCAGGATGGTATCAACCTGGCTCTGGACTGTATGACGCGGGCGGTGACCAGGAGTGTCCGGGCAAGGCGCACTTTTGCCTTGGATAATCTGTGCCCGTCCCAGGACCTCTACAATAGGCTACTCCGTACGCCTATGACAGGTCCTGGTCTCTTTGGAGGTGAGGGATGTAGGCACCTCCAGGAGACGGTTACTCTCGTCAATAACCAGAGGGCGCTGCGCGAACAGTTTGAGGTGCTTCGTCGTGCCAACGTTCGCGCCGCACCCCCTGCGTATCGTCCCCTGCAGGCTCGAGGTGGTAGTGGCCAGGTCAGAGGCCAACCACCATCACAGCGCCGGCCTCGGCCGCGTGCGATTCGGCCAGCAGCGAGGGGGGCGCAGGCTCCTCAGGCGCAGTCAGCCAGGCAGCCGCCCGCACACCGTGGTGCGCGCGGTGCTGGTCGTGGCGCGCGAGGATCTGGGCGGGGTAATCGTTCCTGATGGGACGGTTACCGCGGTGAGAACCGCGCCGGTGTTTCTGGCAAAGGAGACAGTGCCGCTCTTGCACTCCTTATGTCCACCTCTATCCCTAGGTGGACCGATGGGAGGCCGATTAGCCGACCACATGCAAGAGTGGGAATGGTTAACTCAGGACCGTTTAGTCTTGCGATGGCTTTCAGTCGGGTATCATCCCGATTGGATGACAGGCCCGCCATCGCGACTGTCTCTAGTGCCGATCTGGACTCCGAATCCGAGAGATCCAGATCAAAGGTTGTGTATCGAGGAGGAAATAAATTCCCTCATACAAAAAGGAGCTATTCAGCCGGCACAGAGGTGTCCGGGCTTCTATTCAACCCTGTTCTTAGTAACAAAGAACACCGGAGGGTGGAGACCAATTCTCAACCTCAAGCCATTGAACAAGTTCATAGAGACGCCCAGTTTCAAGATGGAGACTGTGCGCTCGGTGTTGGCGGGGTTAGAGAGGGGAATGTGGACAGCGTCGATAGATTTGAAGGACGCTTATTTCCACATCCCCATACACAGGAGTTTCCGTCGCTTCCTGAGATTTGCATTCCAGGGCAGACAGTGGGAATTCAGGGTGCTACCCTTCGGAATTTCCACGGCTCCTCGGGTTTTCACCCGTGTGGTTCTTGCGATCACCGCATACCTCCGCAGGAGAAGCATAGCAGTCCACACGTACAGAGACGACTGGCTGTTGAAAGCGCACACCCAGGAAAGTTTATCGGCCAGTCTGGAGATTGTTTTGAAAACTCTCACAGACTTAGGCTGGATGATCAATTTCCCAAAATCGGAGCTGACTCCATCCCAGAAGTTTGTTTACCTGGGGATGTTCTTCGATCTAGAGACAGGATATGTTTTTCCTACTCAGGAGAGAGTTCAGAAACTCATCTCATTAATTCAGTCAGTGTGCGACAGTCGTCATGTCCTGGCACGGGTTTACTTGAGAATGCTGGGGTTGATGGTTTCATTGGAACCAGTCATTCCTCAGGCCGCCTTACGCAGGCAGCCGATCCAGTTATTTCTCATGACACAATGGACCCAGAGTACAGGTTCGCTGGACTCGAATGTGTCAGTGTTGGCGCCTCTGATTCATCACCTGCAATGGTGGTTGGACACAGAGAATCTCTTGGTGGGGGTTATGCTAACCCCTCCCCACCCTCAGGTGACTGTGTATACAGATGCATCGATGGAGGGCTGGGGAGCTTGCCTGGAAGAGTCTACGATATCAGGGCTTTGGAATCTGGAACAGTCAAGGGAACATATAAATCTACTGGAGCAAAGAGCAGTAGTCCTGGGCCTGGAACATTTCTTACAGAAAGTTCAGGGCAAGATTGTTCTTATTCGTTCAGACAACTCAACAGTTGTGACTTACATAAACCGCCAGGGCGGAACGAAGTCGCCCAGTCTCTGTATGATGACATGGAGACTGCTTTGTTGGTGCCTGGATCACCAGATTACCTTGAAAGCAGTTCATATTCCGGGAAGGTTAAATCTGCTAGCAGACTCATTGAGCCGAAGGATGAGTGTTTTACCCACGGAATGGCAACTAAATCAATGTGTGGCGGATCGTCTGTTCGACCATTGGGGGAAACCCAACATCGATTTGTTCGCAACGAAGAAGAATGCGCAGATGACGACGTACGTCTCTCCGATTCCGGATCCAAGCGCTTTCGCAACAGATGCGTTAGCTATCAGCTGGGGGAGAATGTATGCAGACGCATTCCCTCCAGCAATCCTGATTCCAAAAATTCTTCAGAAAATCAGACAAGAGGAATGCCAAGTGCTTCTGATCGCCCCGGATTGGCCAAGCCGATCATGGTATACGGATCTGCTGGACCTTCTGGTCTGCAATCCGGTTCCTCTGCCTCTGATGGACGATATTATCTTCCAGGGCAAGGCCCTTCACAACAATCCGTCAATGGTCAGATTGACTGCGTGGATGTTGTCAAGGAATCTAGAATTAAGGAGGGCTTTTCTGAGCAAGCAGCCATGTTTATGGCCAAAGCCAGGAGGGGGTCAACCTCCAGAGCATATAATTATAAAATCAACAGATTTGCAGAATGGTGCTCAAAAAGATGTATTGATCCAATGGATTCATCTATTCAGGTAGTAGCTGATTTCCTCTGTCACCTCTATGATGCCTATAGCCTCAAGCCTAACTCTATTGCTGGTTATAAGTCAGCTTTAATGTCTGTTATTCCTTGCTTGGCTAAGAGGGGAAGTGATGAAGTAAATACATTAAATGTATTAATTAAAGGCATGGGCAATCTAAGACCAAGGAATACACCTGTGATTCCGTCTTGGAGTTTATCGCTAGTACTTCAAGTACTAGGTGATAAGCCGTTTGAACCACTTAGTTCCATTTCTATGAAACTATTAACACTGAAGACTGTGTTTTTAATTGCTGCGGCCTCGGCTAGGCGTAGGAGTGAAATTCATGCCTTATCAGCCGAGGATGACCGTTTTGTGGTTTCAGGGGAAGGCCTTAAGCTGCTACCTAGGATTAATTTCTTGGCTAAAAATCAGTCGTTGAAATATCCAGGTCAACCTATTGTTTTGCCTGCTTTAACTAGATATGATCCTAATTCTAAAGCATGGTGTCCCGTCCGGGCACTTCGCCGGTACAAACAACGTACGGCGGAGTGGCGCACCGACCAGTCGGCGTTATGGTTGTCATATATTGAACCCCATGGCAGGGCTTCTAAGGACACCATTTCCAGGTGGATTGTAGAATGCATTCAGTTTTGTCATAAATCCGCCACCGGGAAGCAGGTTGACGTGGCCAAGGCTCACAGTGTCCGCGGCGTAGTGACATCCACTGCCCTATTTAATGGGGTCCCTGTGGATGATATTATGTCGGTGGCTCAGTGGCACTGTGAGTCAAGTTTTACAGACCATTATCTCCGTGACACCTCTAATCCTCTCGCCTTGTCGATTTTGAAAAAATAACTAGGCATATATTTTTGATGGGGTTTCCTCATTGCTTATATATTTCACAATTAATTTATGGAAACAACCACTTTTTTGGGGACTGCATCGTTCTTCACCAATGGGAAGAGGATGTCAGCAGCCATTTCAACAAGGTCAGTCTTGTGTATGTGTTGTCCATTGTTGATTGTCTTGTCACGTTACCCGTTATTAATATGATGATGGTTTTGTGTATTTTGTGGTTCATTGTTGAGAGTATACGAAAATGGAGTTTTTTCGTCTCTGTCCTGTAGTACATGGCACTTGTACGTAGAGAGCGTATAGGACATTGAGGTCATTCGACTCTTCCTCCCAGGAAGGAGGGAGGGAGCGCATATGACATTCGGTCATCTCTCATACATCGGGGGTGTTATCCGATGGTTAGTCAAATCCTGACTGTTTTTTCATACAGTTTCAGAAGTTTAAGTGCCTTAAACGCAGAAAAGCGTATAGGGATGAGCTGGTCTTTTGACCTCGCCTCCCTCCCGCCGAATTCACTGTCGAATTCTGGCAATATCAAAAGTATTAGGGAGGTAAGTATACTCTTGATGTGAAATAAACGAAATCAAGGATTTCTTTTTTCACGAGAGAGTTGATACTTACCTCCCTAGATACGGACCCGGCCTCTCCACCCCACAGAGGCTCGGTCTTCAGGCTCTTAATAGTTGCATGTGTATCAGCCAATAAATTAGTCAGAGGAAGTGCTAGTCTGCGCATGCGCGGTGGTGGGGCTGGCATCCGCCAGACTACGCTCTGACTCCCTGCCCAGTAGGGGCACCTAACTGTTTTAATCTGAGTGTTTATTGAGTGAAAGCCAATATTTAGCAATATCAAAAGTATTAGGGAGGTAAGTATCAACTCTCTCGTGAAAAAAGAAATCCTTGATTTCGTTTAGTTCACACAGAATCCTTTGGGTCCGGGATGAACCATTAGATCTCCACGAATCTTCAATGCCACATGGACAAGTGTTCGATACTGAGGCAGATGGTACTGGTGATCCGTCTGATGTGCTTTTTGTGGTAATTGCCTGCAGCCTTTGGATCTTTGTTTTGTCAGTGAATTGTGCATAACAGTTCTTGTGCTATACAAGTGAACTGGCGTAGTCTGAGGCCACAGCTTCATCGATACGGTCAATTGCTGCATTGTTTTTAGAGTCTCTAAACTTTCTCCTACTGTTAGTAGCATCTTTAATTGTCATTAGAGATTGTTCTGTTGCTTTTTGAATGGTATCAGTCTGTGTTATTTGGCATATGATGCAGAGATTATAGGACACGTTGACTGATCTCTTCAGACTGAGGACCGGCTCCATGTTTCACACTATGCAATCATGGTACCTCAAAATATAAAAGAAACACGCATTTAGCTGTGCTAATCATATTTCTCTGTCAAAATTAAGATCTATCTTACGCCTAAGGTATTTTCTGAGGAAAAGTTGATAACATCATGACAGGCTTTTAACTTTGTTAGATTCCTTGTCCTGGCAAACATATTTAGCCATTTAAATCATGGTTCTACGGCTGTTGGAAGCCAATGTATGGAAATCTTACATTCAACATGGCAGCCATTTTTAAAATCCAAGATGGCCACCATTTATGGATTATTAATTTGTATGGGCGTTGTGTAAATTATTTTATTTTATTTCTTGCCCCTGAAAACCTGGATTTAATCCATTAGATCATGATTATATGCATGTTGGTGGCCGAGATATGAAATCATTGAAGTTGACATGGCGGCCATTTTAATATGCAAATTAGGAGATGAAAAACAACAAATTCAGCTTGAGAACACCAATTTTCGGATTCACCATGTCCAAATTATGTTAAACAGCCATGTTACCAACTTTTACTAAAAAATGCCAGTTGATGTTGCATTTTGTGATATATCACCCAGTCTAATACTATGCAACAAATTATTTTACACGTTAATCAAACCAATAGCACTGTACAACTCGGAGATATGTGGTACAGAACTTCAAGGGAAACAGAAATTCAAGGGCTATGGAAGATATATGGACACATTTGTCTCTGAATCATTCAAAAATATTCACACAGAATTTTTTGCAAATTTAATATTAAGGTAGCAAAGGGTACAACAAAGATTTATTCGAAGAGAACTACCTGAAATACTATGAGAAGATTATGAAATCTGAAAAACTAGAGTACTATAAGTACCTGCAAAAACCTTATTCCATTGCTCCATACTTAACTGAAATAAAGAATTGGAACTTCCGAAGAGAAATAGAAATAGAATGTGGACAGTACAGAAGATAGATAGAGATAAATGAATATGTCAGTTAGAAACAAGATGAATTATATTTTCTAAACAAATCTTCAGTTGTTCGGTGGTTATTTAAATTTTCTAACCAAGTCTGATCTTTAAAGTTAATGGATTAGTTGATCTTAAATGCATCATTACATTGCAGTGCTGGTGTAGGAAGAACTGGCACATTTATCTGTGTCGATACATTGATGCAACAGATCTACCAGTCCAAGGTCACTGAGGTCGATGTATATGGATTGGTGCTGAGGCTCCGTGCATCTCGACCAGACATGGTGCAAACTGAGGTATTTATTATGTATGGACATATAATCTACATGTATATGTAATCCTCATAATGAGCCTGCAATTATAGCAGTGACTATCACATTGACTGTTAGCCCCCCCCCCCCCATAACCCTGATTTTATAGTGTCTCATAATGAGCATGTAATTATAGCAGTGGATATCACATTGACTATTAGCCCTCTTAACCCTGATTCTACAGTGTCTCCTAATGAGCATGTAATTATAGCAGTGACTATCACATTGACTGATAGCCCCCTTAACCCTGATTCTATAGTGTCTCATAATGAGCATGTAATTATAGCAGTGACTATCACATTGACTATTAGCCCTCTTAACCCTGATTCTATAGTGTCTCCTAATGAGCATGTAATTATAGCACTGACTATCACATTGACTGTTAGACCTCTTAACCCTGATTCTACAGTGTCTCCTAATGAGCATGTAATTATAGCAGTGACTATCACATTGACTATTAGCCCTCTTAACCCTGATTCTATAGTGTCTCCTAATGAGCATGTAATTATAGCAGTGACTATCACATTGACTGTTAGCCCTCTTAACCCTGATTCTACAGTGTCTCATAATGAGCATGTAATTATAGCAGTGACTATTAGCCCTCTTAACCCTGATTTTATAGTGTCTCATAATGAGCATGTAATTATAGCAGTGACTAGTGGCCACCGCCACCTCGAGCCTGCAGGGGATGATACGCAGGGGGAGCTGCGCGAACACGCTCTCTACGGAGCACTTCAAATTGCTCACGTAATGCCCTCTGGTTATTGACTAGGGTAACCATCTCCTGGAGATGCTTACATCCCTCACCTCCAAAAAGACCAGGACCTGTCATAGGCGTACGCTGCAGCCTATTATACAAATCCTGGGACGGGCACAAGTTATCAAGAGCAAACGTGCGCCTCGCCCGGACACTCCTGGTTACAGACCGGGTTAAACAGTCCAAAGTCAAGTTAATTCCATCTTGGATGGCTCTCTGGACAGTCACCGGACTAGGCTGACGTAATGCGGATGCCGTTACTACCCCTTGTAACAACTGTGAGATGTGCGAAAGTGCTGAAATAGACGCCCTCGAACTCTCTTCCGCATCACGTAACGCGGTGTTAGCCGAACGCAAAACATTCGAACACAGTGCTCCCGTGTCAGACCGGGAACCTGGCCGCGTATCTTCACCCAGCGCAGCCCGGTCATCCGTGCTTGGCTTCGGTACTACACCGTATAGCTGATATTGATCAGCTGTAATACGGCACCGCTTTGCCACTTCGCGGGGGGGCCTTCGCTAAACGTCCATGTGCACTAATGGACCTCTCCGCCGCAGTGAACATATAAAAAATATGATCAGCTAACGGCAAAGATGGCATAGCGGTAACAGTCGGTTTACCTGCCAGCCACGGGCGCTGGTCCCGTTGACTGGCCGACTGATCCACGGCAAGATCTGGTCTGACGTTGATTAGCCACTGACAAGCGTCAGACCAGTCTTGCTCCGTGGCCACCTGCGAATGCTCTACAAGACGAGGGCCTTCGTCATCCTCCTGAGCAATCACAGGTGTGTATGTGGCTGGAGGAACTGATACGCCTGGCAAGCCAGAGAAAGCATGCGGGCCTGAAAGAACAGGCATGCTAAACTGACTGGCTTGACCAGGAGCAGGTGCCGTGGTATTGCGTGGGGAAAATTTTGCTATCTTCTGCGCCGTGAACGCTACTCCTGCGTGAGTAGTACCGTGGACAATGTCGCCCATGTTCCCTGCGAGGGGTGCACAACCGTCAATGTCCATGGCCACGGCGCCAGAAGGAGAACCCAGCAGATAATCCTCTTCTTCCTGGCCAGAAAGATTAGACTCCAGGTTAGCAAAGAATGCTAACCCGGACTGGCCAGGAGAGGTACCATAGGAGGAACTGGTACCTGCAGGGTGCGGATAATCCTGGCCTGATAGGCAGGCAGGTTCCAGCGACACCTGACCATGAACAACCGGCGCGGCAAAGCAAAGAATGCTAACCCGGACTGGCCAGGAGAGGTACCATAGGAGGAACTGGTACCTGCAGGGTGCGGATAATCCTGGCCTGATAGGCAGGCAGGTTCCAGCGACACCTGACCATGAACAATCGGCGCAGCAAGCCTGCTGCCAGTGTATTTACCGTGGATTTCACCCTCTATTAGGGCCACCTCTGAATCATGGTCGAAAACTGATAGGTCCCTAAATAGCACCGATTCAGAGGCAGGGATTATCTGCTCCGGAGAAGATGAAGAGGACAACGAAAGATTTGGACCAGGAAGCGTGCCACGAAGCAACTCTGGGACCAAATCTTTAATTGTCCTCTTCATCTCTCCCATCATCTCAATACTAAAGGCCTCCATATCCATAGCGGACGAGGCCTTCCTCTTACCCTTCTTACCAGAAGCCTCTTTCTTACTCTTCCTCTCCTCCTCTGGAGCCTTCTCCCTGGTCTGCAATGAGAGAAATTCAGACATTAGCTCCTCCCCCCCCCCCACCTTTTACAGATCTCACATCTAAGCAATGGCCCACATTGGCTGCACTGGGAGCATAAATGGGGGGAAGAACTTGGCAAGGATTAATCTTCCACATGAAGGACAACCAGGCCTCTGAAACACAGCAGAGGACGAAGACAATGAGTATTACAGATATTGAATTAGAACTCAACACAAAATAAACAAGGAGGAAGGGGCCATAAGACGCTAGCTAATAATGATAATAAATCAGCGTTGGACAAAAAGTATAACTGATAGTAAGGCGCAAGGCTGATTATGATGTCATAACTTCAAAAATAAGAAGTTAAATCGATCCGAAACAAAACTTCCAGGTGTAAGGACGAATTGTAATCATATCCAGAACATCCTAACTAGACAGGATAGTTTATACAGACTATACAAACATCAGATAAACAATGATAAATGGCAGTAAGATTTTATAAATATTGTCAAATATAATTGAAATGCCTCATATCATAACTGGAGTACCTGAGTCTTTAGCATAGACAAACCATCTGATCTGATGAAACGAACGCTCCACCAACCTTATGACCTCTTAACTCTCTCCACCTTAGGGGAAAGGAAGTGGATCAAGAGGGCAAAGTGAGAAGACCTTCATCCGAGGCCTCCAACTCACTGGGCATAATTTTTGGTTAGATAACCTAACAATGTTAGTAGGAAATGGAACCTTGGTGGAGAGAAAAACCAACTCTCTGAAGATGTGATGTCCTAAACATTCCTAGATAGATACCTGTGGACATAAACACAAAGAGAGATTAGTATTTCATAGCGTCATTTTGAAATAAACTAGTTATTTTAGGCGCTTATCACGATAAACGCGAGTCCCGGAAACACATTACAATGGGATAAACTCGCTAAAATATACTAGAAGTCACCTGATGGCTAGGTCCTGGGCCCTCCTCCGGCGAATATAGACGATCTGCCATCTCACACAGGATATATAACACTTCTAGAGAATGAATTTAAGTCTTAAACAGCTAAGAAAAGCTTAAAGCAACAAAGCATGTGTAGACCCTTTGCCAATAAATTAGCTGTAGAATCAGGGTTAAGAGGGCTAATAGTCAATGTGATAGTCACTGCTATAATTACATGCTCATTAGGAGACACTGTAGAATCAGGGTTAAGAGGGCTAACAGTCAATGTGATAGTCACTGCTATAATTACATGCTCATTATGAGACACTGTAGAATCAGGGTTAAGAGGGCTAACAGTCAATGTGATAGTCACTGCTATAATTACATGCTCATTAGGAGACACTGTAGAATATCACATTGACTATTAGCCCTCTTAACCCTGATTCTACAGTGTTTCCTAATGAGCATGTAATTATAGCAGTGACTATCACATTGACTATTAGCCCTCTTAACCCTGATTCTACAGTGTCTCCTAATGAGCATGTAATTATAGCAGTGACTATCACATTGACTATTAGCCCTCTTAACCCTGATTCTATAGTGTCTCCTAATGAGCATGTAATTATAGCAGTGATTATTACATTGACTGTTAGCCCTCTTAACGCTCAATCAAGAAAGTCTATCTGCAAATCTGGATCTAGGCTGAATAATCAACTTTAAAAAATGAGGGCTGATGCCATCCCAGAAGTTTTGTTTACCTGGGCATGTACTTCGATCTAGAGATAGGATATGTTGATCCATCTCAGGAAAGAGTGGAATCACTCATCACAGTAATACAGTCAGTGTGCAACAGTCATCATGTCCTGGCACGGGATTACATGAGAATGCGGGGGTTCATGGTTTCTCTGAAACCAGGCATTCCAAAGGCGGCCTTGCACAGGCGGCCTATCCAGGTATCTCGCATGACACAGTGGACCCAGAGTTTAGGGCAGGATAGTTCTGGTTCGTTCAGACAACTCGACAGTGGTGACTTACATAAACCGACAGAGTGGAACGAAGTTACCCAGTCTGTATGATGACATGGAAACTGCTTTGTTGGTGCCTAGATCATGGGATCACCCTGAAAGCAGCTCATATTCCGGGAAGACTGGATCTCTTAGCAGACTCATTGAGCCGAAGAATGAGTATTCTTCCCACGAAATGGCAACTAAATCAATGTGTGGCGGACTGTCTGTTCAACCACCGGGTCAAGCCCAAACATAGATTTATTCGCAACAAAGAAGAATGCGAAGATGGCGACGTACGTCTCTCTGAATCCAGATCTGAGCACCGAACAGATGCGCTAACTATCAGCTGAGAGGGAATGTATGCAATTCCACCAGCTGTCCTGATTCAAAAAATTGTTCAGAAAATCAGGCAAGAGGAGTGCCAAGTGCTTCTGATCACCCCAAATTGGCCAAGCCGATCATGGTATATGGATATGCTGGACCTTCTGGTTTGCAATCTGGTTCCTCTGCCTCTGATGGACAATCTAAACTTCCAGGACAAGACCCTGCACAACAATCCATCAATCTTCAAATTGACTGCGTGGATATTGTCAAGAAATTTGCAATTAAGGAGGGCTTTTCTGAGCTAGTAAGCCGTGTTCATGGTCTACGCCAGAAGTGGGTCAACTTCCAGAGTATATAATTATAAAATCAACAGGTCTGCGGAACGGTGCTAAAAAAAAATGTAGTGATCCAATGGATGCATCTATTCAGGTAGGAGACGATTTCCTCTATCACCTGTATGATACCTACAGCCTCATACCTAACTCTATTGCTGGCTATACGTCAGCTTTAATGTCTTATCCCTTGCTTGGCTAATAGGGGAAGTGATGAAGTATGTTAATACTCTTATCAAAGGCATTGGTAATCTAAGACCAAAGAATCCCCCAATGATTACGTCTTGGAGTTTATCTCTTGTCCTTCAACTACGAGCTGATAAACCCTTTGACCCACTAAGCTGGATTTCAATGAAATTGTTAATGCTTAAAACTGCTTTTCTTATTGCTGCAGCCTCGGCAAGGCGGAGAAGTGATATTCATGCTTTGTCAACTGCGCCAGACCATTTTGTGGTTAAAGGGGACAGCCTTAGGTTTCTACCTTGGATTAATTTTATGGCTAAAAACCTGTCCTTGAAGTATCGTGGTCAGCCCATAATTTTGCCTGCCATAACTAGGTTTGATCCTAATTCAAAGACATGCATTAACCTGTTATAAACAATGCACAGAATACTGGTGGATGGACACCAGTTCTTTATGATTATCGTACACTGAGCCCCCTGGCAGGGCAAACGATACCATATCCAGGTGTGTTGTGGAATGTATGCAAACTGCCACAAAGCCACCACAGGCAAACAAGTTGACATGGCCAAGGCTCACAGTGTCCATGTCATAGTGGCTTCCATGGCTCTATTTAATGTAGTGCCAATGGATGACATTATGCCGGAAGGCCAGTAGCACTGGGAGTCTAGTTTTACCTGCCATTACCTCCGCTACACGACGAACTCTCTTGCCGTATCGATTTTCAAATAAGGCCTCTACTCACATACTATGCAATTAAAGAGTAGGAAACATCCGCTTTTCTGTGCTGCATCACTCTTCACCCTTGGAGACAAGATTTTGTGATCAAACAAAGTCAGTCCTACGTTTGTGATGTCTCATTATTTTGTCACCTTTTCTGTACTAATACAGTGATAGTTCGTGTTTTATGTGCTGCAATCATGAGAGTATACAAAAATGAAGCTTTTCGTCCGATGCCCTGTAGTGCGTTGGCACTAGTACATAGAGGTGGGGGTGGTGGTGGAGGGTAGCGCATGTTACGTAATGCTCATTATTTTCCACATCAGTTGTGTCCAAATCATTTCCTTGTTGTGTCTTGTACGCAACTTCAGATGCCTCAAGCACCAAATCGCTTGCTCTTCCAGGGATGAGTCAGTCTTCTGACCTAGCCTCCCTCCCACGCAATTCACTTACGAATTCTGGCTATATCAATGAGTGTCAGGGTGGTAAGTATACTCTTGAAGTGAAATAAACGAAATCACAAATTTCTTTGAGTTGATACTTACCACCCTGATACGATCCTGGCCTCTCCTCCCCACAAAGTCTTTAGACTATTTATGTTGCAAGCGTCAGCCAATTATATCAAGTACGATGATGTGACTTAAAGTCTGGGTTTTATTGGAACTAGATTAAAATTTAGGAAATATCAATGAGTATCAGGGTGGTAAGTATCAACTCTCGTGAAATTAGAAATCTGTGATTGCATTTATTATATCCTACTTGATCTATAAAAGACAGAATTTAAACAGTTATGCTGCCAGTACTAGGTTGGGCCCTCAGTGACTTGGTAATGTTATCGTGTATCTGGTCATGGCACATGTTTAGGAAGGTTTTTGAGGTTTTATTTTATATTTTTATCGCATAGTGACATCAATCACTATTATATGATAATAAGAATCCTTCATAGCGATTGATCCCTTATATTAAGGAGCATAATCGGGAATTGGTTAATTTTAACCCCGGGCCACATTATCTTATGCCGTGTCCGATATCACAGTGCTTAAACTCCGCTACAACCTTCTAGACTGATTTGCATGCAGTCATTCTTGCAGGATTTTGTTTGAAATGGATTGTTGAAATCAATTAGTGAAGCATTAGGGGTAACATATTTGTTACACTTTGTCTAATTAGGGAAAGTTTAGATTATGTTTATTTATAAAAAATAATTATATAATAAATCTGTATAGATGTGTATTGTCATATTAATGACAATATTATCAAAAGTAGGAGCATTTTCAAATTATTGCCAGCATAAAATTATCATATCTGCGTGCTCATATCGGGTCATATTAAATAGCATACGTGTTTGTGAGCCGCGTTGTCACGTCATTCGGTGGCTAACTGGTAATAAGGTAAACAAGCATGCATCAGGAAGATTGATGTAGTTGGCCACCATTTTGCCATGTAAATAGTTCTACACCGGCCCCATACACCGGTGTAGTGTAGCTCCGTACATGTGCCGAATGAATGGAATCTGCTTGGATTTCAGATCCGTCATTAAGATGAATGCAGCTACAACTTAAAGAACTTTCCGTATCCATCATGAGACCCCATCGTTTTCAGCTTATCCATGTCATGTAGTGCAATAGTATCAGAACTTACTGTCATTTATGAAGACCCTCTGAAACAAGTTGAACTGGTCGAGTTTATATGAAGTTCTATGACTAACCATGTATTCTGCATCGGCCGTCTAATCTCCACATAATGATGAGTGATAGTTCGTGCTCGTAATGTATTGTGACCAAGTAAGCAATCGCGTCATCATAAAATCGATTAACCCTCTTTAATTAAGGGCCCTATGACATCACAGTAAACCACAAGTCATTATGTTATACTAAAAGGTCTATACACTTGTGTAGCAATACAGTTATGATTGTGACATCACCACATAATCAAGTGACCATTTGTAATGACCACAACCACCTATGACATCACGCAACTAGATATTACAATTGCAATTGTGACATCACTACATAATCAAGTGATCATATGTAGTGATCGCAACACCATATGATGTCACACAATTAGAGATTACAATTACAATTGTGATGTCACCACATATTCAAGTGATCTATGATGCCAGACAATCACATGGCATTTGAATTTTCTTGAACTTGTCTAGCCCAAGATGTTAAACATTACTAGGAATTGAGGGGCTGCTGCTGTTTCTCTATACAAGGATTAATCTGGTTAGTTATTTTGAAAACATTTTGACTGAAAGTTGTTGCTTCTTAAAGAACCGCCAACATTCAGTCAAATGGTTCGGAAAATAAAGAGGCGAGGCGGTTACGAATGGCATAAATCAGTTAACTGAAGTCTATACCACTAGAAAGACAATGTTTAGTTTAAGTTTTCAATAGAAGATTGCAAAGATATTAAGCAGACATATTTTACATATTAACGTTAGGTCTACAAGACCACTCACCTATAATATTTATTCACATGGATGTTTCAAAAGGGGAAGTCCCCACTGAAATGCAGAATCACGTTTCTGGTATATACGCGATGAGGATGTTGGGGTGTGGAGTATGAAGATAACAGTATTTATATAAACATAAAATAGTACGCCCGAGGAGAGTTCACAGTGACATATATATATATATATATCTTAGCGTACGTGTACCTATATAGTATACTTCAAGACTGACGATGTAGGGACGTGCACAGAATGTATGATATTGTGGTGTGCACGCGAGCCAGGTTTACTATTAAAATATGACACATCACATGACGAAAACGCTCAAAGAAATAAACGAGAGAACGGTTACGAGTGCGCATGTCTCAGAGTAGAGCGTTCGGGATAAACGATGGCCTCTACATAGCTACCAATATACACTTTATACCATTCCTGGCAGCTACAAACGTTTGTTTATCCCATAATTCTTTGCGCGCGCAAGATTCCGATCTCGCTTATCCCAATATGCGGTGGCATTCTAGTATAAAGGAATGTGTGCAGTGATTGAACACGTCCTTTGGTTAGACCATTATCAACTCTGATAGTTTTCAGATCGTGGAGAGCATTGAGCCATGATGGGCAATTGTCCGGCGTGTTTTACGGCGATGCATGAAGGCTGTTTCGATTTCACTCAAAAGCTAGTTAAACTTGAGCAGTGAGTGTTTACAGCCACTAATGGGCATCGTCAGTGATGTATACAATGTGATGTCATGACGCCTGACGTCTATCGTAATCAGTCAACATGGGACCCTGGCTTACCCCACAAACTGGTTGAATCTGGAATATCTAAATACGCTGATATAATCCTAATTGCCTGAAGTCTTGTCAGATACACACAAAATAATAACTCAACTTTGTTACAGATGGGACTGGTGATCTCTCTGGAGCCAGTCATTCCACAAAGCTGCCCAATTCAGCTGTTTCTCATGACTCAGTAGACCTAGAGTACAGGCTGTAGAAGAGAAATCTTGCGGGTGTGATTCTGTCTCCTCCCCACAGTCAGATCACGGTTTACACTGATGCATTGATGGAGGGGTGCATAGGGATCTTGCCTGGAAGAGACAAAAATATCTTTGGAATCTGGATCAAGAACACAGAAATCTAATGGAAATGAGAGCAATAGTCTTAGGATTAGAGCACTTCATCAACAGAGTGCAAAGCAACATTCTTCTGTTTTATTCTGACAACTCGACAATAGTAACTTATATCAACCACCAGGGCGGAATGACATGTCCCAGACTGTATAATGACATGGAAACTGCCTTGTTGGTTCCTCCAATATCATGGGATTTCCCTGAAAGCAACTCGTATTCCGGGAAAGCTAAATCTCCTTGTGAACTCCCTACATCATGGGTTGAGCTATTTACTGACAGAACCAATGTGTGGCGGATCGTCATTTAAACACTGCGGAAAGCCCAACATAGATCGATTCACAACTAAGAAGAATGAGAGGATGCCGTACGTTTATCTGATTCCAGATCCAAGCACTATCACAACAGATGCACTAGCTATCAGCTGGGATTGAATTTATCCACAACCCATCCTGGTTGGATGGGTTATCCATGCAACCCATGCATGTTATCCAGTCCGTGCATTGATCAGTTTCAGACAGCGTATGGAAGAATGGTGGACCCCAGTTCACTATAGCCATCCTATATTGAACCCCATGGCAGGACTTCCAGGGATACCATTCTAAGTGGATTGTGGAAGCGATTCAATTTTGCCACACATCCGCCACAGATAGGCAAATTGATTTGGCAAAGGCTCACAGTGTCTGTGGCATTGTAGCTTCAAAGTTTTTCTTCCATGAAGTGTCCGTGAAAGTTACTTTGACAGTAGCCCAGTGGCATAGTAAGTCTAGTTTTACATACCATTACCTACTTGACACATCAACCCCTCTGGCTTTAGCGATTTTCAAACAATAAAATTTATAAATAAGTTCGCCATTTTCACACATTCGACACATATTAATGGGAGCACTCTCACATTTGTACTACACATCTTCACTTCGAGCCCTAGCAGATTTCCTCCATCCTTGATGTTTGTACTGTGCTGTGGTGTCACATTTTAGTTTTCTATATTTACTATTATGGTGTGTGGTTTATATTTAGTTAATCGGTCTCGATCATCGAGTGTTTTCAAGTTTGAAGCACATTCGTTTGATGTACTGTAGTACGTTGGCATGAGGATAGAGAGCGTTTAGGGCATTCACCATCTATTAAAAAGGGAGCGCATAATTTGCGAGCGGTTATCTGTCCCGAATCAGTTATTGTCATTTGATTGCTTTGCACTTCCTGGTTTGCTTGTTATATACAATGAGTTGACTTTTGAGCATCCAAAAGCAAAAGGAAAATTAACTGTTACGGAACTGGTTTTCTAGCCACACCTCCATTCTCTTACGATTACTGGGTATATCATTATACTATATCAATAGTAGTCGGAAAGGTAAGCATGCTCTAGAAGTGAAATAAGGAAAATATAGGATTTGTCTTGTTCATGAGAGAGTTAATATTTACCATCCCGACATGACACAACCTCGCCGCCCCACGAGGTGTGGTTGTATTACGCAGTTGCTAATTGTAAGCCTGTTAATTATTGTATTTATTGACATGTCAATCCCACACATGCACATTTGTGCCACCGGATGTGCCAGACTGACAGCTGATCACCTGGCTGTTAGGAGCACCTTTACTGTATTTTATAGATCGAGTATATAATTTCATATATCAAGAGTACCATATTTTCAAGACATCATTTTATGTCAAGCTTAGGATTCATTTTTATGGAATAAACAATCATTATTTTTTTAAAATGTACACAATATTTAAGCTGTTCAATTTAATAATTTCACTTCCACGATGATGTTTTGAGGTACACATTAAACATAGTCACAAGGTGGCAAGAATCTGTGCCGGGAAATTATGTTAAATTTGTGTGGTATCTTAGAAGTTTAGAAATGTTTCAAAATTCAGAGGGAAAAAACGTGACTAAGTTTTATCCTTGTATATAGGACCACGTGTGCACTAACTTTTTAGAACAGCGCAGACTGACACTTCCTTTTTTCCAATTTATTGGCTAAAGTGACACATGCTATTAGTTTTGTAAGCTCAATTTTGCATTTGTTTCTTACGCATGGATTGTTTTAGAAGCTCCCTGATCATGTTTGACCACGCAAAATCACCTGAGGACATGCCAGGATCAAGTCATCAGGTGAATTCTATTACAATTTTGTCTAATTCACGTCATGTTACACTTTGTCATGTGTTTCCATGATGCACTTTGGACGTTATATGTGCCTTGTAACTGGTAAAATATTATCTTGGCGCTATGAAATACTAATCTCTCTTTGTTTTTGTGGCCACAGTTACATGTCATTGATTGTTGGTTACTAGAGAGATGGCTCCCTTTTCCCTTCTTAGGAAAAAAGTCTATGCCTAGAGTGACTGTAAGCTCTCGTAAGAATGAGCTTTACACTCTGCCCTTTTGGTCCCTTCCCCTTCTATGGTGGAGAGGCATGGCGATGATGGTGGATTTTCTTAAGAGCTTTGTGCATTTTTTGCTGTCACAATGCTGACATATTGCTGATACGTCAGTACATCTAAAAAAATCATTTTTTTTATTTGAAGGGCAACAAAACTAGACACACAACCAGTTGCTAATACAAGCTATGACCACAGCTAAGCCTAAGGAGTCATATTTCTCAAACTAGCTAAAGCTCAAGCAAACTAAAAATTCTTTATTTTCTGAATTCTTTATGCTTCATGCAGAGGATAAGGCGAGTGAGAAGGAGAAGCGGTCAAAGAATGACCGGAAGTGAAAAGGGTAAGACGAAGGCCCCCGTATCTATGGACATGGAGGCCTTCCGTCTTGAGATGATGGGGGAGATGAAGAAGACAATCAAATATCTGGTACCAGAGTTGCTTCGCAGCATGCTCCCTGGATCAGATAGTTCATTGTCTACTCATTCTGCCCCCAGGCAGATGATCCCAGCCTCCGAAATCTGTTTTCCATATGGGTTTGCCAGTTTTCGCTAGAGATTCAGATGTGACTCCAGTAGATCCGGGCTTGAGGCTTGCCTCGCCGGTTGGTCCAGGAGTGGCCCTAATTGATTGCTGAAAGATCTTGGGGTAAGAGTGTTGGCCCTAGGTTCCTGTTTGAGCATCCACACTCTATAGGTACCGTACCCACTTACGGCACCTTCCTTAGCCAATCCAGGTTAACACTCTTTGCTAACTCGGAATCTAATCTTTCTGGCCTGGAAGAAGAGGAGTTTCTGCTGGGTCACCCAATAACGCAGTGACCATGGAACTAGACAAACGGGCACCCCTAGCGGGGAGCACAGGCAACTTTTTCAATGGGTCTACTTATGCAGGAGTAGCGTTCCCAGTGCAGAGGGTTGCCCGGGTTGGAGCCGATGGCTGGCCGTATCGCATATCTCGGCTTGCCGATTGTATGGCGACGGCCGGTCCGGGCCATGGCATGGTGAATTATACCCCACACGATGCCACAGATCTGGCTCCTGGTTTAGCCACAGTGCAAAACATGCCTGCTCTTTCGGGCCTGTATGTTTTCGCCAGCTTGCCAGGAGTATCTACGGCTCCAGCCATATTCACGCCTGACGCGTGCCATTGGCTGGTAAGCGTCAGGCCAGAGCTCAACGTGAATCAGTCAGCTAGCCAGCAGGACCAGCACCCGTGGTTGGCGGGTAAGCCAACGTCTACCACAATGCCATCTCTGCCGCTAACGGAGCATATCGTGGATATGTTCACAGCGGCAGAGACATCCATTAAGCCTAATGGACGGCTTGCGAAGGCCCATCTTGAGGTGGCAATGCAATGCCGCATCATACCTGGTCAGTTCCAGAAGTACGGTGTGGTGCCTAAGCCGAGCGCTAGGTGAGGACATGCGGCCAGGTGCCTGTGCTGACATGGGAGCACTTTGCATGAGTGCAGTGTGCTCGGTACTGCGCTCGCCAAACACCATGTTGCGCGATGCAGAGGAGAGCTCGAGAGCGCCCATAGCTGCACTCTTGCAATACTCCCAGCTGTTACAAGGGGTGGTAATGGCCTCTGCATCATGCCAAGCAAGCCCCGTCTCAGTCCAGAGAGCTATCCAGGATGAAATTAACCTGGCTCTGGATTGTACAATAGGCTGCTGTGGATGCCTATGTCAGGTCCAAGTCTTTTTGGAGGTGATTGATGTAAGCACTTCCAGGAGATGGTCACTCTGGTAAATAACCAGAGGGTGCTATACAAACAATTTGAGGTGCTCCGTAGGGAGCGCGTTCGCACAGCGCCCCTGTGTACCATCCTCAGCAAGCCCGAGGTGGTGGTGGCCAGCCACCGGTGCAGTGCATGCAGCGGCCGCCCCAGCACAGGCCTGCTGCGGGGGTTAGGGAGGTGGGGCCAGGTTCCTCCAGCGCAGCCAGACAGCCGGCCGCACACCTCGGTGCGTGCGCCGCCGGCCATGGCGCGCGAGGATCTGGTCGTGGTAACCATGCCTGATGGGCCAGTTGCCACAGGGACCACTCCAGTGCTACTAGAGCCAGTGACAGTGCCACTCTTGCATTACTCATGTCCACCTCTCTCCCTAGGTGGACCCGGGGCAGGGCTGGGGTGGGGGGAAATGTCATTTGGCCCTTCACAAGCAAGAGTGGGAGCTCACGACCGTTTAGTCTTGCGATGGTTTTCAGTCGGATACCATACCGACTAGATAAGAGGACGGCTACCCCATCTGTCTCTGGTCCCGATCTGGACTCAAATTCCAAGAGATCCAGATCAATAGTTGTGTATGGAGGAAGAGATAAATTCCCTCATACTAAAAGGAGCAATTCAGCTGGCACAAAATTGCCCGGGCTTCTATTCAACCGTGTTTCTAGTAACAAAGAGAACTGGAGGGTGGAGACCAATTCTCAACCTCAAGCCATTGAACAAGTTCATAGACACACCGAGTTTCAAAATGGAAACAGTCAAAACGGTGTTGGCGGCGTTGGAGAAGGGAATGTGGACAGCTTCAATAGACCGGAAGGATGCATATTTTCACAATCCAATTTTGAAGAGCTTTCGTTGGTACCTGAGGTTCACGTTCCAGGGCCAGCAGTGGGAATTCAAGATTTTACCTTTTGGGATTTCCTCAGCTCATCACCAGGGTGGTCCTTGCTATCACAGCATACCTCCGCAGGAGAAGCAAAGCAGTCCATACAGACATAGACGACTGGCTGTTAAAAGCACACAATCAGGAAAATTTATCAGCAAATCTGGAGATAGTTTTGAAAACTCTCACATACTTAGGCTGGATAATCAACTTTCAGAAATCAGAGCTGACTCCATCCCAGAAGTTTGCTTACATGGGCATGCTCTTCGATGTAGAGATAGGATACATGTATCCTACTCACATCTCAGTGATACAGTCGGTGTGCAGCAGTCATCACAGGTTTACTTGAGAATGCTGGGGTTGATGGTTTCTCTGGAACCAGTCATTCCACAGGAGATCTTACTCAGGCGGCCTATCCAGTTATTTCTCATGACACGGTGGACCCAGAGTACAGGATCACTGGACTCAAATGTGTCAGTGTTGGAACATTTTATTCACCACTTCCAATGGTGGATGAAAATAGAGAATCTCCTGGCAGGGGTGATGCTCACCCATCTCCACCCTCAAATGACTATGTATATGGATGTATCAATGGAGGAATGGGGAGCTTGCCAGGAAGAAGCCACAGTTTCAGGGCTTTAGAATCTGGATCAGTCACAGGAACATATTAATCTACTAGAATTACGGGCAGTAATTCTGGGCCTGGAACATTTCGTGGAGAAAGTTTAGGGCAAGATGGTTCTAGTGCAATCAGACAATTCAACAGTAGTGACATAAAATGCCAGGGCGGAACGAACTCACCCTCTGTATGATGACATGGAAATTGCTTTGTTGGTGCCTGGATCCGGGAAGGCTAAATTTTCTAGCAGACTCATTGAGCCGAATGATGAGTGTTTTATCTACGGAATGGCAACTAAATCAGTGTGTGGCGGATCATCTGTTCGACCACTGGGGGAAACCCAGCATAGATTTACTTGCAATGGAGAAGAATGCAAAGATGACGACGTACATCTCTCTGATTCCAGATCCGAATGCTATCGCAACAGATACGCTAGCTATCAGCTGGGAGGGAATGTATACATACAGATACCCGCCAGCAAATTCTGATTCCAATAATTCTTCAGAAAATTAGGCAGGAGGAGTGGCAAGTGCTTCTGTTAGCCCCAAATTGGCCACGCCGATCATGGTTCCTCTGCCTCTGATGAACAAAGTTATCTTCCAGAGCAACGATCCCCTGGTGAAAAAAAAGCCTGGAATTCCCTGGATATCCTGGCATTTTTAGCTCGGATTAGCCTGGAATGATGTCAGGATATCCTGGTATATCCTGGCATTACATAGCTCGGAAAAGCCAGGACGGTAACTTGGACGGGATAAGCCAGGAAAAGCCAAGATATTATGCATTGGGTAAAGCCGGGAATAGCCTGGAAAAGGAATGTTAAATGAACTAGTGAGCCAGGAAAAACCAGGATTGCTTATATAAATCAGCAAAAGCCAGGAATAGCCCAGAAAAGCCAGGAATAGGCCAGAAAAGCCAGAGAATAGCCCGGAAAAGCCAGAGAAAAGCCATGAATAGCTTGGAAAAGCAAGGAATAACCCAGGAATGGCCCAGGGAAAAGCCAGGAATAGCTCAGGAAAGCCAGGAATAGCCCGGAAAAGCCAGGCATAGCCCGAAGACATCTGGAATAGCCTGGAAAAGCCATGAATATCCCGGAATAGCGAGAAATAACCCGGGAATAGCCTGGAGAAGCCAGGAATAACCCAGGAAAGCCATGAATATCCTGGAGATGCCAGGAATAAGCCCAGAAAATCCAGAAATAACCCGGAAAAGCCAGGAATAGCCAAGAAAAGCCAGGAATAACCTGAATCACATACTCCTGCATCCTCATGCACACTTAACCGCATGCTCCCGCAACCTCACATACGCTTAACCGCATGATCCCCCACCCTTGCGCATGCATAATCTCGTGCTCCTTTAACCTCAGGTGCCCTTAACAACATACTCCCATAACCTCATGCACTCATAGACATGTGCTCCCGCAACCTCGTGCACGATTAACTACATGCTTCAGCACACTCCTGCATTCTTAATCTCTTGCACTTAGAAGCTCCACTGCTTGTTTTATACTACATGTAATAGACTGTAAGTTAATATATACAAACAAACAATATTTTGCCCCAGTGAAAAATCCACTGAATATATTGAAGAGTTTATATCGAAAGTCGTTTCTGCCAAATGCATTGCCAGCCTTCAGTGCATGGAACTCCTTCAGTATAATCATGAGTATCTAAGTACAGCACGGTGCAAATGTCAATAAAATTAAAAATATAATGTACCAAGCAATGTGCATGCACTTCATTTTAAACTTTTAACACAAATTTGTTCAGGAAAATTAAATTTTCTTTAGAGAAAATGTGCATTTGCAACCCAAGAGAAAACTATTTTTGAAGGTTATCAAGCCAGTCACCCCAGTGGTAAGTTTTCAAAAAGTCTTCTCTTGGTCTGTAATTGGGAATGTCTATTCTTGTCCGTGCATATTAAGTTTGAGCTCTGACAATAAAGGAATTTATTTGTGGCATATTCTCATTAATCACATATTAAATTCTCAAAATATTCAGTTTTATATATATATATATATATATATATATATATATATATATATATATATATATATATATATATATATATATATATATATAATACAAGAAGCCCAAGGGGCCTGTATCGCTCACCTGGAATTATTGGCCACTGGCACAACCGAAGAAAATGAGATGAGCACTAGAAAAATTTACCAATCTAATTTCTGTGAAGGTTTAGCCAAGATTTGTAAAAAATTGTCCCAGCCATTAATACATGTAAGTAGTATTTTTATGATTTTTTCAGAAATTTACAGAAAATACTTGTCCGCCAAAAACACTATATTTTGATTGATTCATGGCGGACATGTTTTTTTGTGTATCAACTTTCTATGTACAAACTTTATGGCGTTTAGGCCCTAATCATAGCTCCTAAATTTTGGCCTGATCCGGTCAGTGGTTCTGGAGATGTTATTTGTGATAAAACTACATGTATATCTTCCAAGAGGGCCATCGAAGCATTTGATCAATCAAGTTCTCTTAAACAAACTTGGTTCAGCTGTTGCTTCAGATGATGTTTCATGAGTTTTGAATCAATCCCCCATGCTGTTTCTGAGATTTTTTTCCTTTTTTAGGGACATTTCTAAAAAAATCAGCCAAAATGCTCTACGGATGCTTCCTGCCAAATATACTTGAAACCAGCCAAGTAGTTCTCGAGAAGACATTAAAAATTTCCTGTTGCTTTTTTAGCTCTTGCCCTGGATGATAATTCATGAGGTTTGCATCGATCGCCCAAGCGGTTTCGGAGAGGATATTAAGACGTTTCTAAAAATCGGCCAAAGTCTGGCCAAACTTAGATCCCTATGGCCTAAAGATGACTCCTGTCAAATATACTTGAAATCGGCCTAGGGGTTCTCGAGAAAAATACATTTTAAATTTCCCATCGCTTTATTATTGGAGTTTTTGGCATGAAAAAGATACAAGATGGCTGTCAAACCGTTTATTCGACGGTTTTGAAAATGACAAATTTGAGATCAGAATACCCAAAAGCCTATATAAAATGCCAAATTTCAGGCCGATCCCTTTCGGCGGTTCTGAAAAACAAATCATTTTTGCAAAACTAGGTCATCCAAGAATGGCTGCCGAACCATTTGGTCAATCAAGTTCCCTTGCGCAACATTGGTTCAGCTCTTGCCCTAGATCATATTTCATGAGGTTTGCATCGATCTCCCGAGCAGTTTCGGAGATGAAGATTTTTAAAGACATTTCCAAAAATCGGCCAAAATCCAAGATGACCACTGGCCAAATTGGCCGATCAGCTTTCTTTGAACAAACTTGGATCCCTATGGCCTAAGGATGGCTCCTATCAAATATGCTTGAAATCGGCCGAGAGGTTCTCGAGAAGAAGACATTTTAAATTTCCCATTGCTTTAGTGTGTGAGTTTTTGGCGGGAAAATGATCCAAGATGGCCACCAAACTGTTTATCCGACATTTTTCGAAAATGGCAAATTTGACGGCAGAATAACTAAAAACATATATAAAACCAATTTCAGCTGAAAAATCTGTCAAATAAAAATATCCAAAATGGTCGCCAAACATGCTACATTTTGATTGGTCCATGGCGGCCATATTTTTTTTACGCATCAACTTCCCTTGAACAAACTTTAATGGCCTTTAGTCCCTAATCATATCTGCCAAATTTCGGCCCGATCCGTTCAGCGGTTCTGGAGATCATTTTCACTAAAACTAGGTCAACCACTGACCCATTTGACCAATCAAGTTCCCTTGAACAAACTTGGTTCATCTCTTGCGCTTGATCATATTTCATGGAGTTTGCACCAAAGCGGTTTCGGAGATCTTATAAAAATTTCTAAAGATCAGACGAGATCCAAGATGACCACCGGCCAATGGCCGATCGGCTTCGTTTGAACAAACTTGGATCCCTATGCCCTAAGGATGCTTCCTGCCAAATATAATTGAAATCGGCCCAGTGATTCTTGAGAAGTCGCTTAAAGGAAAAGTTGACGTATGACGGACACACGACTGATGGTCACCCGGCATTAGCTCACTTGGCTTTTCGGGCCAGGTGAGCTAATAATTAAAATATGTCACATATTACATCTTATGTATGAGGATTGTGTTATTGTGTAACCTTACTGTGATATACATGTATGCTGAAATATTAAGTTCAGTAGTCAGAAATTCTATAATTCAATGGCCTCAGACTTTCGGGTCTAAAATTAGATATAATACATGTAGTCTTATGACATGCCCCGGGTGAGCTAATAACATAACAAATATAACTTCAGCAACGCATTAACACTGTATGATACCCTGTTTGATATGTTTGTTACAATCAGAAAGCATTAACATATTACATGTATTAGAGCATATGGTCAATGTATTACTATAGAGCTAATAACAAGTTGTCCCAAAACTGGTAACTGTTAAAAGATTTCAGTAAATCAATAAAACACATACCTCCCAATACAGCTATTTCCATTTTAAGGTTACTAGTCCTCAGTATTCTATCTAACAGTTGTGTCAGAGTTTTCAAAATAGTAAATGCTGTATCCATAACTAATAATACATATATAGTAATGCACTGAATTTTTTCAGACAAGGACTTAAATTTCCCGCCAATTTCAGCAGGTCATGAGGTCAACTAAAGTAAAGGCTTTTTCACATGATGAAGAAAATAACTAAAGTCCTGGCATTTCCAAGAGATCAGACTTTATTATTGTATTATCTTCATGCAGAATAACTAACGTCCAGGCATTTCCTGGCTCTTCTAAAAAGCCCGGACTTTGACTTTGCAAACAAGCGATTAAAATTCCAGGCTTATCCTGGCTTCTTAGTGTATCAGTTTCACGCTTGAAATCCTGGCCTCTGCTTTTTGAATCCCAGGATTTCCTCTATCACCTGTATGATGCCTATAGCCTCAAGCCTAACTCTATTGCTGGCTACAAGTCAGCTTTAATGTCTGTTATCCCTTGCTTGACTAATAGGGGAAGTGACGAAGTATGTTCATTAAATACTTTAATTGAAGGCATGGGTAATCTAAGACCGAGAAATTCACCAGCAATTCCGACTTAGAGTTTATCTCTAGTGCTTCAAGTTCTAGCTGATAAACCCTTTGAACCACTAAGTTCCATTTCAATGAAATTGTTGGCACTTAAACCTGTATTTTTAGTTGTTGCAGCCTGTTGAAAAACAGGGAAGGCCTTAGGCTCCTACAGAGGATTAATTTCATGGCTAAAAAAAGGTCAACATATAACTTTACCAGCTTTGACTAGATATGGTCTTAGTTCAGAATCATGTTGTCCAGTCCGCGCATTAAACAGGTACATAAACAGGAATGGCGGACGGACCCAGCATCGTTATGGTTGTCATATATTGAACCCCATGGAGGGTGTCGAAGGACCCCATTTCCAGGTGGATTGTGGAGTGTATCCAGTTTTGCAACAAATCCACCACTGGTAAACAAGTTGACTTAGCCAAGGCTCACATTGTCCGTGGCATAGTGGCATCCACTGCCCTGTTTAACAGGGTGCCAGTGGATGACATGTCGGTAGCTCTGTGGCACTGTGAGTCAAGTTTCATCGACCATTATCTTCGGGACACGACAAATCCTCTTTCCTTATCGATTTTGAAAAGATTTTTTTCTCACTGTTTATAGACAGGACAATTAATCAATGGAAACAACCACTTGTCCGCGATACATCAATCTTCACCAAGTCTTGTATCATGTTGTTTATTGTTTGATTGTCATTGTCCTGTTACTAATATGGTGATGGTTCGTGTTATATGTCGTTCTTTCTTGAGAGTATACGAAAATGAAACCTTTTCATCTGATGTCCTATAGTACTTTAGCACTAGTACATAGAGAGCGTATGGGACATTTAGGTCATAGTGTCTCCTTTCCAAGGGGGCGATAGGTGGTGGTGGAAGGTACGCATATGACATATGATCTTTCTCTCAGCCATCAGTTGTGTTATCCGATGTACAAATCATTTCCTGAGGTTGGTGCTTCAAATGCAAAAGCGCTTAGGGAAGAGCTGGTCTGTTGACCTCGCCTCCCTCCCGCCGAATTCACTGATGAATTCTGGCAATATCAAAGAGTGTTAGGAGGTAAGTATACTCTTGTAGTGAAATAAATGAAATCATGGATTTCTTTTTTTATGAGAGTTGATACTTGCCTCCCTAACACGGACCCGGACCCGAACTCTCCGCCCCACAGAGGCTCGGTCTTCAGGCTTGTAAGTTGCATTGTGTCAGCCAGTAAATTAGTCAGGAAGTGTCAGTCTGTGCATACGCGGGGTTAGTGCTGGCATCCGCTGCACTGTCAACTGACTCTCTGCCCAGTAGGGACACCTACCTTTTAACCTAAGGTTTTATTGAGTGAGTCGATATTTAGGAAATATCGAAGGTAAGTATCAACTCTCTCATGAAAAAGAATTCAGTGATTTTGTTTATTATATCTCATGTTTGGTTAATCATACTTAACCCAAACTTGGACATATTCTTCCTCATAATAACACTGCATCACAGAATGACCTTAGAGTTAAACGGTTAAAGGTCATGCTCACAACATTGGAAATAATCTTGTTTTTTCAACATTAACAGTTTCTGTTTAGCTCATATTAGCAGTTTATATCTCATGTTTGGTTAATCATACTGGACCCAAACTTGGACATATGCTTCCTTATAATGACACACCACCCCAAAGGGTCAAGTGAGCTTATGCCATGGCGGCCGTCCATCCGTTGTCAATCCGTCAAATCATTTCTCCTTAACGGTTTGGCCGATTTCAGCCAAATTTGGCGGCAAGCATCCAATGCTGGTACCCTCCAGATCTTCTATTCAGAATTTTGATTGGGCAATTTTTTGTGTGTAAATCTGAGATTTTATAAAAAAAATTGGAAATTGTCAAAATGTTACTCCCCCTTAGTTGCTTGACATAATTCAACCAAATTTAGCTAGACAGATTCTACGTTGCTAGGCCCTGGAACCTGTATTCAGAATTTTGATTGATCTTTTTTTTGTGTGAAAATCTTAGGTTTTATGAAGAATTTACCAGAAATTGTCAAAACGCTACTTCTTAGTTGCTTGGCATATTTCATTCAAATTTGGCTACAGGGACACTATCGTGGTCGACTCCAGGAAAATCTGAGATTTTATGAAAAATTACCGGAAATGGTCAAAACGCTACAATCTTCATTAACTTCTTGGCCGAGTTCAACTTAATTTGGCAAGAACAACCCTAGGTGGGTCGGCATCAGAACTTGAATACAGAATTGTAATCTGTGTGAATTTTCTTTGTGAATTTGCTGAAAATTGTCAAAGCGCTACTCCTCATTAATGGCTTAGCGGATTTCAACTTAATAGAGCTGAAAGGCCCCTATGGGACTAGAATTCAGAACATGTATACAGAATTTTGATTGATTGATTTAACTGGTGGCTATCTTGGATTTTCAAGAAACACTACTCTTCCTTAATCAATGGCCCGATTTCAATGAAAATTTGCTGGAATGCTCCTATCGTGATCAACTTCAAGAATTCTAATGAGAATTTTGATTGGTTAATTTTTTCGGCAGGGATCTTGGAGTTTCCAGACATTTTCCAGCTTTAAATCGCTACTACTACTTAATCAACAGCTAGATTTCAACCTAACTTTGGTGGAATGATCCTATGACGACTAGCTTCAAGAAATTAAATGAAAATTTTGATTGGTCAATTTCTTTGGCGGTCATTTGGATTTTCCGGAAATTGTCCATCATGTCTATTTAAATGCAAATGGTTCAAATGCTAATGGTTTAAGTGAGCGTCACAGGCCCTTGGGCCTCTTGTTGATAAGTGTAGTGATAAGCCTTCCATATTTATTTTATGTTGAAGTCAAGTTTCATAGATCATTGTAAAGTCACGCTTCATAGTTACATTGCAACCACATTTCTGTTTGAGAATATATTCAATGGAAGCTATTTGTTCCTTGTCCATATATTTCTTCTAGCTATCCGTAATGTACAATTTGGTTGAGTTTTTACTTATATTTCCTTCATTTCCATGTGAACAAATATTTTATTTTTCCAGTCCCAGTATATTTTCCTTCACGACTGTGTCAATGAAATCCTGATTCGTAAGACGTCTGAGCAGGAACATCTGTATAACAATGAGGGTGCTACTTATGAAAATGTCCACAGAAATGCTGCATGTTCTGGTAAGATATTTTCAAACTTGTCTAGCTCTACAGTTTTACATTTGGGATCGTTTCCAAATTTGGGTGAGAGGTTATTCTTGGTGTCCTGAAAGAACAGTTTGATTTAGGGGGTGGCATGGGGGTTAAAAAGGTCACGAGGTCAAAGAACAGGATCACTCAAAAGAGTTAATCCTAATGGAACAAAACTTGAATACATAGTTACCGCTAATGTTAAGAAGAAGCATGATAACACGGAGGTCACAAGGTCAAAGGTCAATCAATGCCACTGTGACAAACAGAAGACAGGCGAGTCATTTAATTCCGTGGAATTACTGTAATTTATCTTTACCTCCGTGTCGCTCGTCTTATGTGTTAACTCATTAGTCCGGCAGCGCAGAGTGGCAAATATGCCCCCCCCCCCTCCCCCGCACACCTGACTTTGTATAAAATTGCTGATGAGCATATCTGTACATACTACTTGCATGTGTAACCCGTAGGAGCTTTTTAAGTTCGTGCATATATACAGTAAAATCTGTCTAATTGACATAAAATGGGCCATCACAAATTGTCATTAAAAACAGGCAGTTGCTTAATACTCCCCATTTTCTATGCTAAAAAGCTTATGGGGCAGAGTTAAATGGTCCTTCTATAAGGCAGGTGGTCTTCTGACCACCTATCTTTAAGAACCATCATATTTTGGCTCAAGAGCAGATGACCTTTAAAGACAGGTTTAATGGAGCTTGTGATAGTTTTAATTGTGCAAGTGATAAGTCTATTCACGGAGAATATCATGATGTTTTAAATATGGTGCTCCATCAACGTTCAAATCATAAGCTTTTTGGTATTTTTGTGTTTGCTCACAAACTACAAGATGCTATGCGATGAACGATTACACCTGATGAACTGGAATTTGAAATATCATGAGTTGTGCAAATATTGGTAGGAAGCAAGCAGGACCAAGTCATCTTTTAGGCAAGGTGAATCTTGAATGGTACAAAATATGTTCTATGGAGCACATGAAATGCAAAGTTAATCGACCAGGTTTACATCTTGGTTCGTATAAAGCCACTCAACATGTTTTCCATGGATGTACAATGGCTTGAAAGTCAAACAGTGCCTGGTTGTATTATGCGCTAATTCCAACTTAAACAAGTGTCATTAAGACAAACATCGGACACTGTCTAATGATACAGAACCCAGCCACTGATAATAACACTGTATATACAATAATGAAATATTTTCAGAGCATGTTTAGGCTACTACAGCAGGAATGGACATTCATAGCTTATGATGAAGCAATCTATTAAAAATTGCAAATGATTATGTGGAGAAATCCCGAAGAATTCAAGAACTATGAGCTCCAGATAAGTGGAATGCATAGAGCAATGAGCTATATGGCCGACATTGTTGATATTGTATCAGAAAGTGGATTTGAGGGTGTTTTGGTTGAAGTCAATGTTTTTGGACCAGCAATAGTGAAACGGATGCTTAGTGGAAAGCCCTGCAATAGAGGAGTGTGTGCACACAAGCTTATGAATGAGGCAATGAATCATCTTAAGTGGACAGCAATGGAAGATTGGCCATCCGATTCTCTACTCATTGTAAGTGACAGTAGCAAAACCTTGATAAAGGAAAAGATCAAAGTGCGTTTGTCTTTATTTGTTGATCTTAAAAACGTGAAAGCTAATGTTGACACATCATTTATTCCAACAACTCAACCATTTAGCGGAAGTGATGAAACCACTGACTGATGCATTGATTCAATTTGAGGAACATAGCAGAGAAGCCAGTGATGTATTTAAATATTGGGATAGTTATTTAAGTGACTATTCCCAACTGCTTCTTGATCATGTGTATGTAAAACGTGGTGGCTTATGGGAACTTTAACTAGAGATGTTTGCAGAGATGCACTCATTAATGCCCACACTAATTATGCACATTGGAGTATCGTCAATGTTTCTGAAGATGTGTGAAGGACTTTCTAACGGACATGGAATGCTAAACCATACAAGTCGAGTATTTAGTGGTGTCTAGCATTGCATGTGAATCGAACAGTCCATTAACAAAGATTGTAGGAAATGCCACCACATTTCATCAAGTGAGACAGCACTGCACAAGTTCTACGTAACTGCAGATTTGAAGGCGGCAGTGACATGTATGATGAACTCAATGGGCGGAATTAGCAAGCAAAGTGAGCACCATAAGGAAGCCACTCAAATTAGAATTGATAATAATGAAAAAGCTGTTATGGATAAGATGCATATCATCAATACCCAAATGGTCAATCCTTTTTAAAACTCGATTCATCTATTTCATCGGCGAATCAGCAATGGTTGGTGAGCATTGCATCATCTAGGCTTGCCCCCAGGTGATGTTACTGATGCTTTGTGCTCTGTAAGAATATTGGAAGAAAATAAGATGCAGCAATTTTTAGACGATGAATCCAAAATGCTTCAAATGCAATCAATTTCTTTGAGCCAATAAAGAGACCCACTATCACAACGTATGCGAGCATAAACTTGTTGATTGAAACAGCACAAAAACAAGAAACTGTTTCCATTAACATTGCCAGAGAACTCCAGTAAGTTCATTGTAATCGCACAGAAACGAGCTGTGGCTATACCAAATGTGATGCAATATGGACTTGCTCCAGTTCGTCTAACACTTTAATTTGGATGATTTAAAACCAATAGAAGCGATGCACTTTCATGGATAGGACAAGTATGAGGTACCAAATGAGCACAAAGATTCGACTCTCATGGTAGTTGATTTCATAAAGTTGCTACGCCTGTGTACTGACACAAATTCTTGTACTATATTTGGCCAATTCTCAGAAACACTTCTTATCATCGTATTAGCATCTCATTGTAAGTACATTGCAGTGTTTGGTGACAGCTATTCGCATGAGGACTTGATCAAATCAGTTGAGCGTGCTAGAAGAGGTATAGTTCAGATGCAGGAAATCCACAAACCAAACCCGGACACACCACTCCATAAAATGTTATCAAATGTGAAGAATTAGGTAAATATATCAAACTTTATTATGACAAACTGGACTGATATTGACAAGCAGAATCAAACTGATGGTCAAATATTGTATTTGGAAGGTGGATTTGCTAAACTCTTGAATATATCGCAGTAACACACACTGATCACTTTAATATGGAAGAACTGGAATCAGACCATGAGTAGAGTAGTGATGTGGAGTATTGACACTGTTGTTGCCACGCTTTGTCCTCGTTTTATCAGTGTACCTGATATTAATAACATGTATCTCGTAACACTACGCAAGACAAACAAAACCCCTACTTCGGAATGCTCGTTCATATGGAGGCACAGACCTCAATTTTGACCATAAGCTAGTCATTACACGCCTTCAGATGAACAACCTCTACCTGATGTATAAACACCATACCAGGCAAGAGGGTAGCGTCACCAACAACCTACCCAAGCTCATCAGCCACACTGATATTCAAATGTTATACAAAAAGGTCCTCACGGAGCAGATAGCTAACATCGATGTCGGCTCCGATCCGAACGAAGCCCTAACCAAAATACTGAAATCTATGGAATCATCTGCTACCAGCACCATAGGTGTTCTTCAAAACAACCAAACTAGGTATACTGAAGACCCTCTAGTAGTGAAACTGTCAGCCGAGCAGAACGCGTTACGGCTGCGCATCTATCAAAGTGGCCAAAGTGAAGACAGCACCAAACTACGCTGGGAGTGCAATAACATTCTGCGCCACATTAGCGAACACTTAAAAGATCTTGCTATTCGACAAGCAGACTACCTAGCAGATGAAATTACTGCCATGGATGACTGTCACAAAATGTTTCGGACAGCCTGGACCCTGAGAGTTACTGACTACACACCACCATTCACTGGACACAACTCTGAAGGGCACTCGGAACTGACCAGGGCAAAGCCGAGGCAATTCGAGAATGGTTTACGGGACAGTTCACTGACCACGATGATGAGCCATTGCACCCGTTCTCAGGAGACCCCAGGCCATTACTAACACCAATTAAAACAGCAGAAGATGAGAAGGCACTTAAAGCCCTGAAAAATGGACGTGCATCTGGACCTGATGGCATGAGCAATGAACTATTCAAATATGCAAGTGACATTATCTCAAAACCGATCATGCACCTAATTAATTCAGCTTTTATGCACCACCTTCCCATCGACGCTGTAGGCCAAGGCACCCTTATCGCACTACCCAAGCCCAAGAAGCCACCTTGGCCCCCCCCCTAGCCAATTGTGCTCCTCAATAGCATACATAAAGTCCTATCCAATGTTACTCTATGCCGCATCCAAGACAAGATCTATGACTTCACTGGATCATGTCAAAGTGGCTTCAAACGTGGGCGCAGCTGCGCAGACATTGTATGGGCTCAACGCATGCTTGTGTCGGTAGTCATGTCCAAACACTGGGATTTCCATAAAATGGGCATTGACATGTCACAAGCCTTCGACACAATTAAGCGCTCAAATATGCACTACGACAGGCCAGTTGCAATGAAGATGAGCTACGACTAGTGAGACTACTGCTTGCAGACACCAAGCTGAGAATACGAGTCAGGTCAGTGAAGTCAGTAGAGTTTGAGGCATCAATCGGCTCCACACAGGGAGATGGTCTATCTCCGGTGCTTTTCAGTTGTTACCTTGCTGCTGCATTGAAATCCGTATGGAAAAGTTCCACAAGACCAACCCCCCCCCCCCCCTCCCAGTGTAAATACTGGGTATGCTGCTAGAGATGGAATATGATGATGATGTGGACTCCCAATAGATGCAAGCAAACTAAAAATTGAGAATATCTTTATGAATGAATCCAAAACAGAGTTCACCCACATACCTATCTACAAAGCATGAAACTAAACAAAATGACTATCCACTTCATGGTGGTTAACTATGGAGGAAAAGTATAATCCTGGGCCCACTGCTTTGCTGCGCGCTGCGTCATGGGGAACATAGCTTTCCAGTCCTTCTGGAAGCTATTGATTCGTAGATCAAAGATGCCCTTGATTAAAAGACTACGTTTATACAATGCAACCTGTGTACCCTTGATGATGTATAAGTGCAACAGCTGGGCAGCTCCAAAGGCGACTAGACAAACTCGATGCCTGCCACCGCAAACACCTACGCACCATCACTGGACACTGATGGCCAGACAGCATAATTTCCAATGATGCACTATACAAGATGTGTAATACGTCGCCGCTGTCTGTAAAGTCACCCAGCACAGCTGGTCCATGTTTGGCCATGTGCTAAGGATGCCAGAAGAGACACCAGCACAGAGAGCCTTGGAATTCACCCTAATCGGAGCCAGCAAATACAAAGCCAGGAGAGGACGTCATTACATAAATTTGCTAAGCGTGCTACGAGGTGACCTCAAGAAAGCAGGACTCGGTACACTCAAGTCAAGAATGGACCTGAGGAAGCTAAGAATTACGGCTGAGGACAAGACACAGTGGACAAAATTGAAGAAGGGCTGATTGCAGCTGTAGGACGTTTCTACTACTACATCTGCAGAATACAGTAGTCCTACATATCTCGTAACAGGTGTGGGTAGGAAACAGCATTTTATTCCAATGCATGAAGTTGCGAGAAACCCTTGTGAAGAACTATCCAGGGTGCTACCAGTAAGTAATTCATGCCTTAAGTGGGTTCGAGTCAAATAGTGGATTTAGAGGAACTGGAAAGAATAAATGGTTGCGAAGGCGCGTCCAGACATACTCTAGGATATTGGATAATTAGGCCAATGGAAATCAATGAAGATGCAATCCGTTGATCTGTCAGCCTCATAGCTAGAATGTATGTTAGAAAATAAATGACAGTGATTGGACGATGTTAGGTATGATCTATACCCTAAGAGGAATTTGACCAGTGAAAAACTGCCACATACTGATGACACATTTCAAAAACATGTTCAGCGTGTCAACTATCAATTATAGATTTTGGCATAATGGAACGGTAACTTAAGCACCCAACACCACCAAACTGCAGGTAGAAGCGTGATGACTCTGGATTCATGTTGCCTGACCTTATGGACAATGCACCAGTGCCCGATATACTGACATGATTCACCAGGTGTAACTGTAAAACAAACTGTTCATGGATGCCCTGTGTATGTAGAAAAGAATAATTGATCTGTGTTGATGTGATTTGTAAATTTGTCACAATCGAGAATGGAACATTAGGCCTACATCTGACTCAGACTGATGATGATTGAAACAGCTGCGTACATCAGTAATATCACTTACACCTGCTCGAATCTATATATGGACACAGTTTAAATTCTGACATCACAGGATCCTTTCCATTCAAGCTAGTCTTGATAGAAATGTAGAAAAGCTTTTGTATATTTTACAAAAAAGTTTACTGAAAGCCATTTTCTCTCAGTTAGCAATGGTGGTGGGGTGTGGGCTGACAAATTATTTTGGAAATTATTCAACATTTTCTATTTCAACATTTGTCTATATCGCATGTAGTGTGGAAGAAGTTAAATCAACCATTTAGTGGTCAACCTTGGTCAAGTAAATCAGACTGTCTCTTTATTGAATGTTTATTTGCAGGACAAGAGAAGACAGTTTTTTGACGATCTACCACTGGAATAATTGGCTCAGTTACCCGAGGCAGTGTTTCTATCTATGTTTTGGCTGGCTTTGCCATTCAATGGTTAGATGTGGAAACTCTGTTTAGGTCAACATATATGTATTTAGATATAATGCCATACGTAAGGAAACTTAGCATGGCAAATGGCAGATCACTCTGTTGTACCAAATAGAGCATTAACCCATGTACTGTTTTCTTGCCAGATTGAGTTATGCATTTCCAGATTGAGGCATAGATATTATTTAATGCTGCGAATGGTATTGCTGAAAGAATCTGTTATATATATTGACCAAAATTAATTTTCAACAAGATAGCTCAAAATATTCTCACTAGTTTTCCACCACCAAATACTAAATTTTCTTCCACAGCAGCATAACGGTTAAGATATATGTGTAAACATAATCTAGCAATCATAGGTCCCGATAACTAATACTAGTATCAGATGATGGTGCACCCTTAATTGTTTACAATGTACTGTTATATCTACAAGTCATATTTCATGGCCGATTTAGTGATTTCTAATGAACGCTATAATAAATGATGAATTTTTCAGAACTGCAATACGTGTAAACTCTACATTCCCCTCATGCACATGCCTGGGGCCGGTACTAAGTCATGGCACCATTAAACATATTATACCCAGTGAGGTGTACAAGCTCAAAATTTAAGCCCCATACAGAACAGTGCTGATGGACTACGCCTTTCACAGAGTAATAGTATTTTGAAATCCATGCTATGATACCTTTAATAGTCAAGCCGGCGATGGCTGACCTTTATAGTGGTCTGAGGACCATCCATTTGCAGGCCAAGAGAAGTTTATTTTAAATTTTAACACTGAGGTGTCTGGCAATTTCAGTGGTAAATTTTCAAAGATATGCTTCTCTTTGCCAAGGCTCTTAGCACTAATACTCACGTTGGCCAAAAAGAGCTTCTTCAGTCGTCTTGTGAAATGTACATTTGCATGCCAAGAGAAGACTGTTTGAAAATTTGCCTCTGGTATTATTGTAAATTTGCCTCTGGTATTATTGTAAATTTGCCACTGGTATTATTGTAAATTTGCCACTGGTATTATTGTAAATTTGCCTCTGGTATTATTGTAAATTTGCCACTGATATTATTGTAAATTTGCCACTGGTATTATTGTAAATTTGCCACTGGTATTATTGTAAATTTGCCACTGGTATTATTGTAAATTTGCCACTGGTATTATTGTAAATTTGCCACTGATATTATTGTAAATTTGCCACTGGTATTATTGTAAATTTGCCACTGGTATTATTGTAAATTTGCCACTGGTATTATTGTAAATTTGCCACTGATATTATTGTAAATTTGCCACTGGTATTATTGTAAATTTGCCACTGATATTATTGTAAATTTGCCTCTGGTATTATTGTAAATTTGCCACTGATATTATTGTAAATTTGCCACTGATATTATTGTAAATTTGCCACTGGTATTATTGTAAATTTGCCACTGATATTATTGTAAATTTGCCACTGGTATTATTGTAAATTTGCCACTGATATTATTGTAAATTTGCCTCTGGTATTATTGGGAATTTGCCACTGGTATTATGGAAATTTGCCACTGGCATTATTGTAAATTTACCACTGATATTATTGTAAATTTGCCACTGGCATTATTGTAAATTTACCATAGATATTACTGGCTTGAAAACTGAGCCAATCATTCAAGGGATACATTTTCATAAATGATCTCTTGATCTGCAAATGGACATTTTCTATGAGAAAATTGAATGTTTTTGAGCAAATTTAAGGATTATAGGATTAATCTAAGGTTGGCCAGTAAACATAATGCTAAGGAAAATCGCTGGTTATTTGAAGAAAAACTCTTATTCTGTTTATATTTGCAGAGCATGGCATCTATGAGATGATAACAGCGGACAAGAATGACTAAAACAGAGGTCTAACAATACACGATAGTTCACGACATCGGCGACGATGGAAATTAAATTTTTTATACATTCCTAGAATCTTCTATTTGCTGGATAAGATTGAAATGTTTGAGTACATATATTTATGTATATCATTCAATGATTTGGTGTTATGTGGTCTTAAATCACATTTCATTGTCAATTATTTTAACCGTTCAATAGAAGGTATACACCTATGCTGACGAATATTCCCACACGTATGACAACCGTGAAGTGAGCTGCAATTTGGATTTAGCTTTGACCCACATCAGTCCCTTATGTATGTATGATTACTGTATTCTGCGGCTGTAGTAGTAGAAACATCCTACAGCTGCAATCAGTCCTTTGTTGATAAACAAATTTCTCTATCACAACTCTTCTGTGTTTCAATCAAAAATCATATTTATCTAATATTCAGTTATGAGTTTTGTTTAAAAATCATTAGTTTAACTTGTAAATCTGTTTAGGAAGTGATAATAATCAAGAAACTTGCAATAGAAATGATGGAGATAGCTTATCAAAACAAAGCTGTGACTCAGCCGTTTCACGGAGAAATATTCAGACATTTGGTAGAATACGTCGGCTCATAATTTATGCAGCTACATCAAATTTAAGACTCCCCCCACCAGAATAACCCTAACAAACCAATTAAATTATTATAAACAGCCTCACATCATTACGACATGTTCAGAATGGATAATTTGATTTGTCCATTCCACTGAGTGCATTCCCTTGCACTCTTCTTTCTATTCCGTATATACGTATGACATTTCTTTGATTTCATATTAGAGGGATAGAGCAATTGCTAATTATCTAGGAATATTATGCATGGACAAACTGTTGTGTCAAATTATCTATTGGCTATAACGGCCGATGATGCTATGATGTAGCATGAAGATGTATTATAATAACACTAAGATACGACTAGAATGGCTGTAGAGCATTTTCTAAGCGATACCGCTTAAGAGGTGTTCATTTAAGGCTTTTGAAGCAATCAAAGCAACAAGTTAAAAAAAATTAAATAGCAGCCGGATCTATGGTAATGACCGATAGTCAAAACTCACCATTAGATTGTTACATCTACTTCATCTTGAAGTCCAACTGGTGAGAGTCTGTTTTGGACAATGCATGCACTGTTTAGACCTATGCCCCAATAAATTGGTGAGCGGATCTACCTGAATAGTGTGTAGTAAGCATATAGTAGTTCTCCATGGTGAGTGGATCTACCTGGATAGCGTGTAGTAAGCACATAGTAGTTCTCTGTGGTGAGTGGATCTACCTGGATAGCGTGTAGTAAGCATATAGTAGTTCTCCGTGGTGAGTGGATCTACCTGGATAGCGTGTAGTAAGCATATAGTAGTTCTCCGTGGTGAGCGGATCTACCTGGATAGCGTGTATTAAGCATATAATAGTTCTCTGTGGTGAGCGGATCTACCTGAATAACGTGTAGTAAGTGTATAGTAGTTCTCCGTGGTGAGCGGATCTACATGGATAGCGTGTAGTAAGCGTATAGTAGTTCTCCGTGGTGAGTGGATCTACCTGGATAGTATGTAGTAAGCGTATAGTAGTTCTCCGTGGTGAGCGGATATACCTGAATTTTTATATCAATTTGACTGATTATTGTTTCCGGCGATGGCAGCAACAATTATCCTTCAAATTATTTGCAAAATAATCAGCAGAAAATGCAAGTTTAAACCTAATTGTTTTCAAAATAATCAGTAGGACTCAATATAGTAATATATTCTAAAGATATTTTGAGCAATCGATTGACAGTCGTTGCTGGCTAAATCAGTAACAACTTTATCAAATTATTCCCAGAATAATCATTGCCAAGTTTTTAATGTGACTAGCTAACATATGTGCGTACAATTAGGTAGGCCTGTGTCGTCTACGTTATCAAGATCAGATTGTGAAATATGTTCAAAACTGCTCAGTCAGTAGGCAAACATGTCATTGCATGTCAGCTCGTGCAGGTGCTTTGCTGATATACTTGTCTATGGAAATGTATTTCACGTCAGATCTCAATTACATTTATGATAGAGGCCTAGATAATTGTACATACATGTATTAGGTAATGATATGGGCAGCTCCGCACCGATTATTCTTAGTCAGCAATGACTGTCAATCAAATTGCTCGAAATATATTCAAATGCGTTACTATATTGAAAATCCTGATGATTATTTTTAGAACAATTTTGTTGAAAGTTGTTGCAGCAATGATTTTCAGTCAGATGATTTTCAGAACGTTATATAGTAGCGCTTACCCTTTTCTGCTGATTATTTTGCAAATAATTTGAAGGAATGTTGTTGCTCCTATCGCCAACAACATTTAGTAGTCAAATTGTTATAAAAAATATCTAACCTAGCACGTTTCACTTCCACCATAGCAAATACACAATTAGAACTGAACAGCTGTGCTTTTACTACACGCTATCCAGGTAGATCCGTGCACATCGGCGGCTAACAGTACATTTCACATCAAGAGTATACTTACCACCCTGATACTCTATGATATTTCCTAAATATCGACCTAGCTTCAATAATACTCAGAATTAAAAAGAAATCGGCCCCACTGGGCAGGTTACTCAACTGACAGACCAGCGGATGTGCAGCCCAAACACGCACATGCGCGGAGCTGACTCATTCTCTTCTTAAAATATTGACCTGCCATTGCAACACGCTTTCTAGCCTTGCTTTTTGCTTTCTATCTTTTTGAAGCTTTGAGTTGTTTTGCAATTTGTTTTGACTGATTATTAGTATGTCTGATGCTGCCAAGTCACCGGAGGATGCCCCCGGTCCTAGCCATCAGGTGTATTTTAGTAAACTTATTGATAAAAAATTTGCATGTTGACTCGAATGGTATTCCCGGGATTCGCGCTAACTCGTGGATACGTCTTTATTAGGCTAGCTCTTTTATGGGGGAGGCCTATATATTATCTAACGCATGTTGTACTTTATTTTTCAGACACATGAGCTGATATTTGAAGTGAAACCATTACTTTAAACAATATTTATTTGGATTCTGGGTCCTTCTAATTTATTATGAGTTTGCTGAGGGAATTATGACCATAACAAGTAATTTTTCTTCATTCTCCCCCCACCACAGGCTTTTGGACTCGGGATCAGGTATTCCTGTTGTTGTTTATCAGACTTCACTCGTCCTCAGAAGTCATCTTATAAGGTTTATTTAGGAGAGAAAAATTTTCAGTCATTTTATTTCTAAAAACTTTTTGGAGGTTTTTTGACTGATTGTTGAGTTATTTATCTCTCTTGATGGTTTGCATAGGTTCATTGTGTTTATAAAGTTCAATTACTAATGAATCTTTGTTTTGAGCTGTGAAGTCTAAAGATTTGCGTCTCAAGTATTCAAGTTTAAATTCTAATGTCTCCCTTGTCTTCTTAAAGAAGTATAAGAAGTTTTTAGGATTTGTTTACCTTCTGTCAGGCGTATAGTTTTTTTTATGGCCTGGCTTATCTATCATTTGATGGTCAAAGTTTTCCTTATGGATCTTATTAGCCTTCTGCAATTGTTTTTTTGGTTCGTCATAACTTAAAACTAATTGTTGCCGGTTTGTGTCATTTTCAGAGGGTTATTGAGAACAAATGCCCTTCCTGCTGCCGTTTCGTGAATGCCCGCTTCTTTCCCCATGACTGCACTAGGTGCAGTACGTGCGGGCCCCTTCTAAATTGCCATGTGTGTGAGTCGTGGCCGGTGGAGGTTTTGACTGATTTTTTAAATCAGCTGTTAAAGGACCGGGCGGCAGATGAGAAAAGGCGACTAGACAAAGAGCCTTGTGGTAAGAAGAGGAAGGCATCCATGCCAGACATGGAGGCCTTCCATCTTGAAATGATGGGAGAAATGAAGAAGACAATCACGGATCTTGTCCCGGAGTTGCTTCGCAGCTTGCTTCCCGGGTCAAGTTCGTCATTGTCTTCTTCATTTGCTCCGGGACAGAGTGTTCCCGTCTCTGGGTCTGGTTCTCTTAGCAATCCAGTTTTCGTTATGGACCCAGAGATGGCTCCCATTGGTCCGGCGCTGAGGCTTGCCTCACCCATGGACCCGGGAGCGAAAGCCATGGCCTCGGGCGCTCGCTTATCGAGTGCTCTAGAGAAGCCTAAGGCTAAGGGTATCAGCGCCTGACGCGATACCCCGCCTGCCCAGGCCGAGCTTGATCCCTTTTCAAGCTTGGCGTCTAATCTTTCTGGGCAGGAAGAAGAGGACACTGTTATGGCCTACCAATGACCCGATGGCCACGGAAATGGATACCCATGGGGGCCCATGGGTAACCTTTTCCATGGAACTACTTCTACGGGAGCCGATGGCCGTCCATACCGTATCCCTCGGCTTGCCAAGGGTTACCGTGAGGTAGGCCCGGACTATGACATCATGCATTTAGCCCCCATGACGCCATAGATCCGGCTCCTGGAATAGCCATAGATATTTATATCATTTAAAGCAGTTCATATTCCGGGAAGGCTAAATCTATTAGCAGTCTCATTGAGCCAAAGAATGAGCATTCTTCCCACGGAATGGCAACTAAGTCAATGTGTGGCGGATCGCCTGTTCAACCACTGGGGCAAGCCCATCATAGATTTATTCGCAACGAACAAGAATGCGAAGATGACGATGTACATCTCTCTGATTCCAGATCCGAGCGCTATGGCAATAGATGCATTAGCTATCAGCTGGGAGGGAATGTATGCATACGCATTCCCACCAGCAATCCTGATTCCAAAAGTTCTCCAGAAAATTAGGCCGCAGGAAAGCCAACAACCTGTCAATGTTCCAATTGACTGTGTGGATGTTGTCAAGGAATCAGCAGTTAAGGAGGGTTTTTCTGAGCACGCAGCCATGTTTATGGCAAAAGCCAAAAGGGGGTCAACCTCCAGAGCATATAATTATAAAATCAACAGATTTGCTGAATGGTGCTCAAAAAGATGTATTAATCCAATGGAAGCATCTATTCAGGTAGTAGCCAATTTCCTCTGTCACCTCTTTGAAGCCTATAGCCTCAAGCCTAATTCTATTGCTGGCTACAAATCAGCTTTAATGTCAGTTATCCCTTGCTTGGCTATTAGGGGAAGTGATGAAGTATGTAATCTAAATACTTTAATCAAAGGAATGGGTAATCTAAGACCCAGGAATCCTCCAGTGATTCCGTCTTGGAGTTTATCATTAGTACTTCAAGTATTAGCAGATAAACCCTTTGAACCACTAAGCTCCATTTCCATGAAAATGTTGACACTTAAAACATTTTTTCTGATTGCTGCACCTTAAGCTAGACGAAGAATTGAGATACATGCTTTGTCAGCAGAGCCAGACCGTTTTGTGGTGACAGGGGAGGGCCTTAGGCTTCTACCTAGAGTTAACTTTATGGCGAAAAACCAGTCTTTAAAATATCCTGGTCAGCCTATAGTTTTACCCGCTTTGACAAGGTTTGATCCTAATTCAAAGGTTTGGTGTCCAGTCCGTGCATTAACGTGTTATAAACAACATACACAGGAATGACGGATGGACCCTAGTGCTTTATGGCTATCTTACATTGAACCCCCATGGGAGAGCTTCTAAAGATACCATTTCTAGGTGGATTGTGGAATGCATCCAGCATTGCCACAAAGCCGCCACGGGAAAACAAGTTGACATGGCCAAGGCTCACAGTGTCTGTGGCATAGTGACATCCACGGCTCTGTTTAACGGTGTCGGTGGATGACATTATGTCAGTAGCACAATGGCACTGTGAGTCTAGTTTTACAGACCATTATCTCCGTGACTCGTCAAATGCACTTGCCGTATCAATTTTACATGAACGTTAAATCTGTATATATTTGTAAATATTGTATATAAGGCCGTTGACTCACACACAGTGCAATTTAGTTGGGGAATCCTCGCTTTTCCGTACTGTACCTATCATCGCCAGCAATAGTCCTATATTTGGTGATGGTTATTATTTGTCACGATTTTTATTACTTACTAAAATGGTGATGTTTTTTTGTGTTCGTTATGGTTCCATCTGAGAGTATACGAAATGAAGCTTTCGTCCGATGTCTTATAGTACTTTAGCACGAGGACATAGAGAGCGTATAGGACATTGAGATCATCGCTCCCTCTTTAAAAGAGGGGGTGGGTGGGGGTGAGCGGATGTTAAACGGTCATTACTCTCAACATCGGTCGTGTTATCCAATGTCCAAATCATTTCCTGATTGTGTTTACATATGCAATTTCAGATGTTTGTTGTGCTCCAAAAGCAAAAGAGTTTGCTCTTCCAGGGATGAGCCGGTCTTCTGACATTCGCCTCCCTCCCGCCGAATTATCTTACAAATTCTGGCTATATCATAGAGTATCAGGGTGGTAAGTATACTCTTGATGTGAAATAAACGAAATCACAGATTTCTTTTTTCATGAGAGTTGATACTTACCACCCTGATACGATCCCGGCCTCTCCTCCCCACAGAGGCTCGGGCTATCGACGTTTATGTTGCAATTAGGTCAGCCAATATTTTGGAATAGCATGAGTCAGCTCCGTGCATGTGCGAGTTAGGGCTGCACATCCGCTGGACTGTCAGTTGTGTAACCTGTCCAGTGGGGGGCGGTTTCTTTTTAATTCTGAGTATTATTGAAGCTAGGTCGATATTTAGGAAATATCATAGAGTATCAGGGTGATAAGTGTCAACTCTCGTGAAAAAAGAAATCCGTGATTTCATTTAATGACTAGCATTAGCGTTACGGAAATGGTTTTATACTGAGCAGCGGACAAAAGCGAGAAGAATAGAATCCCAAATAATGGCGCTGCAAATATCAAAGTAAAATGGCGGCTCGGTAGAAGCGATCGTCACTGAATTTTTCTGCCTATTTTCTAATCTTAATGCTTGAACAGGATAACTAAGATACCATGTCATATGCAATTGTTATGTAAGCTTAGTTACTCAGATTATCTCCCTTTGTAATATTTTTTAAATATTTAGATGTATATAATTGTATTGGTTGTTTGTAATATTTACTCGGTTTCATATATCATTATCAATGGATGAATCTGATCTGTCACTCAAGTATATGACATCATAATCAATTGATGTCACATGTAGGCTGGCATCATAATCAAAATATGTAATGAATGACATTTCTAGGTCTATCATGAATGCTTAATAGTCTGTCAAGTGTGCGAATTGTATGTATGTATTATTACTGTATTCTGCGGCTGTAGTAGTAGAACCATCCTACAGCTGCAATCAGTCCCTCTTCGCTTTTGGCCACTGTGCCTTGTCCTCAGCCAAAATTTTTAGCTTCCTCAGATCGATTCTTGATTCGACTGTGCCGAGACTTGCTTTCTTGAGGTAGTATGCTTAATAGATTTATGCAATGACGTCCTCTCTGGGCTTGTATTTGCTGGCTTCCAGTAGGGCGAATTCTAGGGCTCTGTATGTCTTTACAATTTAATAAACATTCTGTTGAATATTTTGAAACTAACTTGTCTGGACGCTGTTGCTGCAATAGCTAGAAAGGGGTGCAGCATAGCTACAAATGGGTGTGGCATAACTTGAAATGGGTGCTACATAGCTAGAAAGGGGCACAGCATAGCTAGAAATGGGTGCGGCATAGCTAGAAATTGGCGCGGCATAGCTAGAAATGGATCCCTCTATTGACTAGCTAAGTATAGTTATTAGCTCATCTGGCCAGAATGGCCAAGTGAGCTTATGCCGTGGCAACCATCTGTCGTCTGTCTGGCATCCATCCTTCCATCAACTTTTTCTTTAAACGACTTCTCAAGAACTGCTGGGAAGATTTCAATCATATTTGGCAGGAAGCATCCTTAGGGCATACAGATCTAAGTTTGTTCAAAGGAAGTCGATCGGCCAATTTTGCCGGTGGCCATCTTGGACTTTGGCCGAAATTTTCAAAACCTCTTCAAAAATCTTCTCCAAAACCGCTTGGTGGATCAATTCAAAATTCACGAAATATCATATATGGCCAGAGCTGAACCAAGTTTGTTCGAAGGAACTTGATTGGCCAAATGCTTCAGCGGCCATCTTGGATGACATAGTTTTCGTGAAAATGACATCTGCAGAACCGCTGAACGGATCGGGCTGAAATTTTGGGGATATGGTTATGGACTAGCGGCCATTAATGTTTGTTCATGGGAAGTTGATAGGTAAAAAACATGGCTGCTGTGGACCAATCAAATTTTAGCGTGCTTGGCTGCCATATTCAATTTTTTTATTTGATGGATTTTGAAGCTGAAATTGGTTTTCTTAACTCGGCTTACTTGTCAGTCAGCTGTCGTATAACGAATGGTCACAATGTTAATGTCGGCATCTAATATCTGTGTTGTGAAAATGAAACTGATAGGACGTCACATGCCAGAGTTATTAGCCCTTAAATATTTGCAGTCTCACTTTCATAGGGGAAATACAGGTTTGTTCCCACCGTCAACTGATTTATCACCATGTCAGATTAAACTCCAATAGACCTTTCCCACATTAGCTTATTTTGGGAAAATACCTTCCCAGAATGCATCGCTCATACCACTTCTGGCTGGTAACTGAGATAGCCGACACGCAAACAGCATTACTTTACTATGGGAATCAGATACAGCGCACTTGTGCATATGAAAAACTATGTTGATAATATTTTTGAAGTCGTACATCATTGGAAAGCTAAGCCAATTTTCTATACATTTCTGTATTAGTTTTTATAGTTTTATAAAATTTAATACAGTTAATTGCAATTTTAAAATATCCCCTATTGTCCACTTGATTTAATGAATCTAAGTCGATTTGTGTATTTTATATCCGCAAATAACTCGGTGAAAACGTTACAAAAATATAAAAAATGATACATTAATGTTTCGGCAATTGAATGCACTTTCCAATGATATATGATTTAAATATTACAATGATTTTAGTTTATAATAGGAACGGTTTAGATTGTGGTATATTTTAGTGCAAAAGTAACTCAACGCTTCTCAGCGGCTTGTTGACGGCGGTACCAGCCAGCAGTTTTGCTCTGAGCGTTGAGTTAGGGGAATCCCGGCGTAATGACGTCAATGTGGGAAAGGTGTATTAAAGGACAATTTCGGGATTGGTGAAAGTGTACTTTATTTGAAAGACTATTATATGACTAACATATTGGATCCTAAATAAAACAATAGACAAATAATATGAGTAATTATACCATCGTAAACATGGGATTATTTTGTCTCCTGGGCGGCTCCATTTTCTTGCAACGAGAGCAAGATTTCACGAGATCCTGACGTTATCCCCGCACCAACGCTATCTTTACCGAGCACGAATGCTGTACAATAAATACGTATATGCATGGAGGCCTAGCATGTGCTAATTTGTAATCGTTAGGACATCGTCCAGTTAAGCTAGTAAGTTTTTCAAGTAATTCTAATATCCGAAGTCGGTGGGGAATCATTAACCCCTAGACCGCTGAAGCATAGATTCCATCTTCTCTATCCTATCAGAATGTGTTAATTTTGGTACCAATGCTGCTGTAAGTCATTGTTGTGCACGACAGCAACACGTTTCAGCAACATTTTTTTCAAAATGTACCCCTGCACTATCTCTGTAAGTAGGCTATTACTCATTTTACACCATGTGATAAGGGTTAAATGAAGTGGCACACTTGACACGTGCGTATTGTCAAATTACTCAGCCGACTCAAGATACCGTTATAACGCGTGTCGCAGGCAGTGTACGCATATACTCCAAGAAAACATATGATAATATTGCAGGAACCACAGAACCGATTGTAATAATTCTGATACCTACCTGTAGCTACAAATTCGAAGATTTATCCAATGCTAGGGATGTTAGAATCGGCCTAGTGGTTCCTAGATACACTGCGGGAAAAACTAAGCCAGCAAAATTTCAAACAAAAATTTTGGGATGCTCTATCCATCATTCCATATCAGAATAAGTATTACAGCTACAATGACAGAATTTGCCGTGCCGAAGCTTTATAATGTTATCACATGACGGGGGAAATTCCATCAAAATATCTTTATTATTCAAATTACTACAGCTTACCGGGCAATATTGATCGGCCGATGAAAATTCCCAGATTTTATTCCAAAATGTTAATTCAATTGGTGATATCTATGGCAATACTCACGTGAGCAAAATTATAATTGGTCAGGCAAATAGCCATTTCTTTCAGCTTTAAGCACACTCCAATTTAATGACAATATGCAAAGATAGAGTCTGCGAGACAAAAACCATCCCATGCTGAATTTTGCCAAAAAAAGATAACATATTCTCAGATCATATCTTAGATGAATAATCTTTTCAAATATATTCCAGTCTTTTGAACCTCTTGTCCGATATTAACGTCCATTATATCATATAAATTCCGAGGTTAGAGATCCTAGAATCCTTGGAATCGCTTCAGCGGTTCGTTTGCTATTATCATTTACATATACTTCCTTAAAATATATAACCCGCATCTGCTGGCCTCGCTCCTCCAATCATAGCAATAGCGGTGGTACGGGGCTGACGTCGCTAGACGCGATAAAATGGCGGTGCCCCGATGTGCGAAAAATTGTCAATTTTACCGACAGATAACTTTAACAGATTAACCTTTTCCATTACTGCCTAAATATTTAAGATATGTATTATGTGCTCTGACATCTATGCTCTTAAAATATTTTGAAATGTATTTGATTGAAAGTTGTTGCTGCCTTAGGCAGCAATGAAAGTTGTTGCTGCCTAAGGCAGCAATGACTTTCAATCAAATTATTTTCTAAATCAACTCCAACTCACCCTACCCCTGCTGCTAACCTGGCAATTCAGCCAGATGCGCATGTGTTAAATGGATTGTGTGGAGGTGGGGAATAACCTGCTATAAAGACCACATACCTGCCTTTAGAGACCATTTTCTTCAATTGTATTTAAACCTCTAGTAACCGTCTGACTGCTGAGCTTTTGCAGACGACATATTACAAAGGTTATATCTCTGAACCTGATATATATTTTGAAAGCAATGGGACTGAAAGTTGTTGGTGGCTAAGCCGCCAACAACTTTCAGTCGAATTGTTTTCAAAATATTCAACAAGTCAAGAGCTTTTGAAAATTGAAATTATTGGCTGCACTGGCTTGGAGCAGTGAGACAGTTAAGAAACCAGCTGTTGTTAGCACTGACATCATCTATTTTCGCTTAAACATTGTTCAAAATCACTAATGCAAAAAAAACAGTTCAGAGATTGTTGTCAGTATCTCGAAAACTAAACCATTTGACTGACAATCATTTGAAGTGGTACCGATGGATGTAAAACTTAAGTAAGATTAGTTGAACTAGCCAATGTTCCAGGTGAGCGATACAGGCCCATTGGGCCTCTTGTTAAAATTATCTTTTGTAATATTTTCCTTAAATAATCAGATTTATATAAGATTATTTGTTTGTACAAGATAATGTGTGCTTAGTTGATAATTATATTGCTAGATATCTTAGCTTAGTTACTCAAATACTCTCCCTTGTTGTTTGTCTTAGATACTATGATTATTTAGTAGGCAATATATTGTTACTGTATAGTGTCAATGATATTGCTTGAATCCATAGCAGTGTGCGACAAATGGATCACATTCTAAGTAAATCGATCGATCGATAGATCGATAGATAGATAGATAGATAGATAGTAAGTTTATATTGAGCTGAACTCCATGCGATTGCATGTTCTTAAGCCACATACAGTGCACAGAGAGCTATGCCATCACAGGTACCTATTTACAGCTAGATCAACTGTAGCAATGCAGGGTTAAGTGACTTGCTCAAGGGCTCAAGTTTCTTATATTAAGATAGTGTGATATACAATTGTTATGTAAGCTTAGTTACTCGTATTATCTCCCTTTGTAATATTTTTTAACTATTCAGATTTATATAATCATATTGGTTGTTTGTAGTATGCACTCACTTTCATATATCATTATCAATGGATGAATCTAATCTGTCACTCAAGTATATGACATCATAATCAATTGATGTCACATGCAGGCTGATATCATAATCAAAATATGTAATGAATGACATATCTAGGTGTGTCATGACACTTAATAATCTGTCATGTGTACAAATTGTATATCTTTGCAATTTAATAAACATTCTGTTGAATATTTAAAAACTAACTTGACTGCGCACTAGGCAAGAACGGCTCCCAGTCAAATTAGTTTCAAAATATTCAACAGCTTCAGGGGCGTAGCCAGCTGGCTGAATGGGGTGGTTCTTTTTTTCTAAAAATGGAACACGTTGCCAGCCACCCCATCCCTCCACTGCAGCGCTCCACTTTATATAAATAGGAAAGCAACAGTTACCACAGCCAAATTTGTTTCAAAATAATTAATTTGTTTACATGTATGTTTGCTTTAAAATTTATATGCTCTTGTTTAAACGATTAACACAATTAAATTTTTTATTTTTAATTACTCTTAATGACAAAAATATTTGGGTTTGTACATTTTAGTGATTCCAGTAGCAACTGACACCATCACCCACACACCACACCAATCCCCATCCACACTGCGACCTATCATACAAATGACACCATCACCCACACACCACACCAATCCCCATCCACACTATGCGACCTATCATACAACTGACCACCCACACACCACACCAATCCCCATCCATCTATCATACAAATGACACCATCACCCACACACCACACGAATCCCCATCCACACTATGTGACATATCATACAAATAACACCATCACCCACACACCACACCAATCCCCATCCACACTGCCCTATCATACAAATGACACCATCACCCACACCAATCCCCATCCACACTATGTGACATATCATACAACTGACACCATCACCCACACACCACACCAATCCCCATCCACACTATGTGACATATCATACAACTGACACCATCACCCACACACCACACCAATCGCCATCCACACTATGTGATCTATCATACAAATGACACCATCACCCACACACCACACCAATCCCCACTATGTGACTTATCATCCAACTGACACCATCACCGACACACCACACCAATCCCCATCCACACTATGTGACATTTCATACCACTGACACCATCACCCACACACCACACCAATCCCCATCCACACTATGCGACCTTTCATACAACTGACACCATCACTCACACACCACACCAATCCCCATCCACACTGTGACATATCACACAACTGACACCATCAGCCACACACCACACCAATCCCCATCCACACTATGTGACCTATCATACAAATGGCGATACATGTATACATGAATGTAACCACAAGTCCACAACTATAGAAGCATGAAGCAAGTGCTCCTGTAAGATTCACTAATCAAATGATAGTGTTTCTATTGCTTAAATAATGAATCTATGGTGGACCATGCCACGGTATGGGGTGTAGCGGATGGGTGGAGGTGCATGCCATGGTATGGGGTGTAGCGGGTGGGTGGAGGGGCATGCCACGGTATAGGGTGTAGCAGGCGGGTGGAGGGACATGCCACGGTATGGGGTGTAGCGGGTGGGTGTCCGAGGAACTCAACACTCTGATTTAAGAAATGGCACTTCTTGGGTTTGAGGTTGGCGGTGCGGAACCGCATTAGAACTTTGTCCAAGTTGGACAAAGTCTGCTCAAACGAGCCAAAAACTATAACGTCGTCGATGTAACAGAGACAGATCTCCCATTGCAGGGTAGTTAATACCTGCTCAATTAGACGCTCAAATTTTCCGGGAGCGTTGCACAAGCCGTAAGGCATCTTGCGGAATTGGAAAAGACTGTCTCTACAGACGAACGCTATCAGCCTCATCCATGGCTACCTGCCAGTATCCGCTTGCCATGTCAAGTGTACAGAACCATTTGGCTCTGGACAATGAATCTAACGCCTGATCTATCCGGGGTAACGGATACGCATCTTTGACACTTAGATCATTAAGGTGGTGGTAGTCAATACAAAATCACAAAGATTTGTTTTTCTTGCCTGCAAGTACTATGGGACTGGCCCAGGGGGATGCTGAAGGCTCTATTATGCCTGTCCGCAACATGTCATTCACCTGCTGGTGTGCTTTTGTCACTTTATGTATGGAAAGACGACGTACTGGCTGACATACAGGTCGGTTGTTCCTGGTGTCAATGGAGTGACGCACGAGGTGAGTTTCTCCCAGGTCCATGTCTCCCGCAGAAAAACTTTCCTGGTATTTAAACATGATCTGTCATAATCACGTTTGTGAGATTGCGTCAGTCCAACTGTGGCACGCAAATATAGGTCATGCAAATGTTCTGGTATGTTGCCATCAGAAGCTGGTGTTGTTGTCATTGTAGTGGGAGCTGTCTCCAGGGAAATCACGTCCACCAAATGGCCACAGCAAATGCCCGGGGCAAGCATTATAGGATCAGATGTTCCATTGAATACCTGAACCTGTATGTGATTTTTGTTGGTGATGTCCACTATCATTCATGGACTCACGCATTGTGAGGCGATCATGTATTCAGGGTCGGATTCCAGCATGGCTATGTGTGTGGTATTTCTTAACTGTGGTGTGGTGGCCCATAGAATTTCCTCCGTTCCCAGCTCAACTGTTGCTGTAGAAGCCAAAATCACCGCACATGTATTGTACAGTGATGATTCTGGTCCAAGGGGTATGCGATGGCCGTGTATGTCTAATTCCTGTTGTCTGAAGTGAATCATGGCTTGACTGGTGCTGAGAAAATCAGAACATAATAGGGCATCGTTTAGAATAGAGGCGATGACAACTTGCCGAATGAATTGCATCGCCTCTATCTGTATTACGATGTTTACAACACCAGCCACCGGAACGACGGCTCTGGTGGCTGTTGCAAAAATATTTTTGAAGAACAAAGGCGTGGTCTCTGATGAGTAGGGATGCTCTCATAGAGATGCTTGTTAAAAACGGTGATGGAAGCGCAAGTGTTTACCGTGGCACTGGTAGAAATTCCACTGAACAAGCAGACACACTTTGATGACTTTGTGGTGTGCTTGCGAGAGAGTTTCCAAGATTGCTGTGTGTTGAGTATCCTTTGCTGCGGTGGGGCGCTGTGTGAAGGTGGCCTGTTTCTCTATGGCTTCCATGAGTGTGATGGGTGGCTGAGTGAGGAAGGGACCAGCTTGTCATAGCTGCTACTGATTTAGCTTGGGCGACGACGAAGCTGGGGGTAGCAGTCGTGCTATGTCTGAGGCTGGTGGTGTTTACTGTGAATTTGTGTAGACAGCAGTTTGGATTGGACTGGAACGGTGCAGACATTTTGCCACCTGAGCCAGGCATTTTGGGCAACACATCATGGGATGTTTGTGTGAAGCGCAAAAGAAACAACATCGTTTTGTTGACCGTTTGATGTGGTTTCTTTTGCGGATCCATGAGACATAGCGCTTGTTTCCATCTGTATCACTACTACTGCCGCTGGGTGCTGGAGAGAATGATGAAGGTAGGTGTGTATTGCATACCACCAGAGGGTGCTAAGTGCCTTGGTGGTGGGTCGTGGTTCTTGAATAAATGTTTTTTCAGTGGAGGTGCTACAACCAACCACTGCCGTTTTACATAGGAAAGAAGGTTTGGTAGGTGCGGTTATTGTGGGGTCACAGCTTTTTGCAGATGGAGATATTGTCGGAGCTGCGGGTTAAGTGCGCATCGTAGGCTCTGGCTTATGAGAAGCCAGTTTTCGTGTAATGTTTGACATTATTGAGGTAGTTTTTGTGGTTTCTGTTGATGTATCCACCTGCCATTGTGGTTGATGGACCGTACAGAAACCGACTTGTAGAGCTGGTGGAACGTTCACGTTCCATTGGGGCTGTGTGACCATTGCCGCGGAAGTTGAACCTCACGATCTCATCCTCGCTGTTAGTGTCACCGGTATGACGTTCCTACAGCTTCATTTAGGGCAGGGACATAATTAAACACTTACAAAGAGGGTAACAGTCAAACAATGGTACTCATTTGCTGCTACTTGGAAGAGGTCCAGTACATAGAGTCAAGTAGATGACTCGTCATCATGGTCCTCGCCAGAGGTACCTCACAGAGTAAGATCTGTGAGGCATCCCCACAAATGAGGGTCTTAACGCGGCTACTTAGCAAGTTTAATATAAACCAATTTAACCCCTACACAAACATTATTTGTTGCGAGAGGAAAGTGCCTCGTGCTGGCCTCCGTCACAGGAAAATGCCTACAATGCCGAAGTGGAGGAAGAGAGATGGCAAAAATGGCCACACTCTTGTTCAAACCAAATTATGTAAAAGAGTCAACTTAGTGAAATTATAAGTTTAATGTGATGCACGCTATATTACGTGAAGATGGGGTGGATAATTTCTGCAGAATTCAACACCGTCACCTTATTTAAGTTCAAAGATACTGCATTGGTAGTTGCCGCTTTATTTATGCGGTCCTCCTGGGTCCAGATCTAGGTTAAGCCGCAAATGGTAGCGTAAGCTAACTATCTTTAACATATAAGTCTGATGGGCGAGAATGTTCGGTGAGCGTATGGTCACCCTACGGAACATACCCCCTCAGTTAGACAGCATGCGGAAGGACCATGAGGTGAAAGCTCTTGCATCATATAATGATCCCTTCACCGACGGCGCAAGGACAAGTTACAGTACATAAGCGTTGAAAAGCACATATAAGTTTAGGGTAGGGACAAAGAGGCAGCTATCCAACTTTAGCAACCTTCCCGTGAGGGCGTGGTGGGTTCTAAGACGGCACCCAGTCACTTGTAGCATTAGATAGAGAGCTGAGTCCTGTCCATCACCAGTGAGTCGGGGGTGGATCATATGAGATCCGCACCCATGAGATTAACATTTACCTGTCGTTAGGGGTATGTAATTTCGGACAGAGATGCACTGCAGGCCAGTAACTATAATATTTTTGCAGTGCTTCCTACTTTGGCAGGGTTTTCTAACTAACTAATATTCGAAGATACAGGGGAGGTGTATGCGGTAATTGTCACTTTATTTCTAACCGCTCTGAAACCCAATATTTCTAAAGTCAGCTCTAAATAACGTGACGGAGGGAGAGCCAAATAATTGATGAGCACGGAGGCTGGAGGAGCGTAGATAGAGACAATTACCCATATAAGAGGGCAGTTTGGATTGGACTGGAATGGTGCAGACATTTTGCCACCTGAGCCAGGCATTTTGGGCAGCACATCATGGGATGTTTGTGTGAAGCGCAAAAGAAACAACATCATTTTGTTGACCGTTTGATGGGGTTTCTTTTGCGTATCCATGAGACAAGGCACAAAGCGCTGGTTTCCATCTGTATCACTACTACTGCCGCTGGGTGCTGGAGATAATGATGAAGGTAGGTGTGTATTGCATACCACCAGAGGGCACCGGGTGCTAAGTGCCTTAGTGGTGCGTCGTGGGTCTTGAATAAACGTTTTTTTTCAGTGGAGTTGCTACAACCAACCACTGCCGTTTTACATAGGAAAGAGGGTTTAGTAGGTGCGGTTATTGTGGGGTCACAACCTTTCGCAGATGGAGATATTGTCGGAGCTGCGGGTGCAGTGTGCATCGTAGGCTCTGGCTTATGAGAAGCCAGTTTTCGTGTAATGTTTGACATTATTGAGGTAGTTTTGTGGTTTCTGTTGATGTATCCACCTGCCATTGTGATTGATGGACCGTAGTTGAGGTGGGTTTCAGGAGGCGGCACTGAAGTGACTGTAATCAGTGCCCATTCTAGTTTAACGGATGCCCAGGCTGCGGTGTTCGATGATCAGTTGCCGGTGTGGTGGAAGGAGGATGGTTTGGACACCGGTCCTTCCAATGGCCTATCTGACCACATCCAAAACATGTGTTGGGTGGCTGTGTGTGTGGCACATTGCTGGTTGGTGAAGGTCGAGTATGGTGACTAGATTGGTGAGTGTGGAGATCTGCTTAGTGATCTTTTCTAACCTGTCCTGTGTAGCTTGTCTATTGCTGTTGTTGTGCTGGTTCCCACATCCTGGGGCATTGTTGTGGCCTCCGTGATGGGACTGGCCACGCCCTCTTCCTGTAGGCGCATGATCTCTTCTGGGGTAGGGTGGGGGGGGGGGGTTTCTTGTTGCAGTGCTGTGCTCGTGTCTGTGGTGGTTGCTGTGTGTGTGCTGTCTGTAGCAATTAGAAGTTTGGCACCATTCAACTCATTGATAGGGTATAGTTGGCGGCGAGTGTTCTTTTCTCTGTCAAGAAAGTTCTCTATCCGCACTGCTGTTGCGGTCAGTGTTTGTAAGTTTCCATGCTCCATCAGAAACAGGTTTTCCTTAAGGGCCGTTTCTCCGTTTAACGCATCAATGAAAGTATCTAGATGAAGATGCGTCCCTCCCTCATGATTTGTGCTAGGGTACGCTCTTGTGACGAGACGTCAGATGCAGCTAGCTAATTATGGGAGGGTTTCTTTCACACGTCTCCTCAGGTCTCAGTTGAAGACGGCTGGTCTCTTCCAAGGCCGTGACCCTGAATCCTTCGGACAACCATATCTGCCAGTACCTGTAGGGCTTTCCCTGACAGTTTGGCGGCCAGATACTCTCCGATCTGCTGATCCGTCCATCTGTTTGTGGAGCCCATGATTTTGAACTGGCACTTGTAGTTGGCCAAGTCACCTTCCCCACTGAATTCAGGTGGGAGGATCACTCGGCTGGTGCCATGATTAGGAACTATGGGCGCAAATCCAGGTGGGGTGTGGGAGATATTGGAGTGAATGCTGATGTTGGTCTGTGTCTGTGGATGCAGTTTCTCGGGTCCTGGTTTCTGTATAACCGAGGATGGGACTCGTTTGTGCGGTTCTGTGAGGTAGGTTGGTAGTGATGATCCCGCTGACTTCCTAACTGATGTAGGGTGGTAAATTGGTGGCGGTGTGTCAAGCACATGTCGTGGTGGATCCACAGGTCATTGGGTGGGTCTTCCTCTATACGGTGGTGGTCCAGGAGAATGACAAGGCCACTGTGTGTGATGTGTGTGGGTGCCGCTTCTGGGATTTGTAGGCTGTGGCATATCCGCATTCCACTGTTTGTACCGTGGTAGCGATGGGTAGTGGGGAGACGAAGTTCTAGTGGGTGGAGATGCGGGCCATGGCGTATGAGGGGCGGGCCATTGGTCGCCATCAGGTTGACATGGTGAACACATTGGGCATGTAGGTTGTGTAGTTTTCCCCCAAGGGAGATTTCTCCACTGACGTCCGTGATGCGGCAAAGGTGTTAGAATGGCTAGCATGGATGTCAGACATGGTGATGTAAGATGTACCCTCCTGGAAGGCATCGCGGAAAGCCTCCTCACTGATCGGCGAGTACTCTTGTTGTCCAACTCGAAGTAATTTAGTTTGTCGCCCTTCCGTTGTAATGCTCCACCTCTTAGTCGGGGCAGTATTGATTGTAATAGAATGGACACTGGAACATGCGAGGACTGAGCATGGGCATGGGTTCACTTGGTATTCAAGCCCCACATTGGGCGCCACTTGTAGCCTCTGGGCATGCATGCTGGTCCACTGGATACTCTCGTTGCGCGGTACCGTCAGTGGACAGTACGTTGGGATGAGGCTGCTGGTTAGCTGCAGATCTCGGGGTTGTGGATCCGGTGTTACGAGCTGCCGGATTATACAGAACCCGACTTCTAGAGCCGGTGGAACGTTCACATTCCATTGGGGCTGTGCGACCATTGCCGCGGAAGTTGAACCTCACGATCTCATCCTCGCTGTTAGTGTCACCGGTATGACATTCCCACAGCTTCATTTAGGGCAGGGACATAATTAAACACTTACAATAATTAAAGAGGGTAACAGTCAAACAATGGTACTCATTTGCTGCTACTTGGAAGAGGTCCAGTACATAGAGTCAAGTAGATGACTCGTCATCATGGTCCTCGCCAGAGGTACCTCACAGAGTAAGATCCGTAAGGCATCCCCACAAACGAGGGTCCTAACGCGGCTACTTAGCAAGTTTAATATAAACCAATTTAACCCCTACACAAACATTATTTGTTGCGAGAGGAAAGTGTCTCGCACTGGCCTCCGTCACAGGAAAATGCCTACAATGCCGAAGTGGAGGAAGAGAGATGGCAAAAATGGCCACACTCTTGTTCAAACCAAATTATGTAAAAGAGTCAACTTAGTGAAATTATAAGTTTAATGTGATGCACGCTGTATTACGTGAAGATGGGGTGGATAATTTCTGCAGAATTCAACACCGTCACCTTATTTAAGTTCAAAGATACTGCATTGGTAGTTGCCGCTTTATTTATGCGGTCCTCCTGGGTCCAGATCTAGGTTAAGCCGCAAATGGCAGCATAAGCTAACTATCTTTAACATATAAGTCTGATGGGCGAGAATGTTCGGTGACCGTATGGTCACCCTACAGAACATACCCGCTCAGTTAGACAGCATGCAGAAGGACCATGAGGTGAAAGCTCTTGCATCATATAATGATCCCTTCACCGACAGCGCAAGGAGAAGTTACAGTACATAAGCGTTGAAAAGCACATATAAGTTTAGGGTAGGGACAAAGAGGCAGCTATCCAACTTTAGCAACCTTCCCGTGAGGGCGTGGTGGTTTCTAAGACCGCACCCAGTCACTTGTAGCGTTAGATAGAGAGCGGAGTCCTGTCCATCACCAGTGAGTCGGGGTGGATCATATGAGATCCGCACCCATGAGACTAACATTTACCTGTCGTTAGGGGTATGTAATTTCGGACAGAGATGCACTGCAGGCCAGTAACTATAATATTTTTGCAGTGCTTCCTACTTTGGCAGGGTTTTCTAACCAACTAATATCTGAAGATACAGGGGAGGTGTATGCGGTAATTGTCACTTTATTCCTAACCGCTCTGAAACCCAATATTTCTAAAGTCAGCTCTAAATAACGTGATGGAGGGAGGGCCAAACAATTGATGATCACTGAGGCTGGAGGAGCGTAGATAGAGACAATTACCCATATGATGGAGGTCTTAAGGTATATGGTCAATTTATACAACCTAGCTGGTGTGCAGTGTTGCATATCCGCTACTCCCGGAAAAGAGACTAACACAAAATAACTCCTACAGAGTAATCGTCCCTACTACTATAAAACTATCCTATCGAGCTAAAATAGTCCCGGTTTAGTCGACCGCATGTCATGTTCGCACAATGAGAACATGATCAGCGACCTCAGTGAAAAAGTGATGCTGTGGGGGAACTATGTGGTGCGGTCGTTGTTGATGGATTGTGTAGCCTAGTCAACTGCGGTTCCAATTTTTTGTACAAAATAAGCAGAACAAATAACTACGATGGCGACTGCATAACTTATCACAAAACAGTAAAATAGGTCACACAACCTTGACGGTGCTTATGGGCACAAAAATAAGAATAATATGTACATTTAAAATAATAAACAATAAAAATGCGGTTTTAAGTGACGGGCAGGTACCTATTAGTCATTAGTACCTGTTACACAAAAGTAATACATAAAAACAATAATAATGACAATGATGGAGTACCTGTTAGTCATCGGTACGGAAAAAGTTCTAGAATCACAATGGTTGAAGCGTAACATATTTGGAACGCAAGATGGCACGATGCGGAAGTCAACTTCTACGAAAAACTGCAGACGAACAGTCTGATGCGGCTCACTCTCAGGAATAGCGAAGAAGATCGTTTGTGAAAGTGGATGGCTAGTAGTTAGTCACGTCTACATACAAAGTTAATAATTTAAGCGGTATGTTGAAAGTTCCGTACTAGTGCGGCAGCTGAAAGCTGCCCTGGAGTTCTTGAAGGGCTACAGATGAAAAGTTAATAATGTGGATGCATTCTGGTGGATCACAAGGTGAGATGCATCGAATAGCTCACACGATGCATCGGGCAATATCCCCTAACTGTGGTCAAAACGTTTAAAAGTCTAACACATGTGCGGATTTGTTTCACCACTGGTCAGCCTGGTATGGTAGATCTGGTGAGTTACCATCGGGAACCTCACTCACCCCACATACTGGACGAGCTTACATCGGGGCCAACAGGCCCATCTGCATGAAAGGTCCCTTTGCGGTAGTAGTGGCTTGGTTTACCTTACTTTATTTTCTTTATTGCCCCTGGGTGATATCTTCCCGGGAGCTTACAAAGACTTGCGATGCAGATGCGGTCGCTAGTACCCCCCAGATGACGAGTCTCAAAACCGATAGGATCCACAGCAGACATTGGGTATCTGCTATGCATATTGCAGTACTACGCGCTCGTCTCCCAGACCAGGTACCTCACCACCACCAGTCTCTTCCTGACTGCTCCCGAATCTAATTTTCCGGCACCCTTTATACTGCTTGTGACGTCACAGCTGGAATTCCACAGCCAATCAGCGAGCGCGCTTCAGAGGCAGGGAAGCGGGTCACGTGACACGTTATCGTACCGATGCACTGCATGCACTAAGCCTATGGGGTTCAGTATTTTGAAAGGAATTTGCTGGTTCAATTAGCTATAACTCAGCCATTTCTGGACCCCTTTTAAAATAGTTAAAAAAATTGGAATCCTCGCTTTATTCTGCCATCATCGAGACCAAGAACGACGAGAAAGGTGTACTTTAAAGTAATTACGTGTACCAACTCGATACAAAATAAGATGCTATTTCTCTCCAATGCTAACGCGCGTTGGCAAGCAATCTGACGCCCGCGTATGCACGCTAGGCGATCTCACGGACTTAGTCGTTTTAAAACCTCTCGTATATGGCTCTATACATGCGTACTGTCCCACCCAGGGTTGGGGGGCATGCTTGGAACGTACCCGGTCTGGCTATTCCATACCCAGACGTGCTGGGATGGTTCGTACCTGACCGGCTGATCCGCGCTACATAACTATCAATAAATCTTTTAGTCTTGAATGTCAATTTCAACATAGTAACCATACATTATGTAATCTCAGTTAATTTACCAGTATGCTATATTTGATAATTGGTATGTTTGATTTGGTATTTTTATTCTTGTTCATTATTAAGAAGAGAGATGTAGTGTTTTTATTTAAAGTAACAGTTCAGCTTTAATTATATAGCAGTCTGGTGACACAGTCGGCTGTCAATCACAACTGACAAATTACTGTATCAATCGTGTCAGCAGAATAAAGACAATCAATATCCGTCCTGAATCTGTATCAAACGTCTTTAAACATCAAGACATCATAACCAGAAAGCGTTTTTTCAGTATTAGAGCGACCAACCACTGGAACAGTCTACCAGAGTCATTAGGGATGGATCTGTCCATCAACTCATTCAAGACAAGGTTAGACAGGCACTACAGTGAGGCCACATACACGATAGATTCCCCGAACATGCCTGTCCGCACCAACATACCAGTTCAACACATGCAGGATTCGGCTGCCAATGAAGATAGTTAAAACCTGCTACAGGCTGCATAGCCTAACAGGCAGAAGAGGACTATGCAACTATGTACAAAACCCTCAGATTGCTTAATCCTAAGGAATTTAGCCCGGGGAAATTGCACCCAGTTCTACAGATTGGCTGCCAGTCTGCTAGAGAGGCCTTTCGTATACCGGCAAAACTGAAGATCCTAACAGGTACCTATGTCCTTCAGATGAACAGACAGGCTTTCAGCAAGAGTCAGTGTGAATCTACATGCCCTCTCTGTCAAGAGGGTTCTGAAACAGTCGAGCACTTCATTGTCCAGTGTCCAGCCTTACAGCATGTAAGAGCTCCAGTGTTTGTAGATCTGGATTGTATCCTCCTACAGTTTGAAGGAATGAAGCTTAGTAACTTCGACCCAGAAGCTCTAACTCAGATAATTGTAGACTTCACAATGTTTTTTATAAGCCTGCCAAGCAATTCCTTCAGATATTAGAGTGTCAGTGTAGGTGCCTAATCCATGCTCTACAGATATCCAGACATACCATATTAGAATCACTGTCATAGTGGATGGCTGGTCATCGCATACAAAAACCAATGCATATCATTCTGCCATCCCAATATGTATATCTACCCGGTAGCCTACTGCCCTTCCTATAGCTCATCCCATTATTTTAGATCTATTTCATTCTGATCACTACCTTATTTCATGTTTTACTGTTGTGTGCTGTGGAGTATTTTATCATAAATTACCAATCTTAGTAGTAACCATGTTAACTTGTATTGTTAATTGTTGACCTGTTTTTTTGTCAAATACAGTCTTATTCCTACCCACTTTTAACCAATTATTAACTGATAATCCCTAAACAATCCCCCTACTGTCCTGTACAGTTAAGCTAGTTTACTATTTGTTGATCTGGTCCTTATTGAAAATACAGTCTTATTCCTACTCACTTTTAATCAATTACTAAGTGTTACTCCATAGATTATTCTTATTTTTGTGCCCATAAGCACCGTCAAGGTTGTGTGACCTATTTTACTGTTTTGTGATAAGTTATGCAGTCGCCATCGTAGTTATTTGTTCTGCTTATTGTAGACTTCACAATGTTTTTTATAAGCCTGCCAAGCAATTCCTTCAGATATTAGAGTGTCAGTGTAGGTGCCTAATCCATGCTCTACAGATATCCAGACATACCATATTAGAATCACTGTCATAGTGGATGGCTGGTCATCGCATACAAAAACCAATGCATATCATTCTGCCATCCCAATATGTATATCTACCCGGTAGCCTACTGCCCTTCCTATAGCTCATCCCATTATTTTAGATCTATTTCATTCTGATCACTACCTTATTTCATGTTTTACTGTTGTGTGCTGTGGAGTATTTTATCATAAATTACCAATCTTAGTAGTAACCATGTTAACTTGTATTGTTAATTGTTGACCTGTTTTTTTGTCAAATACAGTCTTATTCCTACCCACTTTTAACCAATTATTAACTGATAATCCCTAAACAATCCCCCTACTGTCCTGTACAGTTAAGCTAGTTTACTATTTGTTGATCTGGTCCTTATTGAAAATACAGTCTTATTCCTACTCACTTTTAATCAATTACTAAGTGTTACTCCATAGATTATTCTTATTTTTGTGCCCATAAGCACCGTCAAGGTTGTGTGACCTATTTTACTGTTTTGTGATAAGTTATGCAGTCGCCATCGTAGTTATTTGTTCTGCTTATTGTAGACTTCACAATGTTTTTTATAAGCCTGCCAAGCAATTCCTTCAGATATTAGAGTGTCAGTGTAGGTGCCTAATCCATGCTCTACAGATATCCAGACATACCATATTAGAATCACTGTCATAGTGGATGGCTGGTCATCGCATACAAAAACCAATGCATATCATTCTGCCATCCCAATATGTATATCTACCCGGTAGCCTACTGCCCTTCCTATAGCTCATCCCATTATTTTAGATCTATTTCATTCTGATCACTACCTTATTTCATGTTTTACTGTTGTGTGCTGTGGAGTATTTTATCATAAATTACCAATCTTAGTAGTAACCATGTTAACTTGTATTGTTAATTGTTGACCTGTTTTTTTGTCAAATACAGTCTTATTCCTACCCACTTTTAACCAATTATTAACTGATAATCCCTAAACAATCCCCCTACTGTCCTGTACAGTTAAGCTAGTTTACTATTTGTTGATGTGGTCCTTATTGAAAATACAGTCTTATTCCTACTCACTTTTAATCAATTACTAAGTGTTACTCCATAGATAGCGGTCCTGTACAGTTAAGCTAGTATATTATTATTCGCTAATTGTTGATCTGATCCTTATTGCAAATTGTCTTATTCCAACCCACTTTTAATCAACTATTAATCGCTATTTGCTAAACTATCCACTTACTGTCCTGTACAGTTAATTAAGCTAGTATATTATCTTGGCTGCATTGACGTCCAAAGTGTACATATAATATGTAGTCAAAATGGTATTGTGTAGTAAATAACGTATCCGTGCATTTCCCCTCTGAAGGAGGTAAAGATAAAACAAGAACAAGGACATCTAGGCGGACATCCTAGCCACTCAGTGCGCTATTTTACAGGTTCAGATATGGAGCCACTGGCCGCTTGAGCTGTTGACCGTGACGTAAATACAGTACAGTATTGTAATCAAACAGAAGCCGGGTCGAATTTTGAGGTTGTGTCAACAACTTACATTTCATTCGATGTGAGTTTGAACAAATTTTCATTACTCGATAGCGATGCTCCTTACATAGGAGGAATATTCCTCTTCAATTTGTTTACCAGTCATTTTTGTGAAATTACATTATTTGCTGTTTGATGGACTTACTATAGATACCGTATACCATATGATACCGTATGTTGTTTCTGGACGAAAGGCTATGCCTATGAGTCCAGATCCTCAGCTTCAATACTCATTAGAAAAACTGCTGCATTGTGTCTCGAAGCAGCTGTCTCCTGAGGTGCCTTGAAATTGTAGATCGTTTCCTGGTTTGACCATTGCCTGTCCAATCATGCTTCGGAAGCCTTCACTGTCGGTGCTTTTACCACTTCCTGAAGCAGACTGTTCCATGGTTCAGCGATCCGGACGCAGAAGCTGCTCTGTCTGAGTCCGGTCTGTGCTATCTGCTTGAAGATCTTAAGGTTGTGTCCCCTGGTGTCACTGGACTCTCTGAGTGGTATGTGCGGGCACACATCATGATCATACACACCTGTTAACATCTTATACGTCTCGATCATATCGCCTCTTAGCCTGCGGTACGTCAATGATGGTAGCTTCAGTTTCTTTAATCTCTCCTCGTAGCTCAGGTCCTTAAACTCCAGGATTAGTTTAGTCGCCATTCTCTGGACACATTCAATGCTGACTACGTCCTTTTTCCTCAACGGGTGCCATACTGCATTCGCGTACTCGAGGTGTGGTCTCACAAGTACCTTGTACACCAAGTTGAAGCCATCTGAGTCTGGGTAGATAAACGTTCGTTGGATCATCCTTATGATTTGTGTCGGCTTGTTAATCTTTTCATTAACATGCTGCTCAAAGGTTAGCCTAATGTTAATGCCCAGGTCCTTCTCGTTGGTCACCCTTCCCAGCTTGTGTTCTGCCGTCTCACCCGGGCAGCCTCTCATAGCATATTCTCTCTCTGCATCTCCATGCTTTTTGCCCACTGTCATAATCGTGCACTTATCTGGATGGCACCTGAGTAGCCATTCGTCTGACAGTCCTGAAGCTTGTATAAGTCTGACCGCAGCACTCACTGATCATCTTAATTCCTAATTTGTTGACAGAGCTTCATATCATCAGCATACATGTACGCATCAGGGTGAGAGAGTCTAGTAGATCGTTGATAAACAATACAAACAGTACAGGTTCCAGCACACTACCCTGCGGAATCCTGCTTAAGACACTCATCCACTCTGAAGCTGTGCCATTTACTATAACCCTTTGTTTGCACTCAGACAGGAATGCTGTGATCCATTCATGAACCTTGCCAACTATGCCGAACCCCTTTAGCTATTGCAGCAGTCTCTTATCAGGCGCCGTATCAAAGGCCTTCATGAAGTCAAGGTATATAACATCGATATTGCTACCCATATCAAGTTGGTCCGTCCATTTGTTCAGCACCTTTAATAATTGTAGCGATGTCGATCCGTCCATGTGTTCAGCACCTTTAATAATTGTAGCGATGTCGATCTTCCACTTATGAAACCAAACTGCTTATTGCTTCTTGTTTTCGATCGCTAGTATCACACATGGAGAGCCGTTCACAAGATGAAATCAATGGTTTTCTGCAGTTCTTCCACAGGCCCATACAGCTTTTCAAGAACAGGTTGACAAAGGCCAGATTTGTTCTCTCAGCAGCTGATATGTACTGCAACATTGAAGTATGTGCTCTGTGGTCTGTTCTGCATCTCCACAAGGACAAGCGGGTGATGTCGTAAGGTGGAACCGCCTGTACATGTGTTGGTTTGGTCTGTTATGTCCAGTTCTGAGACGAAAAATGGTCACTTGCTCTGGCCTCGAGAGATGATGGTAGGCATCTTCTGATTGAGGTGTTCTATAGAGTGACTTGATGAGAGTCTTCATGTCTGTATTGGTAACCATGTTTTCTGTCTGATTCTCTTCTGCACCCACCTTTGCCATCTTGTCTGCTTCCTCATTTCCTTGGACTCCACAGTGTGAGGGGATCCACTGCAATGCTATCCGAAAGCATTTGATGGTTTGTAGTCCTTCAAGTTGTGGCAGCTTATTTTTGGTGATAGCCTCAAGGATGGAGTGGCCATCAGATAAAAAGACACTGTGCAATAGGGTCTGCTGTTCTATTGATAGTATTAGCTGCATGAACCAGTGCTTCGACTTCAGCTCTGTAGTTTGTGCAGTGTTTGTCTGTCGGTATTGCAGCTGACCCATGCTGTCCATTTGGATACTGTATGTGCAGTCCGGCACCTCCGCTCCTAATTGCATCTTTGCCTGCTCCATCTGTGTAAATTCTTATCCATGTCTCCTGAGGGTACATTTCTTCCAGCATGGCTAGGGTCAGGCCCTTCTTGTTCACATCACTGTGTTCATCTTTGGTTGTGAGATGAGGTACTGTGGTGCGAATAGCTATGCTCTCTAGTTTGTTTTCCCAGGGTGGAGGATCAGGGGTGTGGTTTGGATCTTCTATTTGTGCTGGCAACATTTCTTGGTGTTTCCTTTGAAGTGCTTTTGTCTCTTTCACAAAACTTGATCTTTTAAGTCTTTCTGATGACAGCTGTGCTTGCCTGACCTTCATCGGGTGGTTGTTGAACGATTTGAACTTTGCAGCTTGGATCAGTGCTTTGCATTCCCTTCCTTTGCTAAGTGTGGGGCGGGGGGGGGGGTTGCCTGCTGTCTGCTCCATTTTTTCTATTGGTGCTGATCTCATTCCACCAGTGATGATGCACAGTGCCTGGTTTTGTACTCTGTCACGGTTCTGTTGATGAGATTTAGCTGCTGTCATCCATGAGCTGGATCCATACTCAAGGTGTGGTCGTACGGCACCTCGGTAGATGGTCTTGAGGATCCTCTCCATTGGTCCAACTGAGATTAAAGATGTCTAGCAACTTGCGGAGAGATGCATTACCAAGGTGTTGGATCATTTCATTCGTAATGCCATCTGGCCCGGGAGATTTCTTCTTCTTCAATTGGCGGATAGCCTTCTTCAGTTCTTCTAAGCTAATGTCAACTTTCATTGCATCATGAATGTTGGTGTCTGTTCTTTCCTTTCGTTCTTTTCTAACCACTTTTTGACGCATTCGTGGTATAGAAATGGTGCTTTCTTCTGCATATGCCTTCGCAAAGGAATCTGCAGCCTACCTGTCAGTGTTTCGCCATCTTCAAAAGTAATCTTCTCTCCCCAAACACCCTCATCATTCAGTGCTTTATTCAGTCTCCATAGCTTTGTGGTGTCCCTCTCTAAATTAAAACCTGCCATCTTTTCCCTCCAGCTTCTTCTTTTGGCCTCCAGCTTGGTCTTTAGATACCTGGCTTTAGTTTGTTGTAGCGTGAAGTGGTTTTCATGACAGGGATTACTCTCTGCATCCTCTCTGGCCTTGTCTAGTTTATCATGTGCTGCTTGCAGTTCTGTTGTCCAGTAGGGGCGGTAGATTTTCCTGAACCCTCGAGGGATCGCTTCGTTGGCAGCCTTGTGGATACTTGAATTAAAATCCTTGACCACATTGTTGATGTTTCTCCCTTCTACTGCTATATTTTGGGTAAGCTCATTGGAACGAATGCCGAACAGACTCCAATTTGCCTTTTTGTAGTTCCACCTTGGATGTTGAGATGAACTTGTCGAAATACTTCCAGAAAGAGAGAGGAGGACTGGGCGGTGGTCGCTTCCTCCTAACTGCGATCCGACCACTCTACTGAGGTTTCTGTGAATGTCGTTGTTGTCGAGTGCCAACAGCGCGAGTAGAAAGTAGGCTGATCTGTGGGATCGTTGACAAGTAAAAGGTGCTTTTCATCTTCCCATGCTTCAATGTCTTCTCCTCGTTTGTCAAGTGTGCTGTATCCCCAGCTCTGGGACTGGCCATTAAAGTCTCCCTCAATGAGGAAATGGCAGTCCGGGACCTGGATTGTGTGAAATGAGAGATTCTTGTCATTAGGGCAGTAATAATTGACAATGTCAATCACAGAGTTGCTGGTTGTTACCTTGATCTTGATATATTCTGCCTCTTCCATAAAGGTTTTGATCTGGCTGGCGTTCACGCTGTTTCGGAGCAAGGTGATCACCCCGCCTTTCTTCCTTCCCCTTCGATCACACTGGAAAATATGGTAACCTCTGATCTTAAATGGTTTTCCTTCTTGCAGGTGTGTCTCTTGAATGCAGGACATATCAATGTTGTTTTCGTACAGGAACTGTTCGAGCTCTGATTTCTTGTTGGTAACCCCTTCTGCGTTCCAGTGCATGATGTTGATACTTGGGTTCTCTTTGGGTTTGGTCTTCTCTTTCGGTTGACCAGTAGCTCTCCATCCTCGTCCCCTGGCTCCACAAGGCGAGTTGATGGGACCTCCAGTAGCTGAGGGTGGGCTCCTTCGAGGCGTGGAGCCCGGCGCTGCACCTGCCTGGCGGATCCTCACAGGGTGAGCACCATTTTGGTTGATTCGATCTCCAAGTGTCATTTCATTAGCGTTGTGTATAATGCTCTGGTTAGCCCCTCCAAATGTCTGGATTTACTGCTTATTGCTGATCAGGGAGTTTGTCTTCATATGGCTTATGATTTGGTCTCTGACTGGTTTCAAGCAACTTACAAAGTATGCACGTGAGGCTGACTGATCTATAATTGCTCGCAAGTTTCTGGTTGCCCTTCATAAATATTGCAGTAATATTTGCAGTCTTCCAATCTTCCCAGTGTCTATCGCTGTGTTGAATATTATTGCTACAGGCTTACATATAACGTCGCTCATCTCTTTCAGCAGTCTCGGATGTATTCCATCTGGCCCAGGCGATTTATCAATTTTGGCTTCGGACAGCTTCTTCCTCACTATTTCTATGGTGTCTGGAATCTCCTTTAATGGTGCTTCGTAAGATTTAACAGGTATGTCTGTGATATCAGTCTGTGGTTCTCTCGTAAAAACACTTGAAAAAAACCTCTAAATTACTTTAGCGTTGCCTTCATCTGTTTTTGTTACAACTTCTGTCTCATCAGGGCCAGACATAACCATGTCTGCAATGGCTTTTGTGATCTTCATCTTGCTCTTGATATATTTCCAAAAGCGTTTTTGATTGCTTTTGGCTTCTCTGGTAATCTCCATTTCCAGGTCTCTGTTTTTTTCTGGTCATCACCCTCACCTTGTTCCCCTGTCCAGTATACTTTCTGTATTTTGATTGATCTCTTGTCTCTATATACCTCTGCCAGCATCTCCGCTTCTTTCTTATTGTGTGTAAAATGTATCTGTCGTGATGGGTCCCACCTTTCGTTGATTGTGAGAGGGGGCTGACAAGCTTACTTGGTATATACTTCTCTTCAGCTTCCCGTAATGTCTTCAGAGCCATTGTGGCTCTACGTCTTTACGTTCCACATTTAGCTTCTGCTCCCAGCCAATGTCTAGTTCCCTCTTCATGCTGGCATAGTCTCCCTTCTCATAGAAAACTTCTTAAACTCCCTCTGGTAACCATTATTGTAACATTTAAATGTTAAGTAGTTTAATTTGAGTGCTTATTAGATGCACGCATTTACCTGGATAAATTTTATATTGGAGATGAATTCAGATGAAATCAATGTGCAAAGCAATTTTAAAGAACATTGTTTTATTAAAATAAGCCTAGAATAATGAAACTTTACTAGTTTGTGTTATATACAGAAGCCCCACTAGTGACGAAAAAATAGAAACATACGACTAATGAACAACCTCCTGGGCCAAATAACAAAGAACACAAAGCAATACGCACACATTTTTATATGCGGTACTGAAGAATTCTTAGAATGTACCAGAGATTGTTTCCTTTTTAAAAAATCGATAACCCCACTAGAGTTAGAGGTACTGACACCCCACATACACTGGATCTAATTCTATGCAACGATGAAAATCTTGTGTCAGATATTGCATACTTGAGGTTGAAGCAAATGGTACAGTCTTGAGAGCACAAAATGATATTGACAAGGCTGAGGTATTAGCAAATTTCTATACTACTGTTTCCATTGATGAAGACACTAATACGCTTCCGCACCTTACTAGGTGAATCTACACAACACTCTAGTGTACCTTCAGCCTCAGCGAAACAGTTAAATTTATGGAATCAATAAACATTTCAAAATCACAGTCCATCTAGTTTATATTGTATTCAGTGGGAATCTGTGCTGTTCAGGAGATCCCACCTTTTCATTAGGCGCACCCAGGTTTCCCTGGTAATGATGTACGTAGAAAGAGTTGTTGACACGTTATGCATTACTATCCTCTCAGATTCCGTAGTGAATATATACTTGGTGTGCGAGAATATCACGATTACAGCAACTACATATGTTTTAACGCAGCTGGACAATCCATTATAGCAGCTACAGTCACACAAATGTTAGAACAAACAGTTCGATGAAAATCATATAATCATTAATTAAACAAGTTATAAAGTTCCTTGGCCACAACAAGATGATTAGTGGTAACCAGGTATACATCACAGCGACAATTAGCTGGTTCTGATTTGCAGATATTGAGCCACAACCGCAAGAAAAGTGAGTAGCAATAGATCGGGTGGTCTTATGGTCTCGGATCCAGGAAATGACATCGCTTGGCGTGGATCTTGTGAAAGAAATCATGACTGCACTTCTCTATCTTCTGTATTAGGTGATCTGTAATGCCTGTTGAGTGCATCGCAGCATCAAATTGATATGGCAAGACTCGGGAGCTGTCTAGTGTTAATTGTACAAAAGTGTTGATCTCCTTGATCAAGCTCTCTGCTTGATAAGACGTACAGACTGTCTGACGAATACTGGATAATCTCGATATATACTTCTGCCATAAAACAGTACAGTCGACATCTCGCGATCAGGTGGACGCGATCTTCAGGTTCTACACCACATAGAGGACAGGTAGGGTCAAACCGATATTGATTGAACTTCGCCCGGTTGCCTTGCAGTGTGTAGGTGCCTGTCAGGAATTTTGCCTTGACTGCAGCCTTCTCCACTTCTCTCGGATCATCACAAACTGAGGACCAAACATGATGCACCTTCCCCATACATATAGCAGTAGAATTCAGGAATTTTAGAGCACCCATTTCCCCAATTTCCGACTGCCACTTTGCAGTCCAGTGCTGCCTCAGGGCCTTCTTCACCATGTTCTTCCATGTTGCCTTGGACAATGGGTTCTCCTGTAATACCCAAGCAGAAGGGAGATTGTACTTGAACAACACCCTTTTCACCATTGAATACCAGCTGATTGCTCCAATTTTCTTTACCACAATTTGGTATCTAGCCAGTTGATGCTCTTTCGACTTGGGGCTCCTGCAGATGTTGCCATACAGAGAAAGGACCTTCTTATCAATCACTGCTTCCACAGGTTCAGCACCTAAAAGTGAGTATACTGCGACATCCGCACACCTGTCGGGTAAGGATTGGATTTGCTTTAGCTTCTGACGCTGTACCTTTTCAAGTTGCAGTATATCTGTGTGACTTAGCATGCCTCTAATCCATATGTCAGTCTGGGGCTTATGTACAACTTATAAATATTCATACAGGGAAATCCCTCTTATCACGTGACATATTTTTGTTTCACTTTCGGGTTCAACTGACGTCAATCAGCTATTGTTATTAGATGTAGGCAGGCATCATCGGTAAATACTGTTAACGACTAAATGAAATGATAGGCTAGACTAAAATAGTTGAATTAGTTGTAAACTGGGAAACAATACGAGTAACGCGCACCGCGTATAAGTGAATGTGGCTTGCGTTATCAGTTTTCGCAACATGTTCACAATGGTTTGCGAACTATTACAGTTGTTACGAAAACGGGCAGTGCAACACACGTTCATTCATAAGTGTGTCTTACCAGTATTGTGGTATTTTCGTTACAGGACTTTCATTATGAAAAAGCAATCATATCCTGATTTTTCGTGACCTCATCTCGCCTTGGAATTACAAATAGATGCGGTATTGATATGGGAGGGGAAAGAGAGGGGTGACTTTGACAATTTTCAATCGACCGCATGAGTGACAGATCAGATGACTGGCCAGTTGCATGAATGACAGATCGGATGACTGACCAACTGCATGAGTGACAGATCGGATGACCAACTGACTGCATGGTTGATGGACTTATGGGATGCGTGAGTGACAGATCGGATGACTGCACGGTTGATGGACTGACAGATAGGGAGACAGACAGAATGACTGACTGCATGAGTGACAGATCAGATGACCAACTGCATGAGCAATGGACTGAGAGACTGCATGATTGACAGCTCGCCTAGCTGTATGAGTGACGGTTTGATGGGCAGGCCGACAGACTGACTGACCGACCAACCTACCATATGAGTGACAGATCAGATGACCGACTGGATGAGTGATGGACTTATAGACTGCATGAGTGAGAAATCTGATGACTGCGCGTGACGGACTGATGGTCAGGCTGACAGGCCGATCAACTGACTAAATGAGCGACCAAATGATTGACCGACTTACTGCATGAGTGACAGAGCAGATGACTGCATGAGTGACAGACTGATGGACCGACCAAATGACTAACTGACCGACTGACTGGGTGACAGTGCAGATAACCGACTGACTGCATGAGTGGCAGATCAGATGACCGACTGCAGGACTGATGGACTGCATGAGTGACAGATATGTTGAATGACGGACATCACAAATGGCTGACTGACTGCATGATGGACAGATCGAATGACCGACCGACTGCATGGGTGACAAATCGGATTAGCGACTGCATGACTGACAGTCTGCATTGAGTGATGGACTGCAAGAGTGACAGGTCAGTTGAATGATGGATGGACTGAGGGCCATAATTACCAGCCGACCGACCGACAACATGAGTGACGGATCGGACGACTGACCGACAGCAAGAGTGACAGATCAGATGACTGACTGGATGAGTGATGGACTGATCGACTGCATGAGTGGGATATCTGATGACTGCATGTGTGACGGACTGATGGACAGGCTGGCAGGCCGACCGAATGAGTGACCAAATAACGACCGACTGACTGCATGAGTGACCGATCGGATGACCGACTGCATGTGTGATGGACTGCATGAGTGACGGATATGTTGAATGACGGATATGACGAATGATTGACTGACCAACTGACAGCATGAGAGACAGATCGAATGACTGACCGACTGCATGAGTGACAGATCGGATGAGCGACTGCATGACTGACAGACTAACATGCTGCTCGGGTGACAGATCAGATGACCGACTGCATAAGTGCCAGATGTGATGACTGCATGAGTGACAGACTGATGGACTGCATACGTAACAGATCAGATGACTGCATGAGTGACATATCGGATGACTGCATGAGTGATGGACTGACGGAATGCATGAGGGACAGATAGAATAAATGTATGAGTGACAGACTGATGGACTGCATGAGTGACAGATCACATGACTGCATGAGTGACAGATCAGATGACTATGGGTGGCAGACTGATGGACTGCATGAGTGACAGACTGATGAACTGCCTGAGAGACAGATCAGATGGCTGCATGGGTGACAGATTGGATGACTGCATAAGTGACGGACTGGCGGACCAAACCACCGACCCACTAACTGACCAACCGACTGACTGCATGAGTGACAGATTGGACGACTACGTGAGTGACAGATCGGATGACTACATGAGTGACAGATCAGATGATGCATGAGTGAGAGAGTGGCGGACTGCATGGTGAATAGAGACTGACAGTCTGGACTGCATGGGTGACAGATCGGATGAGTGCATGAATGACAGACTGACCGACTGCATGAGTGATAGGTCAGATGACTGCATGAGTGGCGGACAGACAAACAGGTTGACTGACCGAACCACCCACCCACTGACCAACTGACTGTGTGGATGACTGACTTAGCGACAAATGAAGCTGTAAGACTCGGGTATGCATATTCTACAAGCAAAACGTGAATAGTCGACCTATATCTTACATTTGCTTATGCCCAATGCATGGAATAGGGCTATGGAACTGGCGTAGGTGCGTATAATATCACGTAAAATCGCGGAAATCACCCTGGACTTTAAAATAAGCCGCCAGCGTATTTCAATTTGACCATAATAACAACGGCACTATGGAGAATTGGCCCTGGGGCGAACGCCCCTTGACGGGATTGTTTTCCGCTTCCAATCGCGTAAATACTGTTGAATTTTCTTATTCTAGTGCACAAATATCTTCATATGATTCAATATCAAGTGTCACCAAGAAGTTGATACATGAGAACACGCTAAAACACGCAAGTAGAAGAAAAATATGTTACACAAACTCGTCGCTGTCACGAGCGATTTGTTTATGCGTTGTGACCATAGAGTTATCTATACTAGCAATAACTACCTCTATGGTTGTGACATACTTTGCGACGGGGAAGCCCTTCTTCTTATTGAATGGCTATTCCACCATTTCACGAGGCACAACATACACATTTTAAACAAAACTCATCCACGTTGCGTAGTTTTTATGCACAATTCAATTTCAATGATAGGGCGTTCAACATGGAAAATCATTTCATATTCCATTAGATTGCATAAATATACGCTAAATATGCCTGGAATATTGTAAATTTGCTATTATTTTTCATTTAAGACTACATGGTGTGACATAGTACATTTAGCTTTGGAAAACATATAGAGGAACAGGTAAATAAAGCCAACAGGATAATGGAAATAATTCGCAGAACCTACACATACCTAAATGATGACAATTTCACCATGCTGTACAAAGCATTAGTATGCCATGAATACGCTAACTGTGTCTGCTTCCATCATTAATTGAAGGGACTGAGCTACCCTGACAGGCTAAAAAGACTAAATCTCCCAACTCTAAAATATAGACGACACCGGGGAGACATGATTGAAATATATAAAATCATACACAGTTACTTCTACACGCAACTAACAAAACATCTTTTCACATTAAGCAATTCAATAGGAAGAGGACACGCATGTAAACATATATCTATTAAAGCAGCCTAACTCTATAACAGCCTAGCACAAAACGGAACATAGAGGCGTTTTATCCTGCGTTCTGCATATCAATCTTATCTTGGAATGTGTTCACTTGATGAGTAGTTGTCCAAGACTATTCTTAGGAAACGAACACAAATTTTAGACGGTGTGGCTTTTGTCAGGTTCCCGATTGTCATATCGGGCATGAGTCAGAGTTCCTACAATAGCAAAAACCTGCATTTGGATGCGACTCGCCCATGAGTCGCAACATTTGTTCTTGATTAGTTAATGGCGAAACATTCAAAAGACATTATTTTCGCCGCACATTCGTCAAGTAGTTGGTTTAGACATGCGTTTTGCCTCTGTTTAATTCGGTAAATTTATTTGTAGGAATTGCAGAGTTCATTGAACTGCTTAGATGATCATGTGATAGTTTGTTCCAATCCCTTATCGTACTGGGAATAAAGCTGAATTTAAAGGTGTCAGTTCTTGCGTAAATTTGGTTTGAAGTGCCTGTTGTGCATGTTTTTGGTTTTTCGAATTGGAGTCTGTATACTGTCTAATGATCGCTTTGCTTGTTGCTGTTGAACAAAATAAGGCAGTTTTTCATTCTGTCCGACAACGGTTGGAGTTTTAGAGTTTCCATTATATTTGTCATACTGCCTGGTTCGTTTGAGGTGATAAATATAGATGCACATTTTTGCACATTTTCTAGTTTGTCCTGGAGAGTTATCTAATGAGGGACCCGAACTGTGCTTGCATATTCCAGAACTAGTATAATCAGCCCCATGTATACTTGAAGTCTGATTTGTTGGGAATAGAATGAGAATTCTTTTCTCTAATCGTTCGTAGTAATTAGAAGTGTGTACGCTTAGTAGTTACAGAGATGAAGACTGAAATATAAGAGAACCCCTCTGATTTTCAAGCGTTAGTGGCGTCAGTCCATTTTCTATTTTAATCCACCTCTCACTATGCGTTATGTGCCACAAACATTATCTACGTCTTAATGCTGATATCTGCAGAAACCTTTATCCGCATGTTAACAGTATGCATGAACTAGGCTATCATCCGCTTCTCACTACTCCAGATGTGCAGTAAACATCTAATCCACTCCTTGAGCTTGTATGCAATAGACATTTCTATCCGCTTTTTAACATTAATGTTTTAACATTAATCTGTGTAATATTCAGCAATTTATAATAAACATTGATCTCTGCAAAAACATACTCCTGTCGCAACTTATTCCCTATGACTGACAAATTGAAATAAGTCAGGGGTATGTGGTCCTACAGATTCTTCGGATCTGCCACCTCAAATTTAAAAATTAAAGCCTAACAACTTATTTAACAATGGATACAAATACAATAGTTGTCTCACTGCCACCTCCCAGTACCGCTAACCGCTTACTGAGCCCGTTACATGTTGATAGAGTGATTGAGACAGACTTTCAGCTAAATGTTACACATGCCATGGAGAAACAAATAAAAGTGCCGAACAGAGCAAGTTACGGTAACACATACAGATGGTGGCATACTTCTCAAAGTTGACGCATCAATGTATCTGCTTCTCCGCAGAGCTAGTGACCACTTGTACTCCTCCTATGCCAATAACCATGCTACCGTAAATGTACAAGTAACCTCAGACAGATGAGGATCCGAGACACAAATTATGTACATAATTTCAACCAAACCAGACAGAATAACATACTCGGTAAACCTATACCACACCAAATCAACAATGTTAATCAATGGCACAGTCACAGGTATGAACCACTACCTCAAAACAGATTTAGAAGAACTCAAAATAATCTCCACGGTCAAAATCAACAACACGCGAGTTGATCTCAATCAATGGAATGAGCAACTTAAGCAGTTGTGTGAAAGTGCTAAGGCAAGTAAATCAGTCTACATAAAAAGAATTCCCCAAACCAGAATAAGAAACAAAATAAAAAACCTCAGTAAAAGCAAAGATCTCTACAGCAATCAGAACCTCAAAGCATAAGGTGTATCTGTATATGTACGGATAATAAACAAAATTCTATTGGACATCACGCCTAGGTGCGGGCCTCGTTAACATGGGTGGGTTGATAAAATGCAGTTTATTTATAATATGAAGTGATGATTGATCTGTGCACTATTTACATATGTCTGATCAGGTATGTTAGAGCGTTGTCTGTCGGATGTAGGTTTTGAACTTCTCTACATCCGGAGCAGTGAATATGGTGTAACAGATGCAAAAAGAACAGCCTTACATGTGCCATGTTCTGTGAAGCTGGGCCCCAATGGTTGCACTACCCATGTCTTAGAATGACTCAAGATGATATTGGAAATGCTGAGAAGGAAGGAACAAATTTTGTCTGCCCCGATCACGTGATCAATGTAGAAAACAGTGTCCCAAGAATACCACCACAAGAACAGCCTAATAGCATGGCTGTAGCAAACACAGCAGCAACATCACATGACTTATCCACTACACTGTCTGGTAGTCAAATAGAGGCAGTTACTCTCGGCTATCCTAATATAATGGTCAACCCAAACACAGTCACTACATCAGCCAGTAGAATCTCCATAGCACTCATTGCAGCCTCCACTGGCGACAGGAACTCTAACAGTAATCAACCAGCAATGGATACAGATAGAATGTACAATGCTTCCAGGCTACCTGTAGTGGAAATTGCGCAAGCTCATCAACCAATTAGACAATCCCAAGTGATATCCGCTGAAAACTACCTAACAGCGAGAACCTTGCCACAATCCAATACACAAAATGCAAATGATCCTATCTCATGCGAAGACCACAATACAACTGATGATGATGTAGCCCTCTCCGAACTCAAGAACATAAGATCACGAGAAGCAAAAGTGAAAAAAGCTGAAAATGATATCAAAAAGAAAGAGGCCGGAATAGATGATGTCAGAAAAGATCTTGCAGTTTCGAGAGCATATGCAATTTCATTAGAGAAACGCATTGAAGATCTTTAAAAGGCAAACCGTATTCTCAGAATGAAAGTTCTTACTGCCGAAGCAAATCCAGAAAGAAACAATGGTAATACAGAGCTCCAAGCATCCTACCCTACCGTTGAATCGTAGCAATTATTGATGAGAGTTCAGGCATTGGAAATGGCAGAACTTCGCCATCAGACTGAAAAACTTGAAACCAGTAAACAACAGAATACACTTAAAGATCGAGGGTATACAACTCAACCAACACAGCATCAGAACACATCCACAGTGTTTCATCCACATCAGACAACAAACATTAATCCACAATTTCCGCCTTTCATGACACAGCCAGCGGCCAGCTTCTATCCAGTTCCACACCCTCCGGCTTACTGCGGAATGTCGCCAGTCGTCCCCTTCCAGCACTTACCTAATCCACGACTCTGAGCAGGATTATCAAACCATTCTACGTTGTGAACCTCTCAGCCACCAAAACCCTCCAATCGACTATCCTCGACAGCTGCAGCCACTTACAACCATCAACCGCCCATAGTATCTTCATTAGTGTGCAACAATCATCACCAGTCAGCTGTACCAGCTCATGTAGAAGTCAACAATCTACATCGATCCCCCTCGCCAGTTGTAGCCTCTGGGGGTATGCGCTGCTCCGAAAACCCTCGTAGTCCTTGGCACCACAGGTGCACGGTGCATCAGATCAACGACGCTGGTTAGTTGATCTCAGGGTTATGGATTGGAAGTCGTGTCACTCCGGATTGTAGACAGACAACCCTCTAGAGTCGGTGGAACATTTACGTTCCAGTGGGGCCGCGCAACCATCACGGAAGTAAAACGACACAGTATCATCCTAGCTGTTAGTATCACTGGGATGTCGGTTCATACTCAATTTAGATTTGAAACACTATATAAAAGTATTAGCAGTAACAATGGTACTCGTTTGCTACTAATGGGGGTTAAAGAGTATGTAAGCTCGTATGGTTTATTTGATTGGACACTCGCCAGAGATACCTCACCAATCTCTGATCGATATAATCTGTGAGGTATCCCTGCAAGGGACGGTCCTAGCGCAACTACTTTAGTGGGTTTAATATTTATACTCAGGCTGGCCAAGCTATTTGGCTGCGAGAGGAAAGTGCCTCCCGCGGGCTTCCATCACAGGAAAATACCTACAACGCCGAAGTGGAGGAGGAGAGATGTGAAAAAGGGCCACTCTCCTATTCAAACTATGCTAAAATGAGAAAATTAATCAACCTAGTGTAATTTAAAAGTTATTGGGATGTGCACTGGTTTACGTGAAGGTGCAGTGGATGATTTCCATAGAATTTAGCACCGTCAGCTTATGTGGGTTAAAGATATTATTTTAGTAGATGCCGCTTTATTTATGCGGACTTTCTTGCTAGAACCTATCTTAACAGTTAGTTTTTAGGTCTACAAGTACCAAGTTTAGGCCGCAAGTGGCTATGTGTTTTTCCTGTCTTTAACATACAGGTCTGCCTGGCGAGAGTGCTCGGTGTCTGCTATGGGCATCACTACAAAGCACCCCCACCCAGACCATGGTTATTATATGGTGGTAGTTTCAGAATCAAATAACGACCCTGTCACATACCGCAGCATGGCCACAAATAACAACACAGGGATAAGTCACATTACATAAGAAAGCACATATCTAAAGTCACATTACATTTGAAAGCACATCTATTTACGGTGGGGAGAAAGCAACAGATATCTAACTATGGTGACCTTCATGTGAAGGTGTGGAGGGCTCGAAGGCCGCACCCAGTCACCACAGAGTTAGATGGTGATCTGTGTCACTATCTGTTACCTAGCGTATCAAGAGCAGATCATGTGAGATCCGGTCCTTGGAGCTAACATTTATCTGCTTTAGGATTAAGGAAAATTTCCTAAAGAATGTACTGCTGGGTCAGGCTAACATAATTATATCTTTGCATTGGTTCCTACTTTGGCATGAAGACTAATCTATCAAGTAACCGAAGATACAGAGGGGGGGGGGGGGGGTTGGTGGGTTGGGGGGGGGGGGGGGTTGGGTGTATGCAGTCATCGTCTAACTGCTCAGAAACCCCAATAGTTTCTAAAGTCAGTTCTAACCAATGTGGTGGAAGGAATCCAAACAATTATTACGCCCTGAGGCAGAAAGAGCGCAAGTAGAGACAACTACTCATTATATTATGAATTTAGGAGGCCCTGTGGTTGGTGGCTAAGTTATACAAACTTGCTGGTGCGCGGTGTATAACATATCCGCAGCTCCCGGAAAAGGGTCTTTACACAAATGTTTCTTAAAGAGTAGTCATCCCTAACTACTTAAAAACATATCCTACCAAGCTATCAGGTAGGTTTATCAGCCGCATGTCATGTTAGCTTAGTGAGAACATGAACAGCTGCCTTAGTGAAACATTGATGCTGTGGGGTGTATATGGGGATGGGGGGGGGGGGTGGGGTGGTGGGGGGGGGGGGCGTGTTTGTTGATGCTGTATAGTGTAACCTAAGCAAAGTGCAGTCCAAGTATTTTTGCATAAAATAACAACTAAGCAAAAATATAATAACTGCGACAGCCATATTACTAACCAATAGAGTACAGTACAAATATAAGGTCACACGACCTTGCCATGCATGTTAGTCAGCGGCACATAAATTCAAATAAATATATACAGTGAATTATATAAACCATAAAAATAAGGTCTCAGACGACCCTGCGGTACCTACATATAATCGGTACCTAATAAAAATGTTACAATATAATGGTTACGGAGTACCTATTAGTCATCGGTACAAGAATGTCCTAACGTCACTGTAGTTGAAGCATCATATAGTTGAGGCGTGAGATGGCATGATACTGAAGTCGCTGCTTGGTGAATATCCACAGACGATCTATTTGATGCAGCTCATACTCATGAACGGTGAAGAAGAACTTATGCAGATGGCTAGTAGATAGTCACGTATGAACACATTCTAGGAATTATGCCGTCGTGAAAGATTTCCATGCTATTGTGGATTGGAAGATACCCCTTGTATTACCGAAGGGCTACAGTGGAAAGTTGATTGATGCATGAACATATTTGCGGAGCACAAGACGTTATGCACTGCATATCTCGTGCAGTGCATAAAGCAATGTCCTTATGTGGACTGTGGTCAAAACGTTAATAATAAGCATGAGACATGTGCAGAGTTTGTCCTACCACTTTTTCAACGTGGTATGGCAGATCTGGCGAGATATCAGAAAACACCACCGTCCTACAAACTTTTTTTTTCAATGTTACATCCTGGCCAAAGGGCTTCACCAGGGAGAAGGTCCCTCTGAAGTGTTGGTAGTGGGGAAACCTTTTTGATTTAGTTATTGCCCCTGGTGATGTTGTCTGGGAGCTTACAAAAACTTGGAAGATGCGGTGCGGTGCGTGTGCTCCAGAGACGAGAGCTCAACTCCGATAGCCACTGTTTGGGTTATATATTGCCGAAGCTATTACAGTAAGCGGTACCTTTTCGTCTCAGTATGCTCTGGCAGCTACACCACCAAACGTCTGTTGAATCTCATTTTCTGAGCTCGTTTTATACTAATTGGTGACGTCACAACTGGACGTCTCAAGCAATCAGCGAACGCGTGATAACTAGGTCGGGTTACGCGACCACGTGATCTGCTGGCCTTCACCCTACCACGTATATTCGCTATAGCGCTATTAATTTGGATCGGAGCTCAAAATATTGGATGAATAATGTCTGATATCTCAGCCATTTCTAGACCGATTTTAATTCCGTAAAATGTTTTAGAATGCTCGTTCCATTCTGGTAATGCTTTTTACCAACAAAAGCGAGGCTGGCCAGCGTTCAAGAAATTACGAACACAGACCCTGAATATTCATAAGACGCCATTCTCTCCACATGCTAATACGCGTACGTAGGCTATCTCTTATGGCCGCGCATTCGCAGTGGGCGATCTGACAGACTTATTCTGAGCCACTCTTATATGGCTTTATTTATGTCCTACCCAGGAGGGGGGGGGGGGGGGGAGGAGCTTAGAACGTCCCGCGTCTGGCCATCCCGTACCCAGATGAACGTGGCCAGTTCATACCTGACCAGTCGATCCGTGCTACACCACCCCCTCCTAGTTTGGCACCTGGGCCAAACAATACCGCATCTCAGATCGATGGCCACAAGGCGTACGCTAGGCGAGAATTATAGCCTTATCGAGTATGCGCGTAGACGAGACGCTACAGTGATGTGTGAGACGTGTGTTTAAGAGAAACGCACATAGACATGCGAAAGAGTTTGGGAGGGAGGCATAATTTTTCATTTAGATTTTTGGCCTGGTTTTTATTTGTCCAGGCCTTTTCTTTCTTTTGTTTTAATGTTGCGGTGCATACTAACTTTTATTACTTAAATACCTGATTTGGCTAAAATAAATAGCTCGCCAGGACGTTCTCTTTTGCGACGGGTAATTAATTCCCCGTCGAGTACGCCCAGGCTCCAACATACTTAAATCACAGTTTAATAATATATATAAAGATATATGAATATATATGCATGTCATACAGTAAATAAAATATATATACACATGGCGGATAATAATGCGGGCATGTATACAGTGCAGCCATTTATGGAGGTTCCACACGAGTGGCTCTCGCCACCCTCAAGTCCGTCTCGATAAAATATCGAGAAGAAAAATAATAAGAAGAATAGTATATAATAAGTTAAAAAGTCAATCAGACAGCCCAAGCCAATTGCTGGGATGGCATGATTTAAAGATAGATATATACATTGCGGTATGCCATTTTCTTACACAATATATGGTGTCGCAATGATTATTAATGATAATAATAATAATAATAATAATAATAAGAAGAAGAAGAAGAAGAAGAAGAAGAAGAAGAAGTAGAAGAAACTTATATTAAAAATATGATAATATTAGCACCACTGTTGCAACAATACCTATCAATAATTCCACTTCACATAATATATCATATAGTGGTATAAAGTTCCCCCAGCAGGTCTGGGCAGCTCTGTCCACTAACGAAGGTTGCGATGAAATGTTCATGTCACTCTCCGATGAAGATGAAGCCGATAAGGTTTGAAGTGTGGTGCCTGCGGTGATGCTAGACATCTGCAGTGTCGATGTGCGGAGGCCTGCGGTGGTGACAGTGGAACTGCTCGTGGTGACTGCGGTGATGGAGGTGGTTGATGGTAACTGCGGTGGCAGAGGCTGCGATGGTGATAACTGCGGTGGCGAAAACTGTGGTGGTGGTGATTGCGGTGGTGAAGACCGCGGTGGTGGTGACTGCGGTGGCTGTGACTGTTGTGGAACCTGGTGTCGTCGTGATGGTAGATGATGCAGTGGTTCTGTTGCCGGTACTGGCGGCGATGACTATGCTGGAAGGTATTGTTGCACACGCGGAAGTGGTGGTTCTTTTTCGATGCTTTGCCGCAAGCAGTAACTTGCTTGCGGTTACATGTGGGACCGGCAGAATATCGAGTGTCTGATGTGCGACCCTCTTCTTTCCCGCACATGTTTTAATGGATGTGGTGACCTTCTGGATGGCTGGATCCGTCTCTGAAGTTGATGCTATGGTTGTGGTGGTGCTGGTGGTGACGGTGATGTGCGATGTGGTTGGTGTGGATGGAACCGTGTTGATTGTTAGCTCCGGTGGTTGGGAAATCTTTGACACAGAAACACATGCGGCTTTGGCTGGTGCTGAAGGTTTCAATGTTCTAGGATGCTTTTGCATTGTTTGTTTCGCACGCAGCATTGGAATTGTTCTTACTGGTGTCCTTTCAGCTAGTGTTGGGCCAATCCCTGCCCCGCTCTCGTGTTCCTCACCGAAGTTTAAGTTCACTATAACTACGGTATGCGTCGATGTGGCTGCGTGAATAATTCTGCATTGCGATGCTGAACAAAGGTATTTACAGTCTTTAGAGTATGCCTGCTGTAACAGGTGATCGTGGTCATAATGAAGACAGAGGTCTGAATTCCTCGACAACCCCTTCTTGCATGGAGACATTCAGGGACTCGTTTTGCTACTTTTGATGCTGGAGTTTCTTCTTCGGAGCTGTCCGAGAGTACAAGATCTTCAGCTAATGACATTTCATACCACAACTTGCGGTACCGCACTAAAACCTAACTTGAACTTTTTTTAACTTTGTTAAATACTCATAATGATAATAAAGCCAATAATAATAATAATAATAATAATAATAATAATAATAATAATAATAATAATAATAATATGATAAAGCAGAATTTAGTTTCCAAAACGAAAATGGCCTAGTGCCTGTGATCTTCCCTTGTGTTGAGTTGGATGGGAAGATGAAGTTTCAGTGTGCGATTCCTTCCTTTTATAGTTTTTGATGACATCGGAGGAGGGTGGATGACCACACCCGAACACTCTAGCATGATGCGGTCTTTGTTTTTGTGAATTTCACCCATTTTACCCCTCACTCTTATGATTTCTATTTCCTTCCATCGAAAGAAAGAGAAAATATATATAAAAGGAAAGGAATGCTAACTTCATCCCTTTTATTACAGGATCACAGGTTTCTAATCAACTTAAAACCCCGGAATTACTTATTCCTGTGTATGCTCACTTTTTAATTAGTGTGAGGCTGTTTTCGAGTTAGATGCTTATGGACTTGTCTATTTTGATTTTAGGCTGGAATGCCCGAGGGTGTGTGGGAGAGCGTGACATAATGGGAGAGCGTGTTTCGTCAGCAGTCCAATGACCCCGACTCATCACCTCTTGCCTCCTCAATCGCGCTTTGTGGTAGCTATGCAGGAGGGCGATTCCTCCATCTTTTGAATAATTTACCCCCTACTACAAGTGCTAAGCCTCAAAGTAGATCTCTGATCTTGGGTCGGGCGCAGGGGTGTAACACTTTATCTGGGTACCAAGCCAGGTATTTGGAGTGAGTGGCCAACCATAGCACTAAACAACTCATCTTTCATGACAGTTAATATTATGAATATCCATCATGGTGCTCGCCGTGTGAGTTCCCGCCAGACATGTGCAGCACCGGGCCCCACCACCACCACCCCCCCCCCCCCAACCAGAATGGGTCCACCCAAGCTACTGGTGGTAAAGTTCGTAGACCTTGGAGAAAAAGGAAGACGGTTGTCCAACCTAAAGTACAAGTAAGCGAACCGCTGACTATCATGCAATGGAATGCTGAAGGAGTTTCAAACAAGAAAACGGAGCTTAGCCAAATTCTCAAGGAGAAAGGTGTAGATGTCGCGTGTATCCAAGAAACGCGTCTGAATGCCAACAGAAGATTCTGTATAAGAGGATTTCAGTGCTTTAGATCTGACAGGGATGGAAGACATAAAGGAGGAGTCATAACCCTGGTCTGAAATAACCTAAATGCCATTGAAGATCAGATAGACATGGACGGACATGAAATTCTCACAATCAAGATAATTCCAGAGAAACACCCTATCACTGTTGTCAACTATTACTGCCCTAATAATCGACCATTGAATCTCATAAAAATCCCAGTTCACACAGATTCAACTATCGTTGCTGGTGACCTCAACAGTCATTCTCGGTTATGGGGCCATCATTCTACTGATAGGAGGGGTGGGGACATTGAAAATTGGATGGATGAGCAGAAGCTGATTCTCTTGAATAAGGCAGATGATTCCCCCCCCCCCCTACATTTTACTCAAGACGAGGGCATACCCCAAGTTCTCCTGATCTAGCATTTTCGACAGAAAATCTACATCAAGAATCTGTGCATGTTTGTTGGGGAACAACTTGGAGGCAGTGATCACCACCCTGTTTTCATTACCATTAACATGGGTGTTGAGATTGACGGAAACAGACTCCTCGATGGAACTATAAGAAAGCAGACTGGGACAGATATCAGAAAGAGAGTGACAGATTGGTAAAAGACATTGATGTCAAAAACCAAAATATCAATAAAGTTGTTAAATAGCTTAACTCTGCTTTACTCTCTGCTGCTGGCAAATGCATTCCTAGGGGATCCAGGAAAAATTACAGACCTTACTGGAGTTCGTCTCTGCAAAAGTTACACGAAGAAATGTCCAACGCAAGGGAAATTGCAGAGAATGTCCCAACAGAAGCCAACCATGTGAGACTCCAACAATCCAAGGCAAAATATCTGAAAGCCAAAATCAGAGCCACCAGAGAATCGTGGAGAGAAAAAACGCCAAGCTTAAATCTTGAAAAAGATACAAACAAACTCTCGAGGCTTGTGAAGCAGGTTAACGATGAACCCACCAGAGTACCGAACATAACTCTTGAAGAGGATTGTGAAATCAAAACAGGAGAGGCTGCTGCTGAACACTTTGATTGTATGTTTCAGAAAGTAAGCAATCTAGATGTGCCAGTGAGTCGTAAACATGCTGCAATGAAGTCTGCAAAGGGGAATGGAGAGACACAAATACATGCCGCAGGAATGGATGAACTTCTGACCATCAGCGAGTTGGAGAAAAGCTTGAAAGTTCTGAAAAACAGGAAGTCTCCTGGACCAGATGGAATAACAAATGGGATGTTGAGGAATCTGGGTACTATTGGAAAGCACAAGCTTTTGTAGATTTTCAACCACAGTTGGTACACAGGAGAAGTTCCCCAGTCTTGGAGAGAGGCCAACATGATCCCTGTACTGAAGAAAGGCAAGAATAACTCCAAAGCGGCACGTTATCGACCTATCAGTCTGACTAGTTGCACTGTCAAAGCCATGGAAAGAATCCTCAACCAGAGACTTCTTCGACATCTTGAAAGCAATGATCTCTTAGCGGATGAACAAAATTGCTTCAGAAAGTGTAGATCTAGGATCAAAACATATCTGACACAGTCTATTGAGGAGGCGTTCCAACAGAAAAAGCATGTGTGGGTTGATCTGCAGAAGGCATTTGATAAAATATGGAAGCAATGACTCCTTCAAAAGCTCAGGACCTGTGATATTTCTGGAAAAATGTACAGCTGGATATGCCAGTATCTCCACAACCGAAAGGCATCAGTACAGCTGAATGGGACGAGCAGCAAGAAAGTCCTGCTAGGATATGGTGTACCTCAGGTTGGTGTAGTCTCTCCCACCCTCTTCACAATATTCATCAATGACCTGGTGAAGAACCTTCCAATGGGAGTCAGAGTTGCATTGTATGCTGACTATCTTGTGATGTGGAGCAGCGAGGAGTATGTGCCAACAGCCAATTACCGCATGCAACTCACAATTGGTCACCTCAATTCCTGGGTTACAAGATGGTTTGTCCAGATCAACAAAGAGAAGACAGTCGCAACTGTATTCACACTATCCACTAAAAAGGAACACAAGACAAGTCTGAAATTTGGTGACTCAGTTCTGCACCTTGAGGATGAAGTAACTTATCCTCGTCTGATATTTGACAAAAGACTAACCCGGAAGGCACAAATTAGAAAAGCTGAAGGTATAGCCAAGGGAAGACTGGCAGTTATGCGGAAGCTCTCTGGAACAAAATGGGGAGTTAACATGAAAATTCTGAAACAGGTTTACTCTGGATCATTTAGGCCAATCATCGAATACTGCTCATAATCATGGATAACAGCTGCTACAAGCACCCTTCAGACATTGGATAAGGTACAAAAGCAGGCTCTTCGTAGCATAACAGGGTCTATGAAGACCATTGCAATAGCAGCAATGGAAGAAATTACCAATATCCAGCCACTCCAGCAGAGACGAGAAATCAAGGCCGAGATTCAATACGAGAAATTCAAATTAATGCCTTACCATCCCATGCATATGCTGACTCACCAAATGTCTAGAGGAAGGCTCAAAAGGAATACTTTCTTATTAACTTCAAAGAAAATTTAAAGAAGCAGAGTCGGACATCTTCCCCAGATGTAGAAGCGTAACTGCTATCCCTGAGAGGGAACCATGGAAAGGTTCTGAAATAGAAAACACAATATTGCAGAAAACTATTCTGAGGAAGAGTGGATACATGTTTATACAGATTGATCAGCTATGCAGGCTCACATTCGGTTTCCATGTGGAGATATAACAGACTCATGCTTGCCAACAGGGAAGCACTGTAGCACTGTAGCAATTACATTGCAGAAATTCAGGCACTTTTCTTAGCTAGCCAAATGCTGATACAACGAAAAACCAGAAATGAAAATATTGTCTTCCTGACAGACTCCCTCTCAGCGCTCTAGGAAAGTACAGATTTAATTCATGAAGATCTTACGCAACTGGCTAAGGAGAACAATCTCAACTTACAGTGGATCCCCTCGCATTGTGGCGTATTAGGAAATGACAAAGCTGATCAACTGGCTAAGGAAGGGTCAAATAAAGAACAATTATGCAATACACAGCCTCACTAGGGAGGATCAGACATGTATCTTCAGATTGAGGACTGGTCACAATCGTCTCAATGCACATCTTCACCGTCTCAAGATTACAGATTCTGCACTTTGTGAGTGTCAGCAGGCAGAAGAAACAGCAGAACATCTCTTGCAGCACTGCCAGCGATATGAACAGGCTAGAAGAAGCTTCTGGCCTATTGAAGTATCTTTTGAAGAGAAGATCAGAGGAAAGAGAGACAGTTTGGTGACCACTTCAGCTTTCATGCACCAAATAAGGAAAACGGTCTAAGATTACAGTCATGAGAAAGATGAACGCAAGAAGAAGAAGAAGAAGAAGAAGAAGAAGAAGAAGAATTTACCAGAAAACAGTAAGTGGTGGTTAGGTGATATTTACTTTACTAACACATGATTGATTGGAAACTTAAGATTCTTTATTGCTGTAAATGGAAGTTTCTAACTGACTAGATAAAATGGCGATACAGAGAGCTATATTATTTTAAGGTGTTTGCTTTTATAGCAGCTATCTTTTTCGTGTATGATTTTAATTGCACCTGCCCTGTGTATGATATTAATAATTCTCGCTCCTGGTGATTCAGAGCGGAATGTGTATGTATGAGAATATTTGAAATTCTCCATGTATTTTGACTGTAAGTTTCTATGCTGCTTTTCCAGCCCGCGCGCTAATGTCAGCTGATGTAACTTATTGTTTGCTTTAAACAAATTCATGTCTTGCGAGCAAGTTACTGACCTCGCCAAGCATGATTGCATTTACCGACTGGGTAGACTGCCAAGCATCCCTCTCCATAGGAAGGACTAGTCTCACCACACCTAGACACACACTTATTTGATACAATACAGCTCAGAAAATGTGTGCGACAGTTTTTACGATAGTACAGTACCGTTGTTTGGAGATTTGTGAGACAATCATCCTGAGTGTCTATGTCATTTGTCCTGTGGGTGGGTGCGGGGTACGCATGGCTGGTTATCTGCGGATGAAACTTACGCTGTAATGCAGTGTAGAATATTTATTGTAGCTGGGAATGAATACTGTGGTGGGTGCAGTGATAACATTAACGGACATTGAATGTATTCTCTCTGTAATGGCTAAGCCTCAGAAAGGTGTGACAGAGGTACTTAGAGTGCAGATGACCAAGAAGGGGGCTGTCGTAGCTTGAATCAGTCCATTGTCGAATACTACTAATATTACTACTAAAACTACTACTACTACTACTACTACTACTACTACTACTACTACTACTACTACTACTACTACTACTACTACTACTACTACTACTACTACTACTAATAATAATAATAATAATAATATTACTCACATACCGACGACAGACTGCGCTCAATCCTGCTCATTCAACAAAGCCATCTGGGATTACGTGTAGATGATGTAATTTAATTATTATTGTTATTGCTTGTGTCACTTCCAAGGTGAGATGTTCCCTGCGGTGTGGCATGATGATATTCATGAAGCTGATATTTCACCGCATATGGTAGTTACCGCATACTTGCTGTGAAAGTGTGGGTAGGGCAGTAAATGTTGTCCTGGTTCTTGAATGTGGTAGTGACGAGTGTAGGGGAGTCTGGGTTGTATGTCATGTTGGTTATGTCCTGCGGAGGGCGGTAGCCAGTTTTCCACACTGACTATTCCAAGTCTGTTGATGACGAGTATACGTGTGCGGTGAACTGACAGTTCACTGCATTGTTGTGGTGTCCATGCCCCTATCCGTTTCTGTTGCAAAGGATAGGCATATGCTGATTTAGAAGGTTGGTAATGTACACAGACCGGTGGTGACTATGATGTATATGCTGTGGGGTATAGATTGTTTCCGTTATACTTCCTTTGGTGTCTTGTTGGAGTTCGCATAATTTGACCTTTATAATCCAGCCATACGGCAAATGTTGTTTGGTGAATCTGAGTTTATGTGTCTTTGCTCTGGTGTCCTGATTGCTCGCGGGGTGGGGGTGGGAGTTGGTGGGGTGAAGCAAATGGAGGGGTGCTTCATGGATGGGGAGGACAATCTCCCATTACACAATGGTTGGCGCTTTGTCATACTTTTTAGCGCCAGGAATAAACGAGCTGAGAGTCTACTGATCAGACTGCTTCAATGCCCACCATCAGCCACCGTGGTGACCAACGTCCTGGAAGTCATTCCTCCTGAAACAGCAGTCTCTCATATCTTAAGCTTGACAGACTTCAGATGGCGAGTGGAGTGTGAGAGGGGTGGGACGTGTGATTTGTGTAATAGCATGAAGTGGATGGTAGTGGGAAGAAGAAGGAGGAACGACTTTTCTGTCCTTCTCCTTATAAAGCACAAACGAAAAGGTCTTCAAATACGACTTCCCAGACCTAGTAGACCCATTCTGCAGACAGAGAGAGGGTGAGTACGTGGCCCGTCATCGTCCTCAGCATTAGTCATATGTTCACCCAATTCCTGGCTTGTTAGGAGAGAGGCTGAACTGTGACCACAGTGCCCTGGACTAACGTCGGGAATACTTGTCTCCGCAAAGACATCGGTCTAGGTACCGGTGTTGCGTGTATCGCCCAGGCCGAGATCAGGCACTGGGTCATCGCCAACACAAGGTTGCCAACACAAGGTTTAAGCCAATCGAGGTGGATGACTGAGGTCAGGCCATCCGAGGCGTGGATTTGGTAGGTCACGTCAAACTTCTTACCTACTACCACATAGGGGCCTTTCCACTGGTAACTCAGTTTACTCGGCACGTTTGCAGAGCATCATGTATCATGAACCCAAACCATTTTGCCACCTCATATGGGTCTCTATGTACAGGCCGATCATGCTAGGTTTTCTGGCACCAGTGCACAGTGGAGAGTGTTTCTCTAATCAGCTCATGCACCTGTTCTATCTGCTGGTGTATAAGTTCTAGGTGGAGAGATGGTGAATCCTTTTCGCCAGGAATTCTGGGCATGGTCAGGTCCAGGGTTAAGGCTAATTCACGGCCTAACATTAACGGAGCAGGGGTATATCCCGTGCTGGAACATGTCGAAGTGCGATATGCCATGAGCATGTATGGGAGCCGTAGGTCCCAATCACGACAATCAAGGTGTGTTTCTTTAGTCAACATCACCATGAGAGTTCAGTTAAACCTCTCTACCATGCCATCTCGACACGGATGGTATGGTGTTGTTTGTGTTTTGACAATATGAAACAATTTGCAGAGGTCAGCGATTAACCAGCTCTCAAAATTGCTACCTTGGAAGGAATGCAACTCATAAGGCATACACATTGGTTGCCAGTCCCTCGGCCACTGTGGATGCCTCTTGGTCCGGCAAAGCAAATGCATGCTTCTACCCACTTCGTAAAATATTCTTGTAATACGAGGATGTATTTATTTCCTTCACCCATCATATTCATGGGTCCGAGCACATCAATAGGCACTCGCTCCCATAGTGCACCAATGATTTTAATTTGTAATGGTGTGGTGTGGTGCTGGCCAACAGCACATCTTTGGCAGGGTATACATTTGGCCACCCATGCCTTCACACTGTCACATATCCCGATCCAGTGGAATCTCTGTTTTATCCACTCTACAGTTCTTCCCACGTCTAGGTGACTAGCATTGTCAGCTAATTGTTCCAGGATCATGACTCGGAAATGCTCAGGAATTATTATCTTTTGATTGATATGGAGAGTGCCATTGTGCACATGACACTCCCCATATCTCTGATAAAAATATTTAGCCATAGGAGATAAGGGACTGGCGAACGTACCCCTTCTGTGAATCCACACGTCTATATCTCTTGTTTGTACTTCTGTGGCTTGCTCATGGGCGAGTTTCTCTGCATCCCAGTCTGCACACCACAGCTCTGGGAATGTGGGAACTGGCTGTGTATTATGTGTCACAGTGGTGGCCACTTCCTGTTCATCCTCATGTCTGATTCTACTCAAGGCATCGACATTTCCATGCAGCCTGCCGTGTCTATGAACAACATTGAAGTTAAAGGCCTGCAGGGATTCCTGCCACCTCGCTACCTGACCCTCTGTGTGTTTAAGGTTTCTGAGCCAGCATAGTGAGGTGTGATCTGTACGTAGATTAAATGGGCATCTGTACAGAAAATGTTTGTAGTATTTGATGAAATACACCGCAGCCAATAATTCTCTCTTAGTGGTCACGTAACGTTTCTCTGTTTTGTTCAGAGTACGCGAACCATAACCCAGTAGCTGCTCCATTCCATCTTCTGTGACCAGTGATAGAACAGCGCCTATTGCATAAGCAGACGCATCAGTGTCTAAGATGAAATCGAGATTATGGTTTGGATGAACAAGAATTGGTGCAGTCGTCAATAGTTCCTTCAACGCCCTGAAGGAAACCTCACACTCGAATGGTCTATCTTTCTCAGGGAATTGGAATAACGAGGAGGCAATCTCACTAAAGTGTTTGTTACCGACATAAGAGTCTGCTATTCTGCTACAGCACAGGTTTTTGCGGATTTGTGGGTTTGAGTTTGAGATTGGCAGTCTGAAACCGCATCAGTACCTTATCTAAGTTAGATAAGGTCTGCTCAAACGAATAGCCAAAAACGATAACGTTGTCTATATAGCAGAGGCAGATTTCCCATTGCAGCGTCGCTAACACATGCTTAATGAGACGCTCGAGTGTACCAGGAGCGTTGCACACACATAAGGCATCTTGCGGAACTGGAAAAGACCGTCTCTGCAGATGAATGCGGTCTTCTCGCGATCAGCCTCATCCATGGCTACTTGCCAGTACCCGCTCACCAGGTCAAGAGTACAAAACCATTTGGCTCCGGACAACGAATCTAATGCCTTATCTATCCTTGGTCTTTGACACTTAATACAAAACCGCAAAGATCCGTCCTTCGTGCCTGCGAGCGCTATGGGACTGGCCCATGGAGATGCAGAGGGCTCAATGATGCCTGTGCGCAACATGTCATTCACTTGTTGGTGTGCTTCTGTCGCTTTGTGTAATGGGGAGACCACACACCAGTTGACGTACTGCTCAGTTGTTCCTGTAGTCAATGGAGTGTCGGGACGGGTTTCTCCCAGTTTTATGTCTCCTGTGGAAAAACTCTCCTGGTATTTAAATAGGAGTCACTGTGCGTCAAGTTTGTGAGATTGTGTTAATCCAACTGTGGCATACATATATAAGTCATGCAAATGGTCAGGTAGAATATCATCAGAAAATGTTTCTGGGTGTGGTGGGGTGTGTCTCCACTGATATCACATCCACCAAATGGCCACAGTGAATATTTGGGACAAGCATTATCGGATCGGCAGTGCCATTGAATACCCTAAAAGGTATTTGATTCTTGTTGGTGGTGTTGACTATCATTCTAGGGCTAGCGCATTGGAAAGCTAGCATGTATTCAGAGTCATGTTCCGACATTGCGGTGTGTGTATTATCTCCTAATTGTGGTGCAGTTGCCGAAAGAATTTCCTCCTGTCCTGGCTCAACTGTGGCTGTGGAGGCCAATATCACTGCACAAGTGTTGTACAGTGATGATTCCTGTCCAATGGGTATGCAGCAGCCGTGTATGTCTAGTTCTTGTTGTCTGCAGGGTATTACAGTTTCACTGGCGCTGAGAAAGTCAGAACCTAAAAGTGTTGCTTGGTGGTGGTCTGTTAGTTTGTTGTGTCGCTACTATGATGGGCAATATTGTTAGCAGATTGGTGAGGGTTGAACTCTGTTTGGTGAGCTCTTCCAAGCTCTCGAGGGTGTTCCGTCGGTTGCCATTATTATGTTGGTTCCCGCATCCTGGGGCATTATTGTGGCCTCCACGGTGGGACTGGCCACGCCCCCTTTCCTCCAGGCGCGTTGTTGTGATTGTGGGTGGTTGTGGTAGGTGCTTCTTGTTGTTGTGGTGTGGACTCAGCTGCTGTAGCTGAGCCTGGTGCGGTGTCAGTGGCAATAATAATAATAATAAGTACATTTATAAAGCGCTGAATCCATGACAATGCGTGCTCTAAGCGCTAGTGCGTAATAGCTATATCTACTGAGAATATGCTCGTTTGAAAAGGGTGGTTTTCAGTTGTGATTTGAAAATATCTAATGATGCTGAGTTTTTTAGACTAAGTGGTAGATTGTTCCACTCGGTGGGAGCTGCATAAGCGAAAGTTTTGTGGCCATATGTAGTAGAATTTACTTTTGGGACGTTTAGCAGCATCTGATTGACAGATCTGAGTGATAGACCAGGCGAATAGGGTTGTACTAATTCAGTTAAGTATGCAGGGGCAGTACCGGAAACACATTGGTAAGTCAAGCATAAAATTTTGAAAGTGATTCTCTGCTCGATCGGGAGCCAATGCAAATTCTGTAAGACAGGGGTTATGTGATCATACTTTCGGCGGAGTGATATGATTCTAGCAGCGGTATTTTGTACAGTCTGTAGCTTATGAATAAGTTGTTTTGGTGCAATCAGTATATTCGCGTCATAAAATTTTGAAAGTGATTCTCTGCTCGATCGGGAGCCAATGCAAATTCTGTAAGACAGGGGTTATGTGATCATACTTTCGGCGGAGTGATATGATTCTAGCAGCGGTATTTTGTACAGTCTGTAGCTTATGAATAAGTTGTTTTGGTGCAATCAGTATATTCGCGTCATTTACTTCATTTATTGGGTGAGTTTGGCGCCGGCTATTCTTCTCTCACTCTAAAACGTTATCTATCCATACTGCAGTTGCTGTGAGTGTTTGTAGACTGCCATGCTCTAACAGGAAGAGTTTCTCTTTAAGAGCAGGGTCACCGCTCAGTGCATCAATAAATGTGTCCAAATGTAAATGAGTGACCCCTTCATGATTGGTGATAGGGTATGCGCAATGACAAGACATCAGATACAACTCGCTAATTCTGGGAGAGTTTCTTCAGCCCGCCTCCACAAGTTCTTCAATTGCAGACAACTCGTTTCTCCCAGAGCCATGTCCCTGAATCCTTCGGAGAAGGCATTTTCCAGCACAGTGTATCTTGGTGTCATATCTGACCGCAAATCTGCCAGGACCTGTAAGGTTTTGCCTGACAACTTGGTGGCCAAATATTCTCCCATCTGTTGATCCATCCATCTGTTGGTGTGGCTAATTATCTCAAACTTGCACTTGTAATTGGCCCAGTCACCCTCCCCACTGAAATCAGGTGGGAGGATTACTCAGCCGGTGTCATGATAGGGAGCGATGGGCATAAATCAAGGTGGCTGTGCGGGGGATATGGGTGTGAATGCTGATGAAGGGCATGGATGTTGTCTGCATTGATGTTGCTGTGTGTGGGTTTGATCCATCCATAAATCCTGTTGACACCGCATTGGTATAGGGGATTCCCTTCGACAGTGTTGTTCTGTATGGTATGTAGGTACAGTCAACTCTGCAGTTTTCCTAACCGGTATGGGGGTGGTGAATGGGTTGGGGGTAGAGGAGTGTCATGCCTCCGCTGTGGTGGATCCATGAGTCACTGGGTGTGTCTTCAATCATATGGCAGTGGGCCAGGAGAGAAATGCGGACAGTGGATGGTATGGGTGTGTGTAACTTCTGACATTGTGGTGTTGTATCGGTTCCACATTACATTGTTCATACTGCGGTATCGATGGGTATCGCGGGGAAGACGTTCTTACAGGGGGAGATGTGTGCATGCGTGTTTGGCCACTGGTCACCTTCAGATTGATAAGGTGAATGCATAGGGAGTGATGGTTGGTAATGCCCACTTGGGGGACTTTCATGCTGACGTACCTGATACGGCAAAGGTATTTGGTGCCTATCACGGATGTCTGACAAGGTGATATAGGACATATCCACCTGGGAGGCAGCTCGGAAGGCCTCCTCGCTGATCGGCGAATACACCTGTCTACTGGATGCTATGGGGAATTGTTGATCAATACTGGTGACAGCTCGGGCTGCCCTACAATCCAAATACTCCACCTCTTGATCGGGGGAGTATATGTTGAAATGGAAGGGCGATTGGAACATGTGGGAGTTGGGAGTTGGGTGAGGGTTCACTTCGCCTTCGAGTCCCACATCGGGCACCACTTGTTGCCTCCGGAGGTATGCGCTGCTCCGAAAATCCCTCATACTCGTTGGCACCGCAGGTACACAGTGCACCGGATTGCTAATGCTGGTTAGCTGATCTCGGGGTTATGGATTGGGACTCGTGCCTCTCCGGGTTGTACGCAGACCGACCTCTAGAGTCCGTGGAACATTCACATTCCAGTGGGGCCATGCGGCCATCATTGTGGAAGTTAAACCACACCGTATCATCACAGCTGTTAGTATCACCAGTATGTCCGCTCATAATTAATTTAGATTTGAGACATTATATAAAAGTATTAGAGCTCACAATGGTACTCGTTTGCTACTAATGGGGGTTAACAAGTATATAAGATCATATGGTGTTTATTTGATTGGATACTCACCAGATGTATCACACCGATCTCTGATTGATATAATCTGTGAGGTATCTCTGCAAGGGAGAGTCCTAGCGTGACTACATTAGCAGGTTTAATATAAACTAAATTATTCTCAGGCCAGCCAAGCTCTTTGGCTGCGAGAGGAAAGTGCCTCGCGCAGGCCTCCGTCACAGGAAAATGCCTACAACGCCAACGCAGCCGAGGAGAGATGGGAAAAAAGGGTCACTCTCCTATTCAAGCTATGCTAAAAATTAGAAAAGTAATCAACCTAGTGAAATTAAAAGTCATTGGGATGCGCACTGATTTACGTGAAGGCGGGGGTGGATGATTTCTGTAGAATTCAACACCGTCACCTTATATGGGTTAAAGAGACTATTTTAGTAGATGTCGCTTTATTTATGAGGATCTTCTTGCTAGAACCTATCCGAACAGTTAGTTTTTAGGTCTACAAGTACCAAGTTTAGGCCGCAAGTGGCTATGTGTTTTTCCTATCTTTAACATACAGGTCTGCCTGGCGAGAATGCTCGGTGTCCACTATGGACATCACCATGGAGCATCCCTCTCAGACTAACAGCGTGCAAACATATCATCTGGCGTTAGTTTCGGAATCAAATAACGATCCAGTCACACACAACAGCATGACCACAAATAACAACACAGGGACAAGTCACATTACATAAGCATTTTTAGAAAGCACATATCTATTTACGGTGGGGGAGAAAGCAACAGATTGCCAACTATGGTGATCTTGCTGTGAAGGCGCGGAGGGCTCGAAGGCCACACCCAGTCACTGCAGAGTTAGATGGCGACCTGTGTCCCTATCCGTCACCTAGCATGTTGAGAGCGGATCATGTGAGATCCAGTCCCTGGAGCTAACATTTATCTGCTTTAGGATTAAGTAAAATTGCACAAAGAATGCACTGCTGGGTCAGGCTAACATAATTATATCTTTGCAGTGATTCCTACTTTGGCATGAAGACTAATCTATCAAGTATCCGAAGGTACAGAGATGGCATGATACTGATGTCGCTGCTTAGTGAATATCCACAGATGATCTATCTGATGTGGCTCATACTCATGAACGGTGAAGAAGAACTTACGTAGATGGCTGGTAAAATAGTCACGTATGAACACATTCTAGGTTATGCGGTCGTGAAAGATTTGTGAAGGGGTGTATGTGGTCATCGACACTTTGATTCTAACTGCTCAGAAACCCCAATATTTTCTAAAGTCAGTTCTAACCAACGTGACGTAGGGAATCCAAACAATTCAGGCCGGAGGAGTGTAGGAAGAGACAACTACTCATTATATTATGAGGTTAGGAGGCCCTATGGTTGGTGGCCAATTTATACAAATTTGCCGGTGCGCAGTGTATAACTTATCCGCAGCTCCCAGAAAAGAGACTTTACACAAATGTCTCCTAAAGAGTAGTCGTCCCTAGCTACTTTGAAACCTATCCTACCGAGCTATCATAGTTAAGTTTAGCAGTCGCATGTCATGTTCGCTTAGTGAGAACATGAACAGCGACCTTAGCGAAAACTTTATGCTGTGGGGGTGGGGGGAACAAGGTGGTGTGTTTGTTGATGCTGTATAGTGTAACCTAAGCGAAATGCAGTCCAAGTATTTTTGTATAAAATAATAACTAAGCAAAAAGATAATAACTTGGATGGCCACTGCCATATTACTAACTAATACAGTACAGTACAAATATAAAGTAAAACGACCTTGCAGTGCCTGTTAGTCATCGGTCGATAACTGAAAAAAAATATATTACAGTAAATTATATAAACAATAAAAATAAGGTCTCAGATGGCCCTGCGGTACCTACATATAATCGGTACCTAATAAAAATGTTACAATATAATGGTTACTGAGTACATATTAGTTATTGGTACAAGAATGTCCTAATGTCACCGTAGTTGAATCGTCATATAGTTGAGGCGCGAGATGGCATGATACTGAAGTTGCTGCTTGGTGAATATCCACAGGTGATCTAGCTGATCCCCTGTTTAAGACTATATGCTCGGCCTCAACGTGGCGCAGGGGTGTAACCCACTGGGTGTCAATCCAGACATTTGGAGGGGCTAACCAGAGCATTATGCACAACGCTAATGAAATTACACTTGGAGATCGAATCAATCGAAATGGTGCTCGCCCTGTGAGGATCCGCCAGGCAGGTGCAGCGCCGGGCTCCATGCCTCGAAGGAGCCCACCCTCAGCTACTGGAGGTCCCATCAACTCGTCTTGTGGAGCAAGGGGACGAGGATGGAGAGCTACTGGCCAACGGAAAGAGAAGACCAAACCCAAAGAGAACCCCAGTATCAACATCATGCACTGGAATGCAGAAGGGGTTACCAACAAGAAATCAGAGCTCGAACAGTTCCTGTACGAAAACAACATTGATATCTGCTGCATTCAAGAGACACACCTGCAAGAAGGAAAACCATTTAAGATCAGAGGTTACCAGATTTTCCGGTGTGATCGAAGAGGAAGAAAGAAAGGCGGGGTGATGACCTTGGTCCGAAACAGCGTGAACGCCAGCCAGATCAAAACCTTTATGGAAGAGGCAGAATATATCAAGATCAAGGTAACAACCAGCAACTCTGTGATTGAAATTGTCAATTATTACTGCCCTAATGACAAGAATCTCTCACTTGACACAATCCAGGTCCCGGACTGCCACTTCCTCATTGCGGGAGACTTTAATAGCCAGTCCCAGAGCTGGGGATACAGAACACTTGATAAACGAGGAGAAGACATTGAAGCATGGCAAGATGAAAAGCACCTTTTACTTGTCAACGATCCCACAGATCAGCCTACCTTCTACTCGCGCCGATGGCACTCGACAACAACGCCAGACTTGGCATTTTGTACAGAAGACATTCACAGAAACCTCAGTAGAGTGGTTGGATCGCAGTTAGGAGGAAGCGACCACCGCCCAGTCCTCCTCTCTCTTTCTGGAAGTATTTCGACCAGTTCACCTCAACATCCAAGGTGGAACTACAAAAAGGCAAATTGGAGTCTGTTCGGCATTCGTTCCAATGAGCTTACCCATAATATAGCAGTAGAAGGGAGAAACATCAACAATGTGGTAAAGGAATTTAATTCAAGTATCCTCAAGGCTGCCAATGAAGCGATTCCTCGAGGGTTCAGGAAAAACTACCACCCCTACTGGACAACAGAACTGCAAGCAGCACATGATAAACTAGACAAGGCCAGAGAAGATGCAGAGGGTAATCCCTGTCATGAAAACCACTTCACGCTACAACAAACTAAAGCCATGTATCTAAAGACCAAGCTGGAGGCCAAAAGAAGAAGCTGGAGGGAAAAGATGGCAGGGTTTAATTTAGAGAGAGACACCACAAAACTATGGAGACTGACTAAAGCACTCAATGATGAGGGTGTCAGGGGAGAGAAGATTACTCTTGAAGAAGATGGACAAACACTGACAGGAAAGATGGCAGCAGATGCCTTTGCGAAGGCATATGCAAAAGAAAGCAGCATTTCTATACCACGAATGCGTCAAAGGGAGGTTAGAAAAGAGCAAAAGGAAAGAACAGACACCAACACTCACGATGCAATGAAAGTTGACATTAGTTTAACAGAACTGAAGAAGGCTATCCGCCAACTGAAAAAGAAGAAATCTCCCGGGCCAGATGGCATTACGAATGAAATGATCCAACACCTTGGTAATGCATCTCTTCGCAAGTTGCTAGACATCTTTAATCTCAGTTGAACCAATGGAGAGGTTCCTCAGTGCTGGAAGGAAGCCAGAATGACTCCTATTCTGAAAAAAGGAAAGAACAAGACGAAAGTGCTGAGCTACCGTCCTATCAGTCTTACAAGCTGCATATGCAAGACCATGGAGCGCATCATCAACCAGCGGTTGCAGTGGTACCTGGAGTCAGAGAACATTATAGTTTCAGAGCAGGCCGGATTCAGAAGATACAGGAGCACAGAAGATCAAACAACACATCTTGCACAGGTCATAGAGGACACTTTTCAAGCCAAGAAGGTGATGCTAGCTGCCTTTATCGATCTGCAGAAAGCATTTGACAAGGTGTGGAAGGATGGCCTCCTCGTGAAGCTCTGGCGCACAGGCATCGGTGGCAACATATTCCGATGGACCAAGTCATACCTACACAATCGCAGAGCTAGGGTGCTGGTGGATGGACAATCTGGACAGAATGTATTGCTGAGACAAGGGGTGCCACAAGGCGGAGTATTATCACCTACTCTGTTCATACTCTTCATCAATGACATTGTAGCAGAGCTGCCCAATGGGATCCAAGCAGCCCTCTATGCAGATGACCTCGTAATCTGGTGCACCGAGGAGTACACAACGACTGCCACGTACAGAATGCAGCTCGCCTTGGACAGAATTACAGCTTGGGCCAATCGCTGGTGTATTACCATCAACAAAGAAAAATCATCAGCCATGCTATTCACACTGTCCACCAAAACCAAGGTTGGCAATCTGACACTGGGCGGTACTCCACTCGAATACGAGGACCAGCAGACATACCTGGGAGTCACATATGACAGAAGATTAACATGGAAGGAGCACATCCAGAATGCAGAGGCAAAGGCCAGAAGAAAGCTAAACATCATGAGGAAGCTGGCAGGAACAAAGTGGGGTGCCAATGAAAGGATCCTCAAGACCATCTACCTAGGTGCCGTACGACCACACCTTGAGTATGGATCCAGCTCATGGATGACAACAGCTAAATCTCATCAACAGAACCTCGACAGAGTACAAAACCAGGCACTGCGCATCATCACTGGTGGAATGAGATCAACACCAATAGAAAAAATGGAGCAGACAGCAGGCATTCCCCCACTTAGCAAAGGAAGGGAATGCAAAGCACTGATCCAAGCTGCAAAGTTCAAATCGTTCAATAACCACCCGATGAAGATCAGGCAAGCACAGCTGTCATCAGGAAGACTTAAAAGATCAAGTTTTGTGAAAGAGACAAAAGCACTTCAAAGGAAACACCAAGAGATGTTGCCAGCACAAATAGAAGATCCAAACCACACCCTTGATCCTCCACCCTGGGAAAACAAACTAGAGAGCATAGCTATTCGCACCACAGTACCTCATCTCACAACCAAAAATGAACACAGTGATGTGAGCAAGAAGGCCCTGACCCTAGCCATGCTGGAAGAAATGTACCCTCAGGAGACATGGATAAGGATCTACACAGATGGATCAGCCAAAGATGCAATTAGGAGCGGAGGTGCCGGACTGCACATACAGTATCCAAACGGACAACATGAGTCAGCTGCAATACCGACACACAAACACTGCACAAACTACAGAGCTGAAGTCGAAGCACTGGTTCATGCAGCTAATACCATCAGCAGAACAGCAGACCCTATTGCACAGATTGTCTTTTTATCTGATGCCCGCTCCGTCCTTGAGGCTATCACCAAAGGTAAGCTGCCACAACTTGAAGAAGCACTACAAACCATCAAATGCTTTCGGATAGCACTGCAGTGGATCCCCTCACACTGTGGAGTCCAAGGAAATGAGGAAGCAGACAAGATGGCAAAGGTGGGTGCAGAAGAGAATCAGACAGAAAACATGGTTACCCATACAGAGATGAAGACTATCATTAAGTCCCTCTATAGAACACCTCAATCAGAAGATGCCTACCATCATCTCTCGAGGCCAGAGCAAGTGACCATTTTTCGTCTCAGAACTGGACACAACAGACTAAACCAACACATGTACAGGCGGTTCCACCTTACGACATCGCCCGCTTGTCCTTGTGGAGAAGCAGAACAGACCACAGAGCACATACTTCAATGTTGCAGTACGTATCAGCTGCTGAGAGAAGAGATCTGGCCTTTGTCAACCTCTATTCTTGAAAAGCTGTATGGGCCTGTGGAAGAACTGCAGAAAACCACAGATTTCATCTTGAGAACGGCTCTCCAAGTGTGATACCAGCGATCGAAAAGAAGAAGAAGAAGATCTAGCTGATGCGGCTCATACTCATGAATGGTGAAGAAGAACTTATGTGGATGGCTACTAGTAGATAGTCACGTACAAACACATTCTAGGAATTATGCGGTCATGAAAGATTTCCATGCTATTGCCAATTTGAAGATACTCCTTGTATTACTGAAGAACTATAGTGGAAAGTTGATTTGATGCATGAACATTTTGTGGAGCCCAATACGATATGCACCGCATAGCTAGTGTGGTGCATAAGGCAATGTCCTTATCCGAACTGCGGTCAAAACGTTAATAATAAACATGAGGCATGTGCAGTGTTTGACCTACCACTTTTTCAACGTGGTATTGCAGATCTGGCGAGATATCTGAAAACACCACCACCTTACATACTTTTTTTAGGTTACATCCTGGCCAAAAGGTCACACTGCAGAGAAGGTCTCTCTGAACTGTTGTTAGTGGGGGAAACCATCTTTTTGATTTAGATATTGCCCCCGCTGATATCGTCTGGGAGCTTACAAAAACTTGGAAGATGCGGTGCGGTGCGTGTGCTCCAGAGACGAGAGCTCAAAACCGATGGGCATTGTTTGGATTATATACTACCGAAGCTATTACAGTAAGCAATACTTTTTCGTATTGGTATGCTCTGGAAGCCACACCACCAAACGGCTGATGAATCTGATTTTCTGAGCTCGTTTTAAACTAATTGGTGACGTCACGACTGGACGTCTCAAGCAATCAGCGAATGCGTCATAACTAGGTAGGGCTGCGCGACCACGTGATGTGCTAGCCTTCACCCTACCACGTATATTCGCTTTGTCACTATTAATTTGGATGGGGGCTCAAAATATTGGATGAATAATGTCCGATATCTCAGACATTTCTGGACCGATTTTAATTCTGTAAAAAGTTTTATTCTGGTAATGATTCTTATCGAGAAAAACGAGGATGGCCTGCGTTCAAGAAATTGCGGATGCAGACTGAATATTCATAAGATGCCATTCTCCACACGCTTACGCATGTACGTAGGCTATCTTTTATGGCCACGCATGCGCAGCAGGCCATCTCATCTCACAGACTCTGTTATTCTGAGCCTCTCTGATATGGATTTATTACGCTTATCATCCTACCCAGGGGCGGGCTTAGAACGTCCCAGGTCATACCGTACCCAGATGAACTGGGCTGGTTCGTACCTGACCGGTCGATCCATGCTACACAGTCTCTGAAGAGGCTAACATGGAGCATCGGCCATCTACAAAAGCTATGGTAGAGGCCAACCATCATGCTTAACACCCAACTCAAGGTCTGGTAGAAATCAGAAATCATCTTCAACCAGAACAGAAAATACATATGGATGTAGTATTACAAGACACAGCTGGAACACATCAAGGTGATTTACTTACCACGCTAATAGATACAGTGGATGTGACTGACGACGATGTTCAATTGGCAAGTAAACAATCATTGCCACAAGGACAAAAAAAATCCAAATGTAGATAAGTCTTTTTAAGCAAGCACCAGGAACACAATGAACCAACCTAGCACCAGAACGAAACATAGTTAGCAATAATAAACTTAACAAACTAAGCATCACAACATTCAACTGTAAAAACATAGTCACAAACTCTAAGGCAGTCCAAAAACTACATCTGGAGACTGACTTAGTTTTTCTCCAGGAAGATTGGCTCTTTAATTACCAGCTTAGCAAACTTGATGATCTAGACCCTCACTTCATCTTGGCGAGCAAGGCAAGCTGAACCAATAAATGCAGTACAGAAACTAAGAGGCTAAGGCGGGGGTAGCTATCCTATGGAAGACGACTATCAGTAAATTTGTACAACCAATTGAAGAGGGTGGAAGTAGAATCCAAAGTGGTGTGCTATCATCCAATCTATATCATGTACTACTAGAATGCGTGTACATGCCAATTATAATGAATTTCTGGAAGTCTTAGATCAGCTTCATGAAATTTTAAAGAAGTACCAGCACACCAATCATGCCATTATAGCAGGGGATCTGAAATGTGATTTTACAGAGTCACAGACGTCTAGGAGATGGTGTCAACTCGAAAGCTTCTTGAAAAATTTAAACTTAAGCACCTGACTTCAGGACCTACATTTGAACACCCAAATGGTAGAGATGTCTCCACAATAGATTACTTCCTAATCACAGACAATGCCATTGACAGAATTGGACAAATAGCCTGTCTTGCAGAACTACATAGCAATAGCTCCGATCACCATCCTATCAAATTAACCTTGCAGTATTCACTCAGTAATAACAATAATGGGGATAGCCATACATTTATTCCAAAAGTCAACTGGAACAAGATCAATCAAGTGGGATACCAAAACTCCATCACAACACTACTAGAAGACTGTAATCCAGGGTGTGAGTACATGTTTGATCTACACAGTACAGTAGCAAAATTCAGTCGAACTAAGGCTACATCAAGCAGAGAAGGCTCTTCAAGTAATACAGTAAGAAAAACTGCACGTCCAAATAGGTTGTGGAATCGAGAAATTGCAGAAGCTGTGGCAGCACAGAAAAAAGCTCATTGGAACTGGAAGCGTTTTGGCTCACCTCATGACAGCTGTGATCCTGCAGTAGCAGAACGCCGCTACACCAGATTGCAACTCAGTAAAGTCCAGAGGCATGCAGCAGCACAGAAGCAATACAATAACCTGCAAAAAATAATGTATTCCAATAGCTCAGACAGGACTTTATTTTACAGCTTGATTTGAAGACAGCAGCAGCATAAGATGCCACAGATTAGTCAGTTAGTCGTAGATGATGTAGCGTACACAGACGATGATATAATGAATGGATGGCAGTCTCATTTTAGCAAATTAGGCTTACCAGCAACAAGTAGCATGAACGATTTGAAGGTCAAAGCAGAGTTAGAGTTTGACGATATAGTATTACGACATGTTGCTGAGAAAAGTGGTGAACAATTGCCAATGATCACTGAAGTAGAGACCACTCGGGCTATTTCGAATCTAAATTCAGGAAAAGCACCTGATATCACAGGATTGACCGCAGACCATTTGAAGTATGGAGGTAGCATCGTTAACACAATGCTGACTGCAATCTTGAATGCCATCTGTATACACAGATAACTGCCTAACAGTCTGAAAGTATGTATATTGACGCCAGTGCACAAGAGAAAAGGTGATAAAACAAAGGCAGCAAATTATAGAGGCATTACCGTAACCCATCTCATAACAAAAATCTTAGAACTTGTACTCTGTGGTGAAAACGCAGCATAATCTACAAGTCTCACCAATGTACAGTGCCTTTCTGCTTCAGGAAGTAATCTTAGAATACCGTGCTGCCAAAATCCATGGCTATACTGCAATTTTGGATGTGAAGGCAGCATTCGACACAGTGAATCATGAGAGATTATTTAGAAAACTCCATAGCATTGGTATAACTAGCTCACTGTGTCTACTTACCACACGCATACAGCGTGGAGGTACTTCTCAAGTAAAGTGATTGAACAAGATGTCAGAACCATTTGATATCCAGCAAGGAGTGTGTCAAGGATGAATACTTTCTACAGACCTATACCAAGTTTTCATAAACGATCTTCTAAACCAGACAACTTCATCCCAACTTGGTCTAAATCTAGGAGCGATACTGTGCTCTTCACCAACATGTGCCGACGATGTAGCTCTAATAGCAGACAGTAAACAAAACCTCCAAGGACTACTGTACATTGCAGAGCATTATAGCAATTCCAACTTTTATAAACTACAGGCCACTAAAAGTTCTATTCTTACGACTAACATAAAGGATCGTCTCTCAACTCTTCTCAGTATGAACAACAGATTGATTCCATTTTTGATTCTATCCCGCATCCTGGCATATATAGAGATAATACCATCACTGATGCAAATCTGACTATCATAGCAAATATTTCCAAAGCACAAAGAGCTATGTATTCGCTCCTAGAGGTAGGATTACGTGGGTGAATAGCCTGGATCCTGTAACATCCTCTCACCTACTGGGCATATATGTCGTACCCATACTTCTTAATGGTATAGAAACCTTAATACCAACGTGTAACAACATTAATCAACTACAGAACTTCTAAGGCAAGTCGCTGAAGCAGATTTTATCGCTCCCAGACAGGATAGAGTTTCCAGCACCTTATATTCTGTTGAGAACTCTCCCCGTTGAAGCAAGATTACACATGCGAGCTCTGTCTCTCCTAGGAAACATCTGTTATAAGGAAGAATCCATTCTATTTGACATATGTGTACGACAAATATTCATGAAGGACCAAGTTGACAAAAGGTGGTCCGGCAATGCGAGGAAGATTCTAGCTCAATACAGGCTCCCATCAATTCACTACCTTATGAACAACGCCCCAAGCATATACAGGTGGAAGAAGGTGGTAAGGAGTGCTATTGAATCCTACTGGACTGAAGAACTTTCTATCAGAGTGAGACTGTAATCCTCGTTGAAATTCCTTAACATGGAGGTGTTCACAACAGGAAAGACGCATCCCACTTTCCTGTCAATTTCAACCAGCATCATGGACATAAGGGCCTCCTCGGTACAGTTAAGACTAATAACAGGCACCTTCATCATTCTGCAGGCAAACAAAGCGATCTTCAATCAATACAAGGTTAATCCACAATGTCAACTCTGTAACACTTAACCAGAAACCAGGGTACATTTCGTAGCATCCTGTTGCAAACTACAACACATCCGTGAAGAATTCATAGCTCTACTCAGCTCCTCAAAAGCATACGGAAAATCGTATCCAATGCTACTCTATGCCACATCTGAGACAAGATTGATGGGAGGGAATGAGGATCAGTCTGGTAGATGTTATGATAGTTAATGTTCAGGTTCCAAGAGTTCTGTCTAGCAGATGGTTCTGACTGGGTGGATAACTTAGTGATGGCTTCCTGCAACAGGGCCATGGTTCCCATCCGTTCAGATTCGGGCATTCAATTGCTGCATTTGCCATTGGGGCGTACAGTGCGGTTTAATGCCTGTTTCCTCATCCCTATGCTGTTGCTGTCCTTTATTTCATTTCTTCTGATTCGAATTAAAGACGTTGTTATTATTATCTTTATGTAGAGGTGGCTGCTGGGATGAAGATTGGCATATTCCGGTGGTTTGGGATGTGACTTCACAACATAACCATCGAAGCCGGAAGTGATTTCATTTCCCCTGCTTTGTCTACAGGATGAAGTCCACGGTGTATCTCTTTGTCGCTGAGAATGAAATTTTGTATACTGTTTTTTCATTCAAATTGGTCAGTTTCATAGTATGGAGGCGAGCTGGAGCTCCAGATGTCCACTCAGGGCACAGATTTTTGTGATTGGTGCTCCATAAAGACCTATGTTTTAGAGGCAAGTCGTTGTACTCAGGTGGCTAGTTCATGCAAGGTCTCCTTTGGCTCCCATTTCATGAAGCGAATGAGAAGGTGGCTTGTGGCAGTCTTGTCCTGTCCACAAAACCGGTCTTCAAAGGCAGGCATAGAGAGGTTCAAGCTGGTACTGTTGATGTCGCGAAGGCAGGGGTCGAGTGGTCCCTGGCTGGTGAGGCTGGCATCAGGTAGTGGGCATGTGCTGCTGGTGGGAGGGTGGGCTTTATCCGATCTCAGTGAGATGGGCGAACAACCCATTGCTAGTGTCTCGCAGGGGAGCGCTTCTTCACGGTTCCTTCCTACAAACGTTTGCAGACCAGAAGCGACTGCAGTATCTTCAGATGCTTGTGGGTGTGGCCTTATATGAACCCATTCTCGATGATAAATTTGATTGTGCTATCAGGGTCTTCGTTAAGAGTAGCTATCCTGGTTAGTGGTGGGTGATTTCCTTGATTAGATTCTTGTATATATATAAAGTACCGACTTTGTTGGGAAACTAAGTCATCAAGGATTGTTGGGCTGACATCCGCATACAGAGGCAACTCTGATTATGTCTACCCTTCTTCAAACAAGAAACTGTGCTTGACATCTTCGTACGACGCAATCTTCTCAGGAGCTTACCATAGCTACGTGGAATGTATGTGGTCTGAGTGCAACATCAAAGAGGCAAACCTTAGGTGCAGACTGTGAACACTATAACATCGATATGTCATGCATTCAAGAGACTAAACTAGCTAAACACTGGAGCTCATGGAGCAAAAACAGGCCACATACTGGGAGTTAGGCCTCGTAATCGGACCACGGGTCTTGGATCATGTCATTAGTTTTAGATACGTCAGTGATTGCGTTGTATTCATCGACCTGGCTATACCTACGCAAAAGCACACCACCACTAAGTGTCGAATTGTCAACGCATACGGCCCAACTACCGAAAAAGCCAAAGAGAATCCAGGAATATTAACCTCCTTCTATGCAGAACTGAGCTCCGCCATTACAGTCCCAGCTAGATGGCAACTGTTCGTGTGTGGAGATTTCAACTTCAAGCTGGATAAACTCGGCATTGCAGACAAAAGTTCAGGACTTGGCTTATGCATGGGATCCTATGGAGAGGGCACACACAACAGCAATGGAGATGCACTGGTGACATTCCTTAGTTCCAATTGCCTATTTGTCACAAATACGGCTTTCAAACACCCATGCCGACACTGGACAACATGGACTGGACACATTATTGATCGCAAAGCCCCAAAAGGTTCAAAGGCTACAACAGCTGTCTTCAACCAAATAGACTTCATACTATGCAAGACAGGAAAAAGACCTTACTCCAGAATGCTCGTTCTTATGGAGGCACAGACCTCAATTCTGACAATAAGCTAGTCATTACATGCCTTCAGATGAACGATCCCTACCAAATATATAAACTCCATACCAGGCAAGAGGGTAGAGTCACCTACAACCTACCCAAGCTCATCAGAGACACTAACACTCAAATGTCATACAAAAAAGCCCTCAGGGAGCAGATAGCTAACATCGATGTCAGCTCTGATCCAAACGAAGCCCTAACCAAAATACTGAAATCTATGGAATCATCCGCTACCAGCACCATAGGTGTTCCTAAAAACAACCAAACTAGGTAACTGATGACGCTCTAGTAGTAAAACTGTCAGCAGAGCAGAAAGCGTTACGGCTGCACATCTATCAAAGTGGCCAATGTGAAGACCACACCAAACTACGCCAGGAGCGCAATATTATTCTGCACCACATTATCGAATGCTTAAAGGATATTGCTGTTCAACAGGCAGACTCCCTAGCAGATGAAGTCACTGCCACGGATGACTGTCACAAAATGTTTCGGGCAGCCCGAGCCCTGAGAGTTACTGACTACACACCACCACTCACTGTACACAACTCTGAAGGACACTTTATCGGGAGTGACCAGGGAAGAACCAAGGCGATCCGAGAATGGTTCAAGGACCACAGGCCATTACTAACACCAATTAAGACGCAGAAATTGAGAAGGCACTTAAAGCCCTGAAAATGGACGTACATCTGGACCTGATGGCATGAACTATTCAAATATGCAAGTGAGATTATCTCAAATCTGATCATGCACCTAATCAATTCAGCTTTTATGCACCACACTTCCCATCGATGCTGCAGGCCAAGGCATCCTTATCGCACTACCCAAGCCCAGGAAGCCACCTGGGCCCCCCAGCCAATCTGCAGCCCATTGTGCCCATTGTGCTCCTCAACAGCATACGGAAAATCATATCTAATCTTACTCTATGCTACATCCGAGACAGGATTGATTACTTCACCGGATCATGTCAAAGTGGCTTCAAACGTGGATGCAGCTGTGCATACATTGTATGGGCTCCATGCATGCTTGTGTCGGTAGTCATTTCCAAAGACTAGCACTTCCACAAAATGGGCATTGACATGTCACGAGCCTGCGACAGAATTAAATGCTCAAAGATCCTAGATGTACTACGCCAGGCCAGTTGCAATGAAGATGAACTATGACTAGTGAGACTACTGCTTGCAGACGCCAAGCTGAGAGTACGAGTCAAGTCAGTGAAGTCTGTAGAGTTTGAGACATGAATCAGCTCCCCACAGGGAGATGGTCTATCGCCGGTGCTTTTCACCTGCTACCTTGCTGCTGCATTGAAATCTGTATTGGAAAGTTCCACAAGACCAAACCCTCCCACCCCCACCCATCCCCCCGCACCCACCCCCCAGTGTCAATACTGAGTTTAGAGATGGAATATGCCGACGATGTGGACTTTATAGATGAGGAAAAGAAACCCATTGACAAACTTCTTCCAATAGCTGCAAACAAACTAAAAATTGAGAATCTCTTTATGAATGAATCAAAAACAGAGTTCACCCACACATACCTATCTACAAAGCATGAAACTATAGAAAATGACGACCCACTTCGTGGCGGCGAACCATGGAGGAAAAGTAAAATCCTGGGCTCACTGCTTTGCAGTACTGCTGACATTTCTGCACGCTGCGTCATGGGGAACATAACTTTCTAGTTCTTCTGGAAGCTATGGATTTGTAGATCAAAGATGCACTTGATAAAGAGGCTACGTTTATACAATGCAACCTGCGTATCCTTGATGCTGTATAACTGTACCAGCTGGGCAGCTCCAAAGGCAGCTCTAGACAAACTCGATGCCTGCCACCGCAAACACCTACGCACCATCACTGGACACCGATGGCCAGACAGCATAGTTTCCAATGATGCACTATACAAGATGTGTAATGCTGTCTGTAAAAGTCGCCCAACAAAAAGGTCCATGTTTGGCCATGTGTTAAGGATGCCAGAAGAGACACCAGCACAGAGAGCCTTGGAATTCGCCAAACTCGGAGCCGGCAAATACAAAGCCAGGAGAGGACATCATTGCATAAATCTGCTAAGCATGCTACGAGGTGACCTCAAGAAAGCAGGACTCGGTACACTTAAGTCACGAATGGACCTGAGGAAGCTAAGGATTTCGGATAAGGACAAGACACAATGGACAAAAGGGAAGGACTGATTGCAGCTGTATGATGTTTCTACTACTACAGCCGCAGAAAACAATAATCATACATCATATATATATATATATATATATATATATATATATATATATATATATATATATATATATATATATATATATATATATATATATATATATATATATATATATATATATATATATATATATATATATATATATATATATATATATATATATATATTGTGATGCATTAATAACACATGCATACCAACATTTTCCATTCATCATTCCCGCTGTTTTTGGCATACAATCTAGGCTGCCGATACAGCACTCCTTAAATCGAACACCACAAAACCAGCATAATGATTAAAAAATTTATAAACATCAAATTTCTCCACAGACGTTACATACTCAACCATTTAATGAAAATAATTTGACTAAAAATCAAATATTTCATAACACTGGCAAAATAATTGCAGCTTACACATCTTCTTCAAAATTACAGAAGCCATCGCTCTGACAACCACCGCACATACTATAGACAGATGTGCTATACACAAATACTCCACACACACCCATTCAAAATATGTGCTGTTGGCACAGCTTAACTACCTGCATGCCCGCATTCACTGACCATGTTATATATGTACTATGCGTGTATTATTTTATAGCGAACAAGTGCCTCAAGCTCACTAATCCATGTCACAGATTTATATACAGGACAACAAATAATTTAACTCACTCCCTGCTAACCCAACGCATGTCTACACTAGACAAATTCACATAATTACTGTCAAACGTACATCTCTTCACCGTGATGCAAAACCTTTCAGATTCACAATACAAAAGTACACATACCAATCACCACTACACGCTCTCGCTAGTTAATAACCATGGAACCAGGAAAACAAGTCTGTTATAATTATAATTGAGAAATAACTTTCGTGTTATGGGATTTAAAATTTTCATAACTGATTTTTAATCAGAAATCTAAACCATCGTGACCCATCGTCTCAACCAATATTATCTTGAAACTGGTCACAAATAATTTAAAGACAAGCAAAGCGTGTTACGGCACAGCTTCCATTTTTTCATTCCTTTCCTGCAGATGTTGCACCTCGGCAATCGACTTGACAAGTAATTTGATACTCTCTACATCTCATCACCATCACCAGGCATTGACCACAAAATAGTCCAAACATTACTTGAGCCAATCACACAACCATTTCCTGATTCTCATTCAATTACTGGACTCCAACAACCCACCACTACACGTGTATCAGCCGACTCATTCACTTACTAATGCACATCCATGCAAACTCATTTTAATATCAATGGATTGTCACTCTGGTCAAAACCACTTCACCAGTTCAAAAGCTCAAAGAACTCCTAATTCCATAGACATAACTTATACCTAGACTGACATTAATCCTAGCCAAAATTTTCTAGAATTTAAAATAGAAAAGAAATTATGAAATACGCCTTTCCATTTACCCCTCTACTATATGATACTGTATGTTGTTTCTGGACGAAAGGTTATGCCCATGATTCCAGATCCTCAGCTTCAATACTCATTAGCAAAACTGCTGCATTGTGTCTCGAAGCAGCTATCTCCAGAGGTGCCTCGAAATTGTAGATCGTTTCCTGGTTTGACCATTGCCTGTCCAATCGTGCTTCGAAAGCCTTCACTGTCGGTGCTTTTATTACTTCCGCATGCAGACTGTCCCATGGTTCAGTGATCCGGATGCAGAAGCTGCTCTGTCTCAGTCTGGTCTTTGCTATCTGCTTGAAGATCTTAATGTTGTGTCCCCTGGTGACACTGGACTCCCTGAGTGGTATGTGTGGGCACACTTCATGATCATACACACCTATTAACATTTTATACGTCTCGATCATATCACCTCTGAGCCTGCAGAACGTCAATGATGGTAGCGTCAGTTTCTTTAATCTCTCCTCGTGGCTCATGTCCTTAAACCCCAGGATTAGTTTAGTCTCCCTTCTCTGGACACGTTCAATGCTGACTACGTCTTTTTTCCTCAACGGGTGCCATACTGCATTCGCATACTCGATGTGTGGTCTTACAAGTGCCTTGTACAACCAGTTGAAGCCATCTGAGTCTAGGTAGATAAACGTTTGTCGGATCATTCCCATAATTTATGTCGCCTTGTTAATCTTTTCATTAACATGCTGCTCAAAAGTTAGCCTGCTGTCGATGTCAACGCCCAGGTCCTTCACGTTGGTCACTCTTCCCAGCTTGTGTTCTGCCGTCTCACCAGGGCCACCTCTCATAACATATTCTCTCTCTGCATCTTCATGCTTTCTGCCCACTTTCATAATCTTGTACTTATCTGGATGGAACCTGAGTAGCCATTCGCCTGGCCAGTCCTGAGGCTTGTATAAGACTGGCTGCAGCACTCGCTGATCATCTTCATTCCTAATTTGTCAGCAGAGCTCTGTATCATCAGCATACATGTACGCATCAGAGGTGAGAGATTTTGGTAAATCGTTGATAAACAATACAAACAGTACAGGTCCCAGCATGCTACCCTGTGGAATCCCGCTTAAGACACTCATCCACTCTGAAGCTGTGCCCTTTACTATAACCCTTTGTTTGCACTCAGACAAGAATGCTGTGATCCATTCATGAACCTTGCCAGTTATGCCGAACCCCTTAATCTTTTGCTGCAGTCTCTTATGAGGCACCGTATCAAAGGCCTTCATGAAGTCAAGGTATACAACATCGATATTGCTGCCCGTATCAAGTTGGTCCATCCATGTGTCCAGCACCTTTATTAATTGAAGCGATGTCGATCTTCCACTTATGAAACCAAATTGCTTATTGCTGATCAGGGAGTTTTTCTTCATATGGCTTAAGATTTGGTCTCTGACTATGGTTTGATGCAACTTACAAAGTATGCACATGAGGCTGACTGGTTTATGTTTGCTCGCAAGTTTCTGGTTGCCCTTCTTAAATATTGCAGTAATATTTGCAGTCTTCCAATCTTCTGGTATCTTCCCAGTATCTATCGCTTTGTTGAATATTATTCCTACAGGCTTACATATAATGTCGCTCATCTCTTTCAGCTGTCTCGGATGTATTCCACCTGGCACCGGCGATTTATCAATTTTGGCTTCGGACAGCTACTTCCTCACTATTTCTATGGTGACTGGAATCTCCTCTAATGGTGCTTCGTATGATTTAACAAGTATGTCTTGGATATCAGTCTGTGGTTCTCTCGTAAAAACACTTGAAAAGAACTCTGAGAGTATTTATAATAATAATAATAATAATAATAATAATAATAATAATAATAATAATAATAATAATAATAATAATAATAATAATGGATATTCTCCCCTCATCCCTCTCCAACCACCCATCTCTTTATGTTCATGAATGTAATTGTCCTGCTTTACTGTTTGTATCCTGCATGTATATACCTACTGTTCATATAATCTCACGTAATATATGTCTGTTTATGTTACATCATATTATGTATGTCATACTATATTTTGCAATTAATGTTTATAAGTTAGGAGTCCACCACTTCATAAGCTTGCCTTTGGTGGGCTGCCTGTTGTAATTTCTGATAATCATGACTAAATATGAAAATAAATAATCTTGAATCTTGAATCTCAACTACCACTACCACCACCACCACCACTACAACTACCACCACTACTACTATTACTACTGCTGCTACTACTACTTTTTTTTCTTTTTTTTAAATCTGACGCTGACGCAGTCGGACACATCTCATGGAGGAACTCCTTTAAAAAAGGCTTGCAAACCCCCATAAAAATCAGGTGAAATAGCAGGCTTTATTAATAGTATATGAATAACAATACAAACTTAACATATCAAAACAGTGCAAGCTAAAATAATCTATTACCATATACCACACCCATGGCATAACCACATAGAAAAAACCCTTAATAAAGAGCTGATAACATAATATAATTCAACAAAGCCATTACTATTTGCACACCATGTAGTAGTAGGCCAAAATGGCGAGCATAGTTACCCAATAAGTGGTAAAGCGGCTCATCATTAATTAAGTTACTGCTACTCATTGACGCCATTGAGCTGATTCATGACCGGCAGGCTAAGTAGATCATATGTAGTTTAACGTAGCACACCGTATAGTATTGGCCCAAATGGCGAGTGCAGCTCCCCAACTAGTGGCGAGGTGACTTGTCAATAAGTAACAAAAGGTCACTCATTGATGCCAGTTGGCCGATTCTTAAATACCGAGCAGGCGTAGTAGCCTTTATGTCGTAAAATGCACAAAGCAAAAGTATACAAACTATGACTACATAGATGGCGCTCTGGGTTCACATTTTAAATCTACTTCATTGTAAGTTTTTGTAAATTATCCTGGAACAAATACACCTACAGTAAACATTTACAACAGGATGTTAATTGTATATATGTAAGATGTCATACTCTGTTAACCTATTGAACTCGAAAGTCAGATCACCTCCAGAATATTGACGCGATGCTCAATTGATATTTAAATATACCGATTCCCAAGGTTAGGTTATTCTTCAAAATTATCATCTCCTAAGACATTACAATTTTTAAATTAACTCAATTAAATAAAATAAAATACCATGTATCAATATACAACAAGCAGCGAGTGTGCTAGCTTATACAAGTTCGGCTTCTGCTATTTTTAGATATCCATGTTCAATTGATACTAGGCCAGTTTTGCACCGTATATCTTTAAATCTACTTTCTTTTCCATGTTCCACTAGCCTGTAAAATTCACAAAGAATGCAGTTTATCAACAAGGATCGAAATATAGCTTGTATGGCTCTTTGGTGGTTGCTTCCTGTTTTATCTCTGGCCTCTGAACACTGATGCTTCCAAATGGCCCACCCTCCTACAGATAACAGGGTTACTAACAATTCTTTCTCCTTGCTATTAATGATTCGTCCGATAGTTGAGCAATCTTTGAACATAATTGTTTCAGCCATTAATTTCACATATTTGATTCCAAATTTAGCAAGGAGCATATTGATATATATCCAAAAGCCTGTAGCTATACAACACTGTGTAAGCAGATGGTCTATTGTTTCCTCCTCGGTATTACATAATAAACACCGGTCTGTACTTGTTATTTTGTACATATAAGTCAGATGGCCGACCCATAGCCTTCGATGGAGTAATCGCCATGCCAGGTCCTGTGCGTTTGCTGGTAGACAAGGTAGATGTATTGTTTTCCATGCATTTTTCCAGTTCTTTGGCGTGCATCCTAAAGTGTTCCAATGCCTAACTGCAACAGGAGTCTGTCTCCGACTTTGCATTAGCATTCCATACCAGGCTCTAGATGCCATGTCGTATTTTATATGCTCTGACTTAAATACTAATGTTGGTTGCAACATATCTCTGTTGCCACGTGCTTTCGGCAATTTGAACCATTCACCAGGTATTGCATTCTTTATTCTAAGAAATAAGCATTGGGCATCAATATGCCTCATTGATTGTGCTCTTGCTACATCATGCATCGCAATCCATTTGCGAGATTTTGGATTATTTTTGGCCATAGAGGGCAAATATATAATACAGCATCATTATCACGAATCAACTCGTTGCCCCCAAAGACGTTGCTCTAAGGCATGTTCCCAGCAACTGGGTTGTGACATTGATTGTGTAAATATCTTTAAAGCTTCGAGCTGTTCTTCATATACGTTTGGTATCTTCTGATGGTTAGATGGCAGTTTATTGCACAAAAATAAACATTCTACTGGAAATGGATCTGCGTACCTTTGTAGAATTGTCCTTGCAACACTTGACCAAGATGAGTTTGAAGTGAGTAACTTATTCAAGAATTTCAGTTTTAGCGAAGCACACTTTGCTAAAACATTAACCAAATCCAGGCCTCCATCATGCTTTTCATTGGTGAGGATTGACTGCGATACTAAATGGGCTTTGTCCTCCCATAAGAAGGACAAAAGTAACGTGTTGATCTTTGACTCTACTGATTTGGGCATATGAACTACAGAAACAGTATACCACAGTCCAGATAAAATTAAATTATTACGGACAAATGTCCTGCCAAATACAGTTAGGCGACGTCGTTTCCAATTTACTAATGCACACTTTAGCTTGGGTAGCCTTTCTTCCCAGTTTATTATTACATCCTGTTCTCTACTAAAGTAAATACCCAAAATCTTCATGACATCATCTGACCAGCTAATATCCATAACATTGTCAGTTCTGTCCTTCCAATCGCCCAAAAATAATCCCTTAGATTTGTCTCTATTGACTTTAAGCCCTGATGCCTTTTGAAAATCTAATAATACTTCATTTAAAATTCTAAAATCTGAATTTTTACCTGCAAACACAGTCGTATCATCTGCATATTGAGACACATTTAGTAGCCTTTCTACGCCACGTATGCATATTGAATACGGTCTAATATAAGCAATGTGTTGTTTAATATCGTTCTTCCTGGTACAGAGCACGTTTGATCATCATCAATTACTTCGCCTAGGACTGAGCCAAGTTTTAATGTTAGTGCCCGAGTAATAATCTTATAGTCTACACAGAGTAGAGAGATTGGTCTATAATTTTGTATTTTATTTCTGTCACCCCTCTTGTATATAAGCCATATGTTTGGGCAATCGATGGAGGGAGATGCCCTTGCTTAAAAATGCTAGCTGCTATTTCTTCTAATACTGGACCAAATATGTGCCAGAATGTTTGATAAAATTCGACTGGAAGTCTGTCGCAGTCAGGAGACCTTTCTAACTTCATACCTTTGAGGGATTTTGTCAAATCATCAATTGTTAGTGATTGGTCACAACTTTCGTGACATGCATCTGGAAGTCTTTGTGTTATATTAGCTAAAATATCTCTAGTTGCAGTTTCATCACTTCCCTCAGATTTATACAATGATTTGTAAAATTTGGATACTGTTTCCATCATCTCTGCATTTGAGGACACTGATACACCATCATTAGTCTTCAGTGAGCGCATTAATTTCTCTATACCTCTTGCTTTTTCCAAGTTACAAAAGTAATGTGTAGGCTTTTCACCCTCGGTGTGCATTTGTGCGCTTGCCCTTATTTTGGCCCCCATCAAACTGACATTGCTCTATTTCATTTAGCCTACCTTTTAATTTAACTAATAGTTCATAACAATTATATTCTCCATCATTAATTTTCTTATTAATTTTACACACCGACCGCTGAAGTGCCTTTTTACGCATTCGCATTTCTAGTGCTTTCCTGATGGAATACTGCCTTGAAATATGTTTCAGGTCGGATTTAACATCCTCCCACCAGTCTGTTATACATTCATACAAACTTCACTTTTCATCCCACTGCCTCCAACAACTTTCTACACATTTGCGATGGCAACTATCTCGTAACAACGCTACATTGAGTTTCCAAAATCCATCTCCTCGTTTGATCCAGTCAGCATTGTCTAATGTGATGGAAAACATATTGTGATCAGAGAAAGTTACTAGTTTTATGTTAGTTTTACACATGTAACCTTTCAATGATCGTTCTACATAGATCCTGTCCAATCTGGATGCTTTCTTTCCATCGGTTGAAAATCAAGTAAAGTCCCTGCCCTCTGGATTTTCAATCTGATAAGTGTCTAACAAGCTTTTATATTCACAGATGTGTTTCAAAATATTATGAGAAGTGTCATTAAAATTAGACCTTGTGTTTCTGTCTTTAACTGCATCTAATATGCAATTAAAGTCATCGCCAATAATTAGGTTTTCAGGCGTTCTGTCTTGAATTGTTGTGGAAACATCATTTAGAAATTCACCACGCAATTGATGAGAGGTTGGCGCATAAAGGCACATCAAATTAAAACTTGTGTTTATTACATCAATTGATACACAAATCCATCGTCCATTTGTATCTGATGACGACGATATAACATCAACATAGTTGAGACAGCGGGGCAGGATAAGAATGGTCACTCCCGCGCTATTATCTTGTGATAAAGAATAAAAATTCTGCCCTTTTGAAATATCTTTGAGAGATTCATACACTTCAATTTTTTGAATTTGGTCTCTTGTAGAAAAGCAATATTAACTCTCTCATTTGCTAATTCTTCAAGCAAGTGGCGCTGCTTGAATTCGGTATTTAATCCTCTGCAATTGATGGTGCAGATAATCATAATTTGTAAAATGATGTTTACAACCGCCATCATTAGATTAACTTGATTTGGCTTTTTTTAGCTCGTTTCTTAGACAATTTACCTAATTTTCCTGTGAATTCAATGTTTCCTAGTTCTACCACAGACAAATATTCATATTTGGAAATATCAGAATCATGGCGCAGTAGACGATATTTCACGCCTCTCGCCATTATATATGGCACTAACACTTCACCCCCTTCTGATCGGTACATTACCATTTCATCTTTCATTTGTGAACTCTGTGTTTGAATGAACACATCTGATTCTGCAACTGACATTGTATCATCATCCATATCATTTACTTCAATCTCAGATTCTGAGCTATTGTCTTCTTTATGACGCTTATTGCTACTTAAGTTACATTTGGCAGGAGCGTCATTTACCCTATCTTCAAGCTGAATTAAATCAAGTGGGCTGAGTGGAAAATCGACTGAACTTTCCGTTTTCTGAGTCCTAACCTTATTCTGTCCTAATTTCAATTCATCTTCTAAGGAATTGTAAACAGGCTCATCTGTAGGATCATCATTTTCCTGCGTGTCTTTTACAGCCACGTTTGGCTCCACTGCATTTTGACTATTTTCTTGACTGAATGTTATACCCTCCTCTAATACTTGAATTTCATCAACTGTAGTTACTTTAACAGGATTTGATGATTTGCTTGTGTCATTTTCAGTGGCACGAACCACAACAACACCTTCCGTAGTGATTGCTCCAAAGGAATTTGACTCAGTTGCATCCTTTAATGGCTGATTATCTCCTGATACTGAGGGCTTGTTTTGATTTTTTTGGACAGCGCCATTTAAAATGGTCAACTGAACCACAGAGCAAACATTTGTTTCGCTTGGGACAATCTGTTGCCAAATGGTCAGTACTTGGGCAGATCCGGAACTCTTTAATTTGCCCTCTATAGTAGTTACGGGTGCGGCTGGTCGTTATTGTTCTCCACAGCAGGGGGTCTTCGAGAACAATGGGTTTTTCAGGAGATCAAAGGAAGTTCAAGTGGAATGTAATGTTGAGAACAATGACGAACAGGGGCACACGCATTCTAGAGAACAATGGCGACTATAACGCCACGTTTTTCTAGATAACAATGGCGACTATATTCACACGTATTTGAGAATCTGCAACACTGGAATGTTCTATTATTTTGAATGAGTTAACCCTTAAAAGTATAAAAGTTGTGTATTTTACGTTTGAACGTAGTGGCGGCGGTCCCCCCTCTGTGGTTATCTACCGTTGTAAAAATAATAAGGGAGTAATGTATGATAATGTAAAATAATAGAGTTTAAGAGGTGGTCTGATAACGGAGGTCATGGGAGGATGAGGAGGTTGAGGAGTTTGAGCATGAATGCGATGCCGGCCGGCCGAGTGGTCTGATAGTAAACTGTAGAATATTTAGAGATTGCCTGTAAGCTGTTAGTAAGCAACAGCTACCAGTGGGTTGTATCATGGGTTAAAAAAGTTAACCCTTTCACCGATGAATATATATCTCATTTTCATCGATACCATACAGGAAAACTGTTGAATATTTTGAAAATAATTTGACTGCCTGTGTCAGTTGAGGCGGAATGCTATAGTATTCCTCCTCAGTTGATATTGCTGGATGAGGGCGATGCTAGCGTACTTGTTTACAAGGTATGCACGATGTACGAATATTTTGATAATTTGTTGCTGAATATTTTGATAATTTGAGTGGTAGCTGAATATTTTGATAATTGGTTGCTGAATATTATGATAATCGGTTGCTGAATATTTAGATTGGTTGCTCAATAAATTGATTGGTTGCTGAATATTTTGAAGACGATTTGACTGTGTAAATTTCTTATTAGGCAATGTTAGGTAAGAGAGAGGGGGTCTTATAACGGAGGTCGAAGGAGGAGGGAGGAATGCTATCTAGGGCAGCAAAATGTGTTCCCCAGTCATTTAATTTTCAAAAATCAGATACGTACACAGGAAGTTTTCCTATGCTATTTTATAGATAGTGTTATCTATCGTATTTATGTCTCTAAAATGGCAGTCATTTAATTATTAAATTTTCAAAAATATGGACAAAATGCATTCCTTGTCAATGGCAATGCATTAATCGACCGCGAACAATAGCGTACAGATGCCCATTTAGAACAGTAGCATCCATCGACCACTTTTGACGGATCAGAATGTGTGCTTGCGTATGCATGTGTGAAGCGGGTTATTTTATTTTTTGAACAGATAAAGAGTTCTCTTTCGAAAGATTTGTGGGCCCTGAAAAGGGCCGTGTTTTGAGATAGGTCTCATTCTTCGCAGATCTGCACAGGCGTGGTTGTCAGTTTGGTAACAAACTGCGACATGTTTGCTTTTTGTATATCAGTCGGAGTATCACCGATTACAGGACACCCATGCGGATACTGTTTGATTGGTAATAGACAATAGCACTCCTTTCAGGTGTACACCATCTCTTTAGGT